>VSJF01000013.1:0-570000 GCA_009739215.1 Floccularia luteovirens
AACATCCAGAACAAGTACATATGTATCGAAGCAAGTTCTGCATTCCCCCATATTCGGCTGGCTGGAATCTGATCGGTAGCAAATGCCATTCGTGGTGATGTGGTGGATCCCCGAATATATAGGTCTAGATCATCCGACTATCGTGTGAAAAGTGATCAACAATCTTCAAACAAGTTTGAGCGTCGGGGAATGCATTTCAAGTTACATGTAAGAGTATCATCCTTACGCGTCGATACCAAAGAAATCGGTACAAGAGTACTATTACATTCAATTCTAAACGTAACATGTTACAATAAGGTCAGGTAATAAACATGAAAGAGAATGAAATCTCCACAGCAGGCACGACAGCAAACCAAACACGCTAAAAATTATTTGCATCTCACTGTGCCTGAGCCTCCTACAGCAATAATCAGTTGAGGTCCGATAGGGGTTTATAAAACGAACCTGATCCACAAACTCCATCGCCTCCTCCCGCTTAATCGCACGAATGGAAGATACTTTCTGGTTATTGAACAGTACACCATAAAACTTATCAGCAGTGACAAGCATTTCAGGGCGAAATGTAGTCGTTATAAATTGTGCAGTTGCAGCCAATGACTGGATCATCGCTGTACAAAAAATACATTTACCCTTGAATGGTAATTTTTAATTATTTGCTGATGAACTTACAGGCAACAGCAGTTCGGTATTGAGCATCTAGGTTGGCATCGATCTGTTTGATAAGTTATGGAGATTTTGGCACGGGGGTTATTTTGATAATCTAACCTCGTCAAAAAGATAAAAAGGAGCAGGATCACATTTCTGGATCGCGAATACTACATATCATCAGCTTGCTGTTTATATGAAGATGAAATCAAAGCGGTATCACCTGTAGCCAAAGCGACAAGAGACTTTTGACCCCCAGATAATTGTTGAATACGCAAACCTTCATCGACTTTGGAATTGAATGAGACCTATCAATCTGAGTAAGTCGCACATAGGTCGGTAATACGATCTGCCAACCTTTATAGAAACGCCTGTGTAGTTATCGATCGTGCTCTGCTGTGCCTCGTCACCATCTTCATCTACTTCTTCATCCTGTATAAAGTGTTATCTCATTGAATCTTTGATGAGGAAGTTGGCTCAAACCTGATCAATCCGTCTCTGAATAATCAGGCGTCCACGTCCAGCTGGCACAAGTTTCTCAAATACTTCTTCAAAGTTACTGGCAACTTGTTTGAAAGTTCGTTCGATAGCTTCATCCTTTCGCTGGTCCAGTACTTCCACGAGTTCCTCAATTGATTCCGCTGACTTGTCGAGGTCTTCTCTCCTCTTCAAGAGTTGGTCACGTTGCTTGGTAAAATTAGAGTACTGTTCAAACGCTTTTTTGTTGACATGTGCAAACTTCTTTAAACCTTCATTAACATTATGCAGTTTCTTGACCAGCTGCCAAAATGATCATTGTTAACATACAAGTCCTTGTTCAAAATTGTCACATACCCTTTCAAGTTTTTCGTTAATATACTTTTCAAATGCCTCTTCAGGCAACACCCCAAGATCACGGATATTTCGATTACATTCATCCTTGCGCGTTGTCAACATTTGCCGTTTCGCCAAATATCTCTCCGTAGTTTTCTGCTGCCTAGATATGTTTCGACTATCTTCCATTTGTTGATTCTGAATTTTTTCCAACGACGTCCTCAATTCTTGGATTTCCGTTGTTAGATCTTCGCTTTCCTTCTCCATCACTTCATAAAAATATAAATGAGCGCCATGTCAGAAAACGAGTCGGTTACTAACTCTGCGTCTTTTTAGTCAAAGTTTGGATGGCGTTGTTCAGCGAACGCAGTTCTCTACGACGAGTTTCAAGGTCATCTATGGATGAATCTCCAACTTCTGGTTCTCCAATCGATTCCAGTTTTGTGGAAAGTTCCTCCCTGCGACGCCGGAGGTTTTCGTTAAGTTCGATTTCGATCGAGTTTTTTTGACCCTCAAGCTATTTACATTGTAAGAAACCATCAAGCGCCACCTATAAGCCACATCTACGAACCTGGTTCCTTTTCCTGCTCAATTCCACCATTTCCTTGCGCCTCTGTTCAACCTCCTTCCCAAGGGCTACAATTAGATGTTCTTCCTCTCTTGTAAGCCCATTGGTCAATGGAGTAGCCAGCTCATTGTTGTATCCAACGAGCTTCGCATCCAAACCATACAGCTCCGTTTCAAGTTCTTCCACATCAGACTGGAGTTTTATCATACGCTCCTTTAACTTCTCCTTGCGTCGCGTAAACATTGTCCCTTCATCAACCAATCTCTCTCTAGAATCGCGGATTTGATTTTGTTGGCCCATCAGCACAGTGATGCGTCCAGACATCTGGGTTATTTCTTGTTCCAACCTCAGAGTTGAAGCCTTCACTTCCTTAAGACGCCTGCTCTCCGTCTCGTGTTTCTCCTTCCAAGTAGTAACATTCCTGATAGCCTCAATGCGTGATCGCCGAACATCGTGGTAACCACCAGTTAGTGCCCCTTTCCGGTCAACTTTATCACCGTCTAGCGTGATAGTGTTTATACCATGGCTTTTTACATAGGCGGCAGCTATGGTCAAATCACGACAAACACAAGTCTTTCCAAACACCTGCTGAAACGCTTTCTCGTATCTATTATCGAACTTGAGCTTTTCTATAAGTGGCTCGGCATCCTGAGCATTAGGATGTGGAGGATTCTTCGGTTTTAGTCGATTTAAGGGCATGAAGGTGACGCGACCTGTCTTCTCTTTTAACATCACATCAAGAACTTTGGACGCTGTTTCATCTGTATCCACTACCACATGGAACAAACTGGAAAAGATGTCAAAACAATATCATGTAGCTTATGTGAAGTGAACGTACCTGTTACCAGCAGTCAATTCAACTGCAATATTGAATTTAGGGTCGACAACTTCAAACAGTCGGTACAAGGGACCGTATACGCCTTCTATGCCATATCTTTCAGCGATGTTATCTACAGCCCGCAAGCCTTGACCCGTATCCTGTATTGATTATCAGCACAATCCGGTTGGGATTATTTGTCACAAACACCTTATCCATCATACTGGCCAAAGTTCGCTCTGCTGTCCTCAACTCGTCCGCAGCCCTGCTCACAAAGCTGTCTAGCCTGGTGTCTTCTCTCCACAAATCTTTCCTTCGTTCCTGCAACTCGTTTTGCTGCTCTTTGAGACTAGATATCTCTTCCATCACCTCCTTCACCCGCTTTCTGCCGTCCTCGATTCTTTCATGTACCCCATTAATCTGCTGCTCTATTTCAGTCTGTGAACGACGTGTAGTCTCAAGTTCTGAGCGAGCCCCTTGTAGCGCCTCCGTCTGTGACTTCTTATAATTATTCATCGATGCCATCTCGTGACGCAAAAATGCATCTCTGTCCGCTTTCGTCCGAAATTTAGTTGCGCGACCTTGTTTCGCATACAAGGAGGCAAGCCTTGCGCTTGCTTCATCCAGCTTCCTTCTCTCTGCGGCCTCCAAGCCCCGTTGTTGCTCCCATTCTGGCAGAATTGTACCAAGAGTATATTCTTTCTCGGTAATTCTCTCGTCGATTTGTGTCAATTCAGCTTCCAATGCGTCTCGCTTCCCTCCGGCGTTTGCACCGGCTGCGTTTAAATCTTCTATTATACATTCGAGCTGTGTGCGCGTACGAATAAAGTCTGTCAATTCAGATTGAGCATCTTGGCGTGTTTCCGCCAAAGTTTGTAGGTTGTGCTTAGCCTCGGAAATGGACTTCTCTAAATTCTGTTCGGCATCTCAATCTAGCATTCTTTGGAAGATACAAGTGAACTCACCTGAATCTCTTGTTCTCGTTCATTAAACTTCTCCCTTCTCACGTTTGCACCATGAAGTTCTGCCTTTCTATCCTCTTCGATTTCAACGAGAGCTTCAGCTACCTCCTCCAATTCCCGCTGATAAAGAGCATACTCCAAGCATCGCCTCTCTTTGTCCTTATCCTGGAATTCTTTCAATTCTTCTTTCTCCTCTTCGAGCTCACTTAGTCGTGACTCGATATATTCCAGCAATTCGCTGATCTTCGTCCGCTTGGCATCTGTCTCTGCCATGATACGTAGTGATTCAGTTCTTCGTTGCTCATAAACCTTGGTTCCCGCCACTTCTTTGAGTAATGCAAGTCTTTCATGATCTTTAGCATTTGTCAGGGCAGTAATCTAATTGAATTGTTCAGAATGAAAAGGTTTCTTTAGAGCCAAATATATGCTTACACGACCTTGTGGCACAATGTAATATGGATTTGACTTGCTGAACCCTGCACTCTCGAGGAGATTCATAACATCGGCTTTGCTAGCACTTTTTTTGTCCAAACTGTATTCATCTTTCTTCAAACCAATTGTACGGCGCAGAATGACTTCATCATGGCCAGTGGGGAAACGATTGTCAGAGTTATCGAAAACGATTTCAACTTGCGGAAGTTGTTCAGCATTATTCGCGTGTGTTGCAAAGACCGGAACATACCGTAAGCTGATAATGTCGTCGTTACAGATACTCCCTCATGTAGCAAGGCTTGACGTTCCTCTCGTGACATAGAGGTATACGCGTCGGATAATACGAAGCGGATGGCTAGCAGGCACAACTGAATTCACGAATTAATAACAAACAAATTCGTCTCAACTCACCTGCAAAAAAATTACTCTTCCCAGAGCCATTTCTACCAACAACGACGTTATGTCTTGGTGAAAATGGTTCTATTTGAGTTTGGTCACGATCTTCTCTATTCATTAGTGGCAGGCATAAAGTGAAGGTGGACAACGTACACGACTTGAAGCCTTGGATTGTCAACGTCTTGATATACATCGTTCACCAATTGGCAATATCATCAACGTTGAACGCACTTTGAGAAGCTGAACGAGTGGTACTTCCTTGCCAAAGTCAACTAGATAAGTGTAAATCGTCACGATTGTGACTGAACGCGATGTGTGACACTTATTACAAAGTTCAAATAAATAAGTAAACAAGAAATAATATGGTAGCTCAATTCTCTTGAGTTCACCTCAATGTCAAGAGCAAAAATATATTTCAACTGGATACATAGACAGTTTCATCAAGCATTGTCTTGGGGAGCGAATTCTACGACACAAGTTGATCAAAAAACTAGAACTTGTCATATGACGACAATCAAGTGTCTTTAAAGCGGAGTAAGTGTGAAACCACCCTAAAAAGATATCAGTTTCTTGTTAAATTTCGCGTTATGAATGTATTCACCTGATCCTTCTCTTTGAATTCAAGCGTAGTGGTGGCTAGATGATTTTGGGGTAAATTGGACATCCCAGGTAATGTAAATTTTGACTTACGGCTAAGACTAGCCAATGATTGCGTCCAGATGGGGACCTCATCCGTTAAATCAGCAGTCATGAGTTGTCCCTCTGTATAGACAAGAATATTATATTAAGATAGATCTATACTGTCTCAGAAGCGCACCTTTGTAACTCATGCCAACATAAGCCAAGATAGTTGGGTGCAAATCTACTTCAACGGACATGCCAGATCTGGAACGAGTGGGTCCGAGATTAAGGACTGAAGGATTTAACAAACGTATAATAGAGCTTACCCTACACCCTTCCACACGAAGGCTGGCTCATATGGATGTGCGCTACCCTCGTTGATCATACCTGGAAAGATAAATATGGGAGCAGTCAATAATTTTCATGCATGACATACCGACGCTGATATCCTGACGCATGTCAGTAGAGTTCCTGGCCTTGATCAAAGTACCATAGCTCGGTTCCAATTTCGGCTCATCGAAAGTGAAGTCTCCGTCACTGTTTTTCTTCAAAAGAGTGAGGGAGCCAAGCTATGGAGAATAATAGGTGATGAATCTCGAGGGAGCCAATTTAAATAAAATTAAAATTAAACCGTACCGGAACAGGCGTATAGGTTGTTCCATAGACATGATTTCCGGAATCCTATAAGGTGAAACGTAAGCTCCAGAACAGCCCCTCTTGAGATAAAAACACACAATTTGGCACTGAGCAAAGCCAAAGGTGCCAGTATAAGTAACTGTAATGCTACCTCCTATGGACAAAGGTTTGAGTCGCCACCGCGTTTACTTATGCGAAATACTCACTTCCAGGTCTGCATTCGATGACTTTCCTAAAATTACCATTTTGCTTTCTTGAGACCTGTTCACCCAATAATGAGAATAAAAAAATATCGTACCAAGCGACGTAGTGCTGGTTTTGAATTAACTGGCTGCGTGAAACTTTCTCGAAGCAAAGAAGAATGCTGGTTTTCTGGTAAAAAATAGTCAGTATAGAGAGAGAGTACGCGGTCAAACTAGTCGCACCTGGGCCAATCCAGAGTAGTTAAAGGTCAAGGTCCTGACAATTGGTGCAGCCATTTGTATTGTTGAGAAGATTTGTGTGTGAGATACTAGTTCGAATGCAAGAAAGATTTGTTTGATGCTTAGTGCTTTAGCCTTAAGGAAACCCTCTTATAATGTTCTGCCTAGACGCCTTGCAAAAAAATTAGCATCCTAATTCATGACTATTACACTTGTTGGCCCCTTTGGAGTACTGCGGCAGTCATCTAAGTTGAGGTTAGAAACTACGTACGCCAAACGTCAAATGTCGTCGAGTTAAATTAACATCGAAAGACTTACGATACGATTTAGCCCCTTATAATGCTTTGATATTCTGTCGAGGTAAATTTATCAAAACTCCTTTATTGGGGTAAGACTTGAAGTATACCATACTTCTTGATGCAACTAAGCTAAGGTGTAGATACTCACTATTATTTCCCCCACAATAGGTCACAACAGGTCAGAAAAGTTGTTAGTAGACTCTCACGTTATCCCATGTCTAATTCAAAGGGGCGAAAAAGTCATGGAATAGGGGACTTGAACGTCTACACAAGAATAGACCTAGGCCATACCTCGTGACAGGAACATAGGCCACTTTTATGGATTGTTTTTACATTGTCGTTTTGGGGTTTTGATTCGTCGGTTATTTTCATCTTTTCAGGAGTCTGTGGATGCCCTTTTTAGCCATCGGCTTGTCCAAGAAATCAGGAGTCAAGTGTTTACTTCTACGTCTTATGATTGATTTCGAGAGTTGAACGTTGAATATCAACTTGGTCAGTGTAACCAGAGTAAGACTTTTTCTTATTGCCACGGACCGATTCCTGCGAAAATGTTTGTATTGAAGTGCCGTGCCAAACAAATCTGCCTTATGCTTCTGCTCCACCGACTTTGCCACGCCGCTTTAATTTAATTTACGTCTAAGAATGATTTCAATGATTTCGAAATTTTCAAGTGCCCAACGGCGCTTGGTTCGGATCTTGGTTATTTTTCCTAACCAAGCACACATACAACCCAAGCCTGCAGCTGATTGATATACCGTACCTTTCGGCGTATATATGAATCTCTACCGACGTCGGAATGTTCTACCGGAGGACGCATGCCAACTACAAAAGTATGTCGGACGCGGCATCCGAAGGAAAAGGCACCGCCTAAGTACAACAGTTATACCATTTGGTGAATTGGAAATTACTCCTTACGTCAACCTACACCAGCCCCAATAAGTCTATAATTATGTTACACCCACGATCTCTCCATCTTTTACTATTACCAGTATCCACACGAGGCTTTTTTTTTTCTAACAGCCTCACGGTCCCATTCACGTATTACACACCGAATATTTCCGGTTTAAAAGGCCAAACAATAACATGAATGCTACTTCGTCTGAGCACCCTCTGTTCAACTGGCTCCAACCTACTCAATCTGAAACAGAACAGACAAGGGTTTCCTTCGAGCCCCACGAACCCCCACCTACACCTACATCCCCTCGCAGGTCTTATGAACGCCAAATGAATACCTCTATCCCTCACAATTATCCCTCAGCAGGAGAAAAGGATGAAATTGATTCTCAAATGGTAGATCTCGAGGTCCAATCTCATGGGCTCTCTTCACCAGCAACACTCTCCCATCTTGCTGCTGATAGTCCGCCATCTCATTCGCAGCATACTCTCACGTCATACCCAAAGAAGCCGAGAGCACAGGGAAAGAAAACAAAAACAAAAAGGAAGACTTGCGCGTCAGAACGATTTCATAGATTTGTGGAGTACTCTGAGCGGCTAAGACCAGCTCTTGTACTCGAAAATGCAGGTAGCACTGCCCGAGATCATCTTGCGAGTGAGCGTACTTTCCTTGCTTATGTACGAACAAGCCTTGCCCTAGCATCCATGGGTGTCGCATTAGTGCAATTGTTCACGATCGCAGATTTTGCTGATGAACGATTCCAAATTGGTGTAGTCTGCTGCTAATCAACGATTGACGAAGTTTGCGCGTCCTCTCGGTGGAACGATGGTGTTATTTGGATTGATGGTGCTGGTGATAGGTTTGTCTGTTCTTGCTGCCCTTACCCCCACTCCAGTTTTGAAAGCCAAGCACTTACCTTTTCAATGTCCCATATTCTGACCTGATTCTAACAGGTTTCTATCGTTACTTCTTCGTGCAAAACGCATTAACACACGGAAAGTTTCCGGCTGCGCGTACATGTATCGTCTTCATAACCTTTGTTATCACCACTGTTGTTTCGATCATATTTGGCCTAATGATTTCCTCGAAACTAAAATCCGCATAAAATAAAAATCGAGGCTTTATGGGGGTACAATCGACAATTGGAACGTTGATATCTACACATTAGACTTTGCATTGGATCATACCAGGTTGGAACATCATGCAACCTTATAATTAATCTGAATACTACACCATTAATGTGTATGATCGCATACTTAAATGATGATTAAATGATGTCATGCCATCAACTCTTCTCATCCACTTTCTGATTGGGATACATACATATGGTACTAATAGCTGAACTATTCCTATGCTTTTTGAGACGAGAGATCATTCATGAAATGAAGGTTCAAAGGTTTACGCGCTACGTCCCCTGTAATCAATAATATTTTTAAGGAAAATTAACGGAAACGCCCAACTTAGGAATTCAATTCTTTGAAACGATTTTCTAAGCAACCTCAGGCTTTGAGGCTCATCATCTTTCTGGTATTATCAATAAACAGATTTTTGGACTTGATCATTGAAGATGGCCAGTCGCCCAAAGACAAGCCCCATAGCATCTCAAAATAAGATGCCCCCGCATTCTGCAATAAAACAATCATATCAACCTTCATCTTTCCGATGGAGACATTAGATACCCACCCTTCCGACAGAAACATAGAACGTTTCGAAAGTTCCACCATACAATGCAGGAGGCTGCCGACCCTCGAGAAGGGCAATGACGTTTCGAGCAATGATACGGGCATGTATCTTGGCTCTGGCTTCCTGTTTCTGTTCGCCCCAGTCAATGATATCACCACCCGCAAAGATACGCTGGTGAAGGAAAAGTTGTAGTGTCGGCGCTACGCGCACATATTTCTCGTCTGTGAGTATATTATGCCCAAGAGTAGATAGGTATTCGGTATTCGGTCGTCCACCACGGCATGGAATCTGTTGAAGTAACGTCAAATGGATACTAGTACTGGGTAAGTGGTGACAGCTGGGCTTACTACGAGATCCGGGCGGATTGTTCTGCCGTTTCGCGTTATGATAGTTCCATCTTTTGGTATAGTGAGGTCTTCTACAAAGTCGCCAAGGATAAGTTCGATGCCACGTTTCCGCAACCGATTCATGACGCCCTTGCGGAAACGCTTTGTATATATCCTGTGAAGTAGCAACTCTTCATTATGTACTAATGTTATCTTCTTGTTCTGTACATCCCTTTTAGTGACAATATTATAGAGGTCAGTAGATCCAAAAACATACAGGCCATAAATCTCTGATTTCCCCCGCGTACTCTGAAAGATCAAGTCAGCACATATAGAATGTCACGTACTATTTTTTTACCAATGCCAACAGCGCCTCCTCCAACCAACAGTATATGTTGCGCCTTTGCAAACCGTTCCCGCCAAGAGTTGAGCCAATCAACACATTCAATTTTCGTATTGGGCATAGCCAAAGGACCTTCCCATGTACTCCCCGTCGCAAGTATCAACACTGAGTACTCTACTCTTTCCCCGCTTTCCAGTGTCAGAAACCCTCCCTTCTTATCTTCTTCTTCAGCATTAGGTATCACGGAGACAACGCGGCCCAGCATGTATTTCCCATTCCTATTCACGAAGTTCTGCTCGTATGGCATATGCACTCGGTTCTCGAGCTGACCCTCTGCAGTCACAGACATACGAATACACGCTGGTAGGTGCGTATAGTATGGCCGTGCGGTGATCATGATAAGGTTATACTTCGTGGGATCGAGTTTTGCGGACAGTAAGTGTGCGACATTCACCCCTGCGGGGCCGCCACCGACGACGACAATGTTCTGCAACTTGCTTGTTGACATGGTTTCTATCTGGGTTGGGTTGTTGTTATAACCACAGGTGGGTGAGGGCAGAAATGTCCGAGTGCTCCAATACAGGCCCAGTATTTAGACTGTCAATGGGCGCATCCGAAGCTCCCACAGCCAGCTGTTAGGATGAGACAAGTTACCTTTCCCGGGTGCCCGGATAGTTAATGGTGTAACTGGACCGACGACATTGCCGGACATTACTTTTGATGACACCAATTAAATATGTGCTTGCACAAAAGGAATTCTGCGGATTGTGAGATAAACATCTAATCCGGTCTCTGAGGAACAAGATTTGAAATATTGAGTACAAAGGAATGGATGCTAGCAGATAAATGCATACGCACAAAATGTTACCAAACAGGTATTCCAAACCGGTATATTGGATATCTGATGGTGTTTACTGCGCAGTATACCACATAAGATGACCGGATGTGATAGCCGGAAGAAACAACATTCCTGTGTTCCGTTTCTCATAAGGTTTGAACCCTAGTGGGCGTTACAAGTGATAAGTAATTAGTATCCATGAGCACAACTTAGGAGTTAAAATTCAGTTTAATCATGGCAGCATGAAAATCAATGAGGCGACTGAGACTGGGTTTGGTCCATCACCTCAGTAACCAATTGGGATGAAGACTATAATATCTATCCATAAGTAATCGATATCGTTGGATACAAGTCTATATCTATATACATTAGATTACCTCTACCGATTTCACAGTGGGGACATGATATAATTGCCATACCGTTAATTTCTGGTTCCGTGGGTTAGTCTTCTGTGATTTAACAAATTACGATTTACTGGTCTGTCTGTCTTCTCGCGCCTGGGCATTTTCACGCCATTCTCCACCTTTCCACGACACAAGTAGGATTAGTAAACCATTCATCAACATCAAGCCAGCCCATAGTGTGTACATCCAGCCTAAAACATGCAAATCATGGTAAAATTATCAGAAACAATTCTAAAGAAAAAAGATGACTTTACCATCGCCAACACCATCCTATAATGGGAACAAAATTAGTAATTGTCTAGATCAGGAGTTAAACGCGAAATATGGTATATACTTGTAGAGGTACTGCAATCTCGAGAGCCATAAAGGAAAACAAACCGCGGAATGCGCTGTTCGTTGCAACGGCAACTGACGACCGGCCATTATTGGCATCCACAATATAAGCTAGAGTACTCGTATATGTCCACCTGCACAAAATTATCCCTTCTAATCAGCATTTTTATATGACGGGCAGATTTCATCAGTTTGGACGCACGTCGAGAAGAAACCACACCCGAACAACATTATACACATCGCAGAGACATGTACATGACGCTCACTGACCCACCCATACGCAATTGTAAAAGCAGGTAGTAAAAAGACACCTAAAGCAGTGCTTTTTAAGCGCATCTTATTGAGGTAGTTAGTGGAAAATACAGCTTATGGCAATCAATGATTTACCTCCGGGTAGCTCCTGCCCCCATTAGCTGCTTTCAAGCGGGCAAGAGAGCGGTCAGACCACCGGCCACCGAGTAGACTCCCTGCCACGGAACCTAAGTCGTGACGGACCTAAATGTGCTGAATATCTAAGATTGAAATAAGAAGCGTACCGATGCCAAAAGAAAGGGTCACCAATCCGATCTTGAGCGGATTGTAATGGTATCGAGAACTTAACGTGCGCGCAGTACTATATGTGATAATGAACGCAAATGCCAAGAAGAAACCTGTGGTAAGACATGAAATAGATATGCATCGGAATTTTGAAAATATTACCTGATGCGAAAAGGGTGATCACATTATTGAGTCGGCGCATCACAAGGCCGATCGGCTTGAAAGGACTAAGATCCCTGAGAGAGAGTTTCAGCGGGGGTAAATTTTGAGCGGCATTATGGCCCTGATTGTCATGGTTTTTGTCTTGCTTTTCTATACCTATTGAGTTATCGGCTACTTCGTACTTCTCAGATGTCGAAGGTATACGCTCTTCAGCAGCTTGCAACGAAAGTGACTGGGCCTTTATACGTCGCTTAAGGACTTGTTGGTATGTCAAACTCCGCTCACGGCGGAAAGTGTCCTTAAAAAAGAGCACAAAGGTGATGAAATTGGACCCCGAGACTATGGCGAGGAACCAGAAGATCGCTCGCCAGCTGAGGCCAGTCGTAAGCACACCCCCCATGATTGGGCCAATGGACTAAGATATTCTTAGCTTATGCGAGGAGCACAAGCAAAAGTCACTTACTGGTCCAAGGAGGGGAGCAGTATAGTATATACCCATCTGTTACTGTAGTGAGATACACAACTTGGGTGAATCGAAAAGACTTACTTTCGTGCCGCGTTCGGCAGGTTCAAATATATCTGCAAGCGTTGCAGCACCGATAGCGATGACAGCACTTGATCTATAGGTTTTTGCACGGTAAATAATTGCTTGCTGACTTTCCTAACAAATAATGCTTCACCCTGCTGCTTGAAGACATCGGAATCCTATGACACTTTGGCAAAGTAATCAGATGTAATAATGAATTCGTCATCAAAGCCACTTACAGTCCTATGTTTCTGCTGAGGGCGACAATGATTGAGCCTAATGTAAACAGGCCCAGAGATAGCATATAGACAATCTATGAAGATTTAGAATTGACCAATTGATGGTCTGAATGGATTAATACCTTACGCCCTTTGATCTCACTGATAGCACTCCAAAGCAGAGGCATTATGCCTTGCACAAGGACGAAGAGGGATAAACTCAGACTAAACTGTGAGCTAGTTGCATTCAATTCCCGTTGCATTTCTTCCACAGCAGCTGAACAAAAAAATCAATTCGGTGGAATAACAAATTCAATATGGCTGATATATAGAGGAAATCAGAAACAGACGATTTTGTATGCTTCCAGCTAGGCCCGTGATCATCGATGCGGATGAAATGAGTGTCAAGCAAATATTCTGCGCATCAAAGTAAAGGTTTGAATAAGGTATAGTCATAGTAGCACAATAATGACCTTTCGTAGTGGCGACCAGGCTCTTGGATCATTCTGTACGGGGACGTGTTCGATGTCGGTGAGAGTGTTATCGGCTACGTCCTTACTCTCAGGTTCAGACGGGGGAATGTCTGATAACGCTTGTTGTGCGTTACGAACGTCCTCCACATCGCTGGACGTTACAGTCACTTTCCCATCTGTGCTCAGAGGATCCTGCAGGGAATTTTGTGTCATGAAGACCGTGAAAGCGGGTATGTTAAGAATATGACCTCGTCAGTGTGAAAGCAATGAGTCCCGGGGTGTACTTGTGGAGATCCTGGAAAGGACACGCTAGCTGAACGGTTAGAAGCAGGAGGGGTGTGAACGGAGAGACATTTATAACGAAGTCCAGTTTTTCTTAGATGTCGAGTTCTTACATACAGCCGTTTACATTTCGGACATTCGGCACACATTTACACTAACGTCACGATTCGGATTAATTAAATAAAAATAATGTGTCGTATCACATGTCACACTACAGTATTTGGACGGACAAATTGATGCTGCTGGTGGATTGCTGGTGGACACTATAAGTAAGTAAATATCATTCCGCCAATGAGCGATTGAACGGTTCACATGCTAGTGATGGAGCGTGAAATTGATATGGCGACTAAAGTTGAACGTTGAACGTTAACGTTAGCATTGAGATTCGAAATTGGGCTTCTACATTTCATTTGCTTTGCATTTCCTCAAACTTCTTAGATCTACAATTAGTATAAACATTATAATTTCTATGCATGAGTGGTCGATTATATACTAGATTGTGTAGGTCTATATCTATATACATTGGTTTACCTCTACTAATTTCGTGGTGGGGCATGAAGGAAATTTTGTAACGTTAATCTCTAGTATCTGTGGGGGTTAATGCATCTGTGATTTATTGAATCATGATTTACTGTTCTGTCTGTCTTCTCGCGCCTGAGCATTTTCACGCCATTCTCCACCTTTCCACGACACAAGCAGGATTAGTATACCACTTATCAACATCAAGCCAGCCCATAGAGTATACATCCAGCCTAGGACATACGAATTATGATCAATTATCAGGCATAATTCCAGAGAAAAAGAGTCCTACCGTCACCAACACCATCCTATAATGAGAAGGGAAGTTAGTAGTTGCCCAGATCAGGAGTGGTCGTGAAACGTGATACATACTTGAAGAGGCACTGCGATCTCAGTAGCAATAAAGGCAAAAAAACCGCGGAATGCGCTGTTTGTCGCAACGGCAGTTGATGATCGGCCATTATTGGCATCCACGATATAAGCTAGAGTACTCGAATACGTCCATCTGCATAAATGTTTCCCTTCTAATCAGCATCTTATATGATGGAAGGGATTCCATGGATTACGTACATCGAGAAGAAACCACACCCGAACAACATTATACACATTGCAGAAACGTGTACATGACACTCACTGACCCACCCATACGCAAGTGTAAAAGCAGGGTAGTAAAAAGACGCCAAATGCAGTACTTTTTAGGCGCATCTTAATTTTCGGTAGTTAGTGGAAAATACAGCTTATGGTTGACCAACGATTTACCTCCGGGTAACTCTTGCCCCCATTAGCTGCTTTCAAGCGGGCAAGAGAGCGGTCAGACCACCGGCCACCGAGCAGACTCCCTGCCACGGAACCTGAGTCATGACGAACCTTAATGCCGAATATCTAAGATTGACATAAGAAGCGTACCAATGCCAAAAGAAAGGGTCACCAATCCGATCTTGAGCGGATTGTAATGGTATCGAGAACTTAACGTGCGCGCAGTAGTATATGCGATAATAAACGCAAATGCGAAGAAGAAACCTGTAGTAAGGCATGAGAGTAGGTATACATTGGATTTTTGAGCTATTAACCCGAAGCTATCAGGGTGATCACATTATTGAGCCGACACATCACAAGTCCAATTGGCTTGAAAGGATTAACATCTCTCAAAGAGAGCTTCATGGGAGGTAGAGCGGCGTCGGGACCCTGATTGTCGTCGTGGTCTTTGTCTTGCTTTTCTATATCTATTGAACCATTGGCTGCCTCATACTTTTTAAATGTTGGGGGTATACGCTCTTCAGCTTGCAAAGAAAGTGTTCGGGCCTTTAGCCGCTGCTTGAGCACTTGTTGGTATGTTAAACTCCGCTCACGGCGGAAAGTGTCCTTAAAAAAGAGTACAAAGGAGGTGAAGCTGGACCCAGACACAATGGCGAGGAACCAGAAGATCGCTCGCCAGCTGAGGCCGGTTGTAAGCACACCACCCATGATTGGGCCAATAGACTGAGATCTTCTTAGCTTATGCGAGGAACACAAGCGAAATCACTTACTGGTCCAAGGAGGGGAGCAATATAATAAATACCCATCTATTACTATTTGAGGTCCATAACTCGAATGAAATTAAAACGACTTACTTTAGTCCCTCGCTCGGCAGGTTCAAATATATCTGCAAGGGTTGCAGCACCGATAGCGATGACAGCACTTGATCTATAGATTTTTCACAGTAAATAATCGCTTTCTGACTTGGCTAAAAATGCTTTACCCTGCTGCTTGAAGACATCGGAATCCTATGACACTTAAGCAGAGAAATCAGATGTGATAATGAATATTCGTCATCAAACCCACTCACAGTCCTATGTTTCGGCTGAGAGCGACTATGATCGAACCTAATGTGAACAGGCCTAGAGATAGCATATAGACGATCTATGGAAGATTAGAATTGACCAATTAATGGTCTGAATGGATTCGTTACCTTACGTCCTTTGATCTCACTGACAGCACTCCAGAGCAGAGGTATTACGCCCTGTACAAGAATGAAGAGAGATATACTCAGACTAAACTGTGAGCTAGTTGCATGTAACTCCCGTTGCATTTCTTCCACAGCAGCTGAATAAAAAAAACAAATCTGTGAAGGATGATATATGAATAAAATCAGAAACGGACGATTTTGTATGCTTCCAGCTAGACCCGCGATCATAGACGCGGATGAAATGAGTGTCAAGCACATGTTCTACCCATCAAAGCAAAGTTTCAGTTAGGTATAAATCTTAGTAGCACGATGATGACCTTTCGTAGTGGTGACCAGGCTCTTGGATCATTCTGTACGGGGACGTGTTCGATGTCGGTAGTAATGTTACCGGCTACATTCTTACTCGCAGGTTCTGGCAGAGGAATGTCTGATAACGCTTGTTCTGCGTTACGGACGTCCTCAACACTGCTGGACGGGACTACAATCACTGTACCATCGGTGTCCGGGTGCGGGGGATCCTGTAGGGAATTCTGTGTCATAAAGACCGTGAAAGCGGGTATGTTAAGAATATGACCTCGTCAGTCTAACTGAGAGAAAGCAATAAGTCTCCGGATGTAATGCGGGAACTGGCACGCTGGGTGAGTGGTTATGGGAGGGGTGTGAATGGGAAGACATTTATAACAAAGTCCAGTTTTTCTCAGACGCTAAAAGCATATGGTTTCTTAGTTTAATCGTGACGATTAATGCAAATATGTGCCGAATGTCCGAAAGTTTTTGAGTTCGGTCGATAACGACACATCACGTGGTACCCGCCGGGTGCGGCAAGTGCGCGGAAAATGCTTCTTATTACCTAAGTTCGTCGGAAAAATAGAGGGCAAGTCTTTATCCGATTCTTCTTGTCTGCCTGCAGGTTACAAGATTGTTCACACAAACCTACATGCTGCAATATTTGACGTATACAACTGATCGTGACTATCCTGAATGCTTTCTGACCCCTAGGAACCGGATCTTTTCAGTAAACTGGTAGGTAGAATGACAATTTGAGCACTATGTTCATCATAAAAAACACACCCGGCTCAAAGGTAACCCGACGCATATCTCCATTCCCAGAAACACCCCCAAAGCGTTTACGAGTTGCCGATCAAATAGCCACGTCGGCAACGAAGGGCTGCCAGAGCCGTGCACATATGCGGACATATGACTCGGCGCAAGAAGTCGTAAATTTGAAAGTCTTGTCATGAATAGGTACTGCGGTCCGACTTCATCTCATTTAAACGTATGTGACTGGTTGCCGCTCTTGAGCTCGCTGTGTGCCTTGGGAGGTGCAGGGAAGTCTCCATAATACGTTCGTCCTGTTCATAGAATAGGAAAGTTGGGGTGTGGGGATAATTACGGAAGGCAGGAAAGTCCCAGTAAAAAATGACAGCAATTAAAAAAATTAGGACGCAAGGCGTTTACTGTTAGTTACGAAATACATACCCCGATTTTGTACTGTCTTTCTTTGTCGCTTTTTCTTGCGGTCATCCATAGCTGGATTTTCGTCGAGAACATTCGGCACAGCAGCAAAATCGAACTTCTCTTCAATGACTTCCTCTTTGACGACCTCATTTCCTCGCGCCTTTGGGTTGGATTTGGTATCAGTTGTTTCCCCACCTTCATCTACTTGTTTTTCACTGCTGCCGAAAACTTTCGTCCGTTTCCTCTTTTTCTGTCTCGCCTGCCCCACCACAACAATCGTGTCCTTATCCTTATCCCCTACATAAGAAGTAGTGGTCCTCCTCTGAGCAAGAGGCACGTAAGGTATTTCCACTTGTGTCTCGGTAGTATCTTCGGCTTTCGTGACTTTTAGTTGCGGGTCAGTCGTAAAACCAGGTGAGATGACCTAAGTTGGACACAGATATGAGAAAACCGTCTCACATCATAGAAAAAGTTTACCTGAGGAGCAGCAGGAGCAATGATGAGTGTGCTACTGATCCTGGAAACAACCTCCAGGAAGTGCGGATTCGTCTATCAGCAATGGATATTATTAGCTCAAGCATTTTAAAAAATAAGATTGATGACATGTACTTTGTGAGACATTGGGACGATTGGAACGTCTCCGAATAATGTGCTAAATGGTATCCTAATGTTGATAGTGTTCTGTTGCGAGTCCCGTGTATGCTCTGAAGGCATAGAGGATCCAAATAAAGTAGGAGGCGAGAGGCCCGAATCTACTTCGTGTACCATTTGTAAAAAGAACCACCAGGACACAATCATGAACTCACTATTAGAGCTCTTCAAGACTTGCCTCGTGTGGACGTTGTCTTCCTGAGTTTTACTGCCAATCGGCTCTTTTGAGAGTACATTCTCCATTCTACCACTTGTGATCACTTCCTTCGTGGTCCCGGTTACCTCATTGGCTTGTAGTCCCGACCTGACACCTTTTTTGATGACATCTAATAGCTCTGTAGCACGCTGTCTGATTATAGGTGGAACAGTTGTTCGGAACAGGCGCAGCATGGCGGCCATGTCTGCAGGAGGATGCTCCGCAAGCTGGAAGAGGTAGTGATTCGGTAATACATACCTGAGATTTATAAGTATTGTGAAAACAAAAAAAAAGTGGAAGGCTCACCTAACGCTCTCATCCTCTGCCCGACCTACGACTTCCCGCCACGCGTGGACAGCTTTGTATACTTCCCTCTGGACGGTCATTATATCGCTAGCACTTGGAGCTGCACCAGCACATAGTGCCACACGATTCCACCTCTTTGCCAACGTATCCCACCCACCGCTCCCACTACCACCAGTTGCATCATACAGTTCTTTTGAATATGTTCGCAGAGCAGTTTCTGCAGAACGGGCTAAAACATGGTTAATCAAGGTATGCTCTTGGGTTTGCTTTGACATTGTAAGGCCTGTTGCTATGTGCACAGAGGTGGGAGAAGGGGCAGAAGGAACGGGTGATTGAGAACGGGAAGTAGCACGGTCTATGAGCGCATTTCGCAGATTATCATAGATATATAGAAGGAAGTGTGTATCCGACCGCGCATAATCGAGCATTTCCTGCGGTAATGGACTAAATGTGTGTATGATGTATATGAAAACCAGAAAGTAAACACAAACTGAGAACGAATTCTACCATTGTAAGTGATTAACAAATCACTCACCGAATTCGCCAATCAGCCAATTGGTACCGCTTGTCGGGGATATAGTCACAATACATCTCAAGAAGATTGGCTAGACCATGCCTCGGAAACTCTGGATAACTGGTATCAGCACATATGTCTCTCAGGAATAAAGGATACGTACCAAGGACTTTAGATGCATGGTAGGTATCAAATAAACCAACGATATAAAGACTGAAATCTTGTTGAAGCCACACGATGTCGCTGTCTGCCCCATGGAATACCTTAACGATACCGGGATCTGAAAAGACCTCTCCTAATATGTTCAACTCCTCTCGAACCTCTGGCTGCAAAAGGTCCACTACCCAGTCCTGTTCCCTATCACTAATCTGCATCAAACACAAAAAGCCGTTATATGAACGATAACTATGATGCTCCAAGTCAATGGCAATCTCGTGAGCCCCGCGGATCTTGTCTACCATAGCGTGAACCCCGTCAGGGGTGGATACAAATGTGAGAGGCATTTTTTCTATTGCGGGTGGTGGTGTAGGTGTAGTTGGTGGACTGTAAATATGTGAAGGAGGCGTATAATGGGTAATTTCGTAGTGGTAGGGATGTTTTATGCTATGTTTATGTTCTCAATATAACACATATTGAAAAAAAAAAGATTGGGACGTACTCAGTTGATACCCCTTCTTCATGGTCAACATTAATATCAGTGTATGTATATCCTAGAGGAACCATAGCATTATATTTATGCGTTATAGAAGGATGCCATGGTAAATCATCGTTGCTGGGCTTCGTTATGAATGAAAGCTGTGGTTTAACAATGTGCGATGCATGTTGCAGGGCTGGGTCGAGATGACCACTTAACGGTTGGTGTGCCTAGTTCCACGCGTACAGTCAATTAAGCTGACATCTATTTTATCATATTGAAATTGACCTGTTTGCTGCGGGAATTGGTAGTTGTAGGTGGGTTCACCGCAATAGCAGGTGGTTTTAGACGGCCCAATACCTTGTCTAAACAAATATCCTACCAAAAATTAGTACAAGGCAAGGGCCAAAAAAGATATGGCATACTGTGCGTTCTAAAAGCTCATCCATTGGATCAACCACAAGAGCTTGAAAATTATCTGTTACATCATCTTGGGTCTCCAACCTTGTCTTGCCTTTTACCCTCGTGTTTTTGCCTATGTCAGCTCCTTCCGACAGATCAAGGAGCCTGTTTGTCAATGAGAGTATTCTTGCTGAGAATGCATCCACGTCTGCAGCAAGATTTGAGTCCAGTGACCGGTGAAATGCGATGTCTGAAGGTATTGCAGCTGCGTTGCGCGTCGCTTTAAGAGCCGACGCCTGGATTCCAGCATAAAACGCATCGAATGCAGCAGTGTTCATTGCTGCATTATTGGTGTTGCTTTCAAATAGGGTTGTTGGTTTGCCAGACATTGTGCCAACGATGGCTAAAAATTGAATCAAGTTTGTTACTATGAGGTACAGTACTCCTGGCCAGAACTGAGAATGTGCAGAAAAATCTCGAACACGTGACTAATCCTACTTCCAAACTCACAAGTACATTATAATTTACCGGACCTTATTGGAATGCATGTAAATCGATATGAATTGGCAACTAACAGTGCATATCACAGGGGTTCAATATGCAACCCCACACAAAGCCGTCGGAAATGGTTGTAGATCGACATGAGACCCATGACAAGTGGCGTCTCCACAGTACACAATCCACAACCTATATCCTTGGATCCTTGGCTTTCTATTCCATCACTCCTCCACCATGAGCACAAGATACCAGAGTTTTGCCTTACATGGGCCAGATCAAGCACTGCAGATTCATGTTCAAAGTTCATATGATAAATGCTCGTCTCCTGATCCCATCCCTAATTTACCATTCCACCTCACAAGCAAAGAAAGCAATGATCACGACGTCATCAAAACGGCCGATGATTTCCCAAACCCGCTAAAACATAGCACCATCGATTCAGACGCAGATTCCGAGGCTGATGACGAATCCAGTAGTTCGACTACGGAGGAAATCGGTACATCTGTTGGCTATGGGTATCCTCTTGAACGCTGGAAGCGATGTGACCACATACCTCGTGGAGAAGAGTTAGCTTACACCCGCTCGAATTCAATATCATCAACGAGTTCTCTAATGTAAGCTCCCCAACTTGAACATGATAAACAAATCTAAAGTTATTTAGAGACTACGAGTCCCTGATTGATGCTTTCCTTGCTACACCCGCCAACCTGCACAATCTTGTATGTGCATGCTTTTATGTGGAAATGTCAAAACCAATAACTTCATGTAGATTCCCTATAAGTCTCCATCGTGCATTAGCTGTATCAACCCTCGCCCTTTAATGATACAACGACTCCCCACTTCCTCTCCAGAAACAAGCCTTCTTCTTCAACTTAACCATTCCGGGCTTCGGTCGGACCCGTGGAACCCCGTCCCCCAGGTCCACCATTCTACCCAACGTGGAGAGGATACTTTTCTCATTGTGGACCGCCTCCATTCGTTCAACAATCCGCGTATGCAGAATGTCGCCCAATATCTCGACTTTTTCCGCCAAATGTTTGAAGGCCTCACTTTTTTACACGAACAATGTGTAGCTGGATTCTCATGTGCTGATCCTACTTCATATATGATGGATGTCAGCAGTGCGGTTCCAATGACACCTTCCGTTTGTAGCCCGCCCTTTTCACCAGGCTTGGACCAGGTCCCCGACCCATTAGAAGAAATTATCGAGCGTGCTCTAGGTGATATTGAAGGTATCCCTGTAAGTTTTGATCGGGGATTACATCCAGTTCGGTACTATTTCGTCAATTTTGAAAACACCGAGTTGTTTGAGGGGAAAGCAAACGGAGAGATAAAAGCCCTCTCTGGTTCACGTTCTTCCACGCTCTTGGATATGCAGCTCCAGGATGTCCGTGATTATGGAATCTTAATCACACAACTCTTATCCGAGGTATTTTTATGTTTTATCTCTGTTTCTGTTATATGCTAATTCATAATTCCGACTGGTATTCAGGTGCCACCAATATCACCAATCATCACACCCTTAGTTGAAACGATGATTGGCACAGGTATGACCGCGGATGCTGCCCGCGTACAATTTGATTCTCTCTGCCATCAAATGGATCCACGTATCTTCGAAGTACCACTCACCCAGCGAGGAACCTCTTAAATAATTGACATCGCCCGTCGCAATGTAGTCTGCTTTTTCTGCCCTTTCGGTTGATCATCTTGCATATCATATATATATATGATTGTATGTATAATGTCACATTCATTCTATGCTGTATTCACACACACCCCTCCCCCGTTAACCGATGCTGCAACGCCGAAGATAGTCACGCGATGCTTGCAGATGTTGTCCGTAGGCTTCACCGCTTCTGCAATTGAAGTCCGAACTTTCATTTCTTCGGCTTTCCCGAGGCCGAGCATCGGTCACTTTATTATAAGCCTCGGCGCAAGAAGTTGATAAATCTCTGGCTTCCTGACTTTGGTAAACTTTATAGACCCCCAGCTAAGATGCATCGCAAGTTCCCGAGGAACAATGTTTACAGGGACGTTTATATAAGTGAAATGACAGATATCACCTAACTATGACGATGGTATATATGTTCAGAAATTCAGAAAATTCAGACACTTGGATCCTAGAATTCATGATTATACCATAACTTGATCACAACGGCTCTGTAAACAACTCTTTTAATGATATTTAGGCTCACCCACACTCGAACAGGAACATGGTCTTATGAGAATTCAGAATCGCTTGGTAAGCTACCAATTCATTGTATATATTTTCCTCTACATCTGATTACATGGACGCTTCTCGAATATCAATCTAAAATCTGCAGAAAACGACCAAGTTCTGACTTTATGATCATATGATAAGTATATCCACCGACCATGTAATTTCAGCATCCATTAGATCACCATGAGGCGAGTCATCTCAACGAGCTTGCGAACTGGGTTGTGGGTCCAAGTTGCTGCTAATAGGTCCACCGATTGCACCTCCGTAAGACCGTACCGAGTTTCATGTTTATCTGTATCTAATTTTAATTTTGGTTCCGCGAGGCTGTACGGAACGTTGCACTGCGATAAGGAGGATCTTTAAACATCGCCAGATATCGTGGTATGTGTGGTTCGAAGTGAAAGGTTTCTTTTACTGACCACCGAAGTAATGTATCCAGGCTTTGTATTTCATCAACAATAAAGTTGCGCTGAGCGAGATGTGCAGCATACACAACCAGTCCTCCCTAGGGTGAAATGCAAATCGTTACTACCAGAGCGAGCCGCTCGTTCAGTTTACCAATTCTGCAAAAAATTGCTTATTCTGGTTATCCCATTTCCAGAACGTGATTGTGCGATATATGTCATGGATTATATCATCATTGACTGCAAAATGCAAGATTCCCGAGCTTCTTGAGCACCCAATCCGACTTTGTGTGGTTCCAATGTCAGTTCTGTTTGTTTTCGAAATCAAGATCACTTCACATTCAATTGATTTCTAGAAATAAAGGACACTCTTTACCCTTCATTCCATTTCAGACGCGAAGTACTGCAAACGCATAGGCGGTGGGTATAATCGCGGCTGCGCCTTTCTAACAGGCCTCTGGTTCCAGATATCCATTCAAGATTTACTGATAAGCAATCGTCCATCGATAGCAGTTCCCAATCAGACGATTCATGGTGGCAATATTTATGGACATAATTTGCGGCTCGCACGATTCTAAACCTTACTTCCGAGGTGAACGATGACAACATGGGAATCTGGTTTCCATCGATAATCCGTTTTCAGACGTTCGATATGTAATCTACCACAGCTTATACAAGTATCCCCTCTGTCGAAAACAGTCCTTCCGTCTTCCACAGGACGTTAAGGGGTCACCGGACATGGAGTGGTTATTCTTGTGTGAAAATAAACAAAAGTCAAATAAATTGTTTGACACCCTCAAAAGTCGCTATCTGTGTGGAGCTGTTCAACATCAAGGTGTTAATAAACTTCCCATTAACTCAATTGGGTCTCCAAATTTACGGTACCATAATGTGTCTAGAACGTCACGAATGCCGCCACCAGTCAACATCAAAAGGCATCCAGATGTGAAATCTCGATTTCCACAGAGAATTGCTGGGCATTTGCGGCATGCCTCTACCTCATGGTGGCCATCCTTAGAGTTCCGGTTGTTTTTATGTCTCGGCTACCACCTATCAGAAAAGCGAAACCGTGAATTTTCAAATAAGTTTGGGACCTCGGATGCTCGTATCCCACTAGGATGATTCTGTGAAAGGTCCTTGTAGTATGAATATCTCATACAGCTTAATTTATTCCTCAGCGCGATCTAATGTCATAGTATTTAGGTTTGTCATTACGTCACCTACATAAAACCAGCAGGATCTCCGGGACATCTCATGGGACCGCAGTTTTTATTGTGTTCATTTGTACAGCTAGCGCGTAAAATCTGCAATATAAAGATTGAGCTGACATTTCAATATCAATTGCGGATGTATTGAGCGCCAGTGCGTGTTTATAGAAAACATGACCTTGTAGTTGGCCTGTCTGTAAGCTCCGGCTGTCATCGGTTGTCGTACCGAAATTCGATATACGATCAAGGAGAGTTCTGAACTCGTTATGACCATTCCGTAGTGGAGACGCTTATTCACTCAAAGTACTAAGTAGGAATTCGAGAGTAATTGAACACACGTGCAATATTTTCGTCCCATAATTTTCTAATATGGATCCGGCCGACTAAAGCAGTGGTTGGATATAAAATGACTTGAGAAATGATACAGTCCAACGCAAACATTTTGCAATCCTTTTCTTCCTCAGTGGAAATATTCTATCGTCTGCCCGCAACGATGGCTCTATTTGTCGCTCGATTACCACTTTATGACTTGAACCAAAGACTGTTGTACCCCCAAGTCTGAATGCAGCTTGAATGCACAGCCTTTGTTCATAGCCATAATAGTGGGATGGAGCGTCTTTGCGACCATCGCCGGGTAGGATATTAGAATCTTGAATTTGTTCTGCTGCTTTTGACATAGTAACCTCTGCTTCGAATCATATCTCCTTTCTAATTAAATTACCCAATTGAACCTCTGACTTGAATATGATTCGGGATTTGTTGCATTTATTATTTCGCTGATAGAAGTGTTTCGCGCTTATGTAGTATGTACGGAGCTTTGTATTTGAAAGCTGTTAAATATTACGTAAACTGATTCATTCACGTAAAATATCTTCAAATTCTCAACGCTCAACCTCAACGACCATCTCGACCTGTTGTATTTTCTAGACTTTAGTGTATCCATATGGACGCTCGCCTCCGTCGTGTAAACAAGGAAATTGCTGGTAAGCTTCCATAAATCAAGCATCATGGTCATCAGCAAACGTTCATTTGTAAATTCCAGATTGCAAAAATGACAAGACATCCAACATCAAGATAGAATTGATTGACGAATCCCCATTCCATCTCAAGGGAATGTTTCCTGGCCCAGAAGGAACCCCATATGAAGGTGGCCACTTTGAGGTTGTGAGTGCCACGCTTATCCACCAAGATCATAGCATGCATTACGAACATGAGATTGCCTAGGACATCGTCATTCCTCAATCTTATCCATTCCAACCAGTTAAAATGAAATTCATAACCAAAGTCTATCACCCGAATGTTTCTTCAGCCTCTGGGGCGATTTGCCTGGATATTCTAAAAGACGCTTGGTCTCCCGTCTTGACCCTCAAATCAACCTTGATCTCTCTGCAGAGTCTTCTATGTTCCCCAGAGCCCAACGACCCGCAGGATGCTGAAGTGGCTAAACACTATACTACTAGTAAAAGTAGCTTCGAGGAAACAGCAGCCTATTGGACACATATATATGCTGGAGGACCAAGTCCGCAAGAGAAGAGCGGGACGGTAGTGCCACAGTCAGGTCCACTCGACGAAGCAGCAATCGCAGGGTTAGAACGCGCACACGTAGATAGATTCCAAGCTATTGGATTTCAAAGAAGCAAAGTTGTGCGTCTTCATATCAATACAAATATCATGCGCAAAGCTGACATCTTGTATTTATTTTAGATTGATGTCCTACGACGGCTAAATTATCGCGGTGCAAACGTTGCGCAAATTACAGATGATAGAGTTGTTGAGGAATTATTGAAATGACATTATACTATCAAACCCAGGTCACGATGTGCTTCACTGTATGATAGAGTCCTACTCACGAAACATGGTTTTGGTTACCCACTATATATTTGGCATTCAAGGTCCCCTTAATCATTTGCAATACGGCATTATATGCAGGCATTCTGGGACGTAATGTTATCAGTTACTTTTCATAGAGCCAGTTCATTCAGCGCTACCTATCCGAATGCACCATGTCCTTTTGGTAATTCATTGATGATTATGTCCTCACGAAGCTGGGTCCTACCACCATATCGGTGTATGCTGGCTAATGGGCTGACTTATGAATGCCTTTGTCTCTGCCAGCTGCTGATTCTCACTTTTAATATCGTAATGGTTAAGAAAAACATACCCGCTAACTTACGTGTCCCTTGTAGATTGGCTGTACGCCACTATCACTATAGCGTATTCGATATCAGCTGCCATGTCAAATACAAGATGCGCGAGGTGCCATTTTAGAAAGTATGTCTGTTGGCTAAACATAATTACTACCGTGATAGATCTGACTGAAGACCCTTTTCTATTAGCCATTTTAATATTTATATTTACAGGGTTCACTGCCGTTGAACTTTGATAACTCAGCCAAGAAATATGGGAGCATTCACTTTGGGATGGACGGGGTAGTCCACATCAAGACCTTATTTATGTCAAGTAAAGTTTTTTTTCTTTTGTTGATGGCCCATCTGTTCTGCTTAGAAACGAGGAACTATACGAGTAAGAGAACAGCCTTCTGTTTGTCCATTCACGCGTTAGCTATTATTCCCGCCGGCAGCGCCATCTAAAGTGGTTCACGCGATTAGCAGTCGATTAAAGGGGCACTAGGTAGATGGATACAACGAGGGCATTATTTCCATCAGAATTCTTTGCAGTCATCCCATGCTTCCCAGGATAGCCTTCAACGCTCAATCTCCCCCAAATACGTTCGCCTAACTTGTCTATGGAACATGAGATTGATTGAGCGGCTCATTAGACCGCATCTTTTCTATCCGATGTGATGGATTCGGTGCGTAACTCCGTTAACAATCATATCATCTTGAAGTTTACGAATCATTCAGAAGTGATCACGAGTGTGTGACTGCGCCTGGTATGGCTGATGCTCCAATATAAGAGAGGGTGTGCATTTAATTGATCTTCAAATCAGAGGCGTATCTACTTGACAAAGTCACAATCTCACATGCGGGTTTCACGGAGATTACTACCTTGATTGGCGGCATCAAAAACTAGATCCAATCTTTATAGATATCATACCGCTTGCAAGTGAGTTTTTCAGCCGATATACAAACCTACGTAAAATATTTGTCCAATTTGTTATAATATGAAGACATGCCATTTCGAGGAGGACAAAAGAATGTCAAAGCCATAAATATTTAAATCCTCGTTAACTGACAGATGTTTCGACCGACAAATTAATACGATTTCACTTCGGGTTACAACTCAGTAATGAATATATCACACCCGCATCATTGTATGTTAAGGTTCAAGAATTCGGTGAGCAGTGCTAGTGAATCTGTACATTATCCCAAAAAGTTTACATTAAAATCAATTCAAATCGAAAATTTAGTTGACATGTTTTAGGTTCAAGAAAAACAGAGAAGGAGCATGTTTCGCTTACGACAAGCACTCAGTACTCATGACTTACCGCATTGTACATATATTGGCTCATCGCTATGCCATAACTGTCTGACGTCCAACACTTAAAGCACAATTCGTTAGTTGCATGCAAATAATTAACCTAGCAAACCGAAAAAAGTAATATATTATATAGGCGCAGTCTAAGTAAACGAAATTCGTACACGACTCTGTCACACCTCTGTTTCCGGGGCATGTGGTGCATGTTCTACAACATCAGTAGAATCTTGAGCGCCTCCAACCTTTTCCTCCGAGGAGCTAGCTTTAGGTTCTGCATTCAGGTCCTTGCTCTCGATCACAATCTTGCGTGGTTCCCAACCCCCTTCGTAGCCGAACCAGGTGTATCGCTTGCAATGGGGTCCCCTCACAAGAAGAGTACAAAGCATCCACCCATACCACCCCATTTGTAGCGCAGCACAGGCTCTCCACCCGAACTTCAAGAACACTTTGGTCCCAACTGCGGTACCCATAACTTGACCGATGAAAACCTGACAGGGAGAGACATCAGATGATTATTATCAATAGTAATAACGGGCATAATTCACCGAGAGAAGTCCAACTGCATTAAGGCGTGCACGAGCCTCTGCCGAAATACTAGATTTAATTCGTTAATAAGCAGTGAAGCACCACCTCGTTGGAATAAGACGAACCCAAAGATAGTAGTAGATACTGAGACTTGCAACATCTGTCGAAAGACGTCCAGGCCAAAGGTAACGACGATAACTGCTCCAACATTGATACCACCCGCCCCCACTTGTATAGCTTGGAAGCAGAGAAGCATCAATATGCTGAATAATGACGAATACCAAGGCGTGAACTTGTCAACTATCCGTCCTCCGATTGGACTCGTTGCGACCCCAGCCATTCCAAGGAGACCAAAAAGACCAATGACCAACCTGTGAGCGGAAGTATATCAGTCAAAGGGGCTCGTAAAAGTTAAATTACGAAACAGACGTTGAATAAAAATAGGGCGGTCCACCAAGAAGGAAGGTCAGCGTAACCCAAAAACAACTGAAGCATGCGCTTGAGCCCAAGTTGATCAGGCACTGCTGGATCAAAAGGGGTTCAGTCACAGAAAATTTGGCCATTGTCCATAGTATTTTCCAGTAAGTCAAATCTTTGTTTTTGGAGGGGTAATCTGGAAGTAAAAGATAGCATCCAAAGAGGACAAAGAACTGTACACCGATTGCAAAATAGTATACCACTCTCCATGAGGTGAATTCTGCGATGACACCTGAAATAACTCGTGCGATGAGAATACCAAAAAGCAGCCCTGATAAGACAACCGAAATTGCTGAGGCTCGGCGCTGTGGAGGTGCAATATCTGCTACAAGGGGTAGGAGGATTTGAGGAGTAACCGTTAACATGCCGATGAGAAATGATAATGTCTCAAAAACGATCAAGTTGCTTGTAACAGCCAGTCCAATTGTCAAGGCGGAACATATGGTCAAGACGCAGAGTATCAGCTGCCTTCGACGGACGAGGTCTCCAAGAGGCGAGATAAGCAGAATACCAGCAGCATACCTGATTAATGGGTTTGTTAGTTTATTATAGATCAGCGACAGTACGTACATACCCTGCCTGGGTGAGGGTTGGAATTCTAATTCAAACATCAAATCAGTAGTGTTTAATTGTTCGAGCAGGAGGGATTTTACTTGGATACATCATTGTATGAAGCATGAAAAGACTGGGAGAATTGAACTGGTTGGGAATCGAATCAACTGACAAAACTGAATTAGACAGGTAAATACGCACTCAGCAAGGGTTGGCAGTAGTATAGATTTGCGGCGGCTTTCACTTGTTAGTTTTATGGGTAAACTTCGGACGTGAAAATGAACTCACTGAATGTGCTTGCAAACCCAAATGCAATGTTGAGGGCGGTTCCAAAATAAAATGGCTTGTCGGGATTATACCGCAGATATGTAGGTATAGGCAGAAACCCAAAGTCTGTGGTATGTTTATAGCTGACTTGGTTTAAGTCGGTCAACACGTTGACGCCTGGTTGAAGGTTTTGGGAGGATAGTTCTGTAACTTCATCTGTAGCTGGTTGAGGACCTGGGCTCCTTGCAGATGACATTGGTGCAAGTAATGAACTGTCTCGTCCCTCGTTCACCATTAATAATATCGTTATTTTTAGATATGAAAAATTTCATTACTCTGACTCATCTGGGGCTGAACCAAAATATAAAATTCATAGATACACTTAGTCAAAAAATATATATAAGAAAGCTCCCGTATCTCTCCCCCATTATGACATTGCCAAAAAGGGTAGCTTATGCAATACTTTTACGTATCATTGCCAAAGATGGTATCCTATGTAAGCTTTACAGAAATTGGTGACACAGCTGAAATCTATTCAATATTCAAGATTCACACGATACCATTTGTGACACTGCAAAATTTTTTGTTCTTCCGATGTCTTTTTATACACGTTACATATCGAAGCTTACGACGATAACGACCAGCTCTTCTACGAGCTCGATGGTGTCAAAACATTCAACAACAGGGGGTTTCGAGGGGTTTAGCGTGACGAGGATGATAAGGTAAGTTTTGATGCCTTTAATATTTGTTTCTCGTAGGTTTGTGGGGTATCCTGCAGCTGTTTCGAGGATGAAGTCGAGAGCCAGTATTGAAGACTCGATAATGGGCGTTTCATGCCCGAAAAGGTGACATCGAAAGCATCGAGGCTCACTTGATTATCTCGGCCCCCTTGAAAGTCCTGTTAATAGGTCATTAGACAGTCGCGTCTGCTGCGGAGCTGGCCTTCCCCGATGTCCTCCCATCCAGTGCCCTCACTGCGTTCCGGCTGTACCCCTTCTCGAGACGAAACGAATTTAATAGCACTGCTCAGATGCACAAGCTACTGAGATTGCATAAGACAAATTAGGAGTGGTGAGGAGCAGTAGGCCTGGGATGCCCTAATGCAAAGGGTGAGGCTAGTAATACTGTTTCCTATTCCAATGCGCATGCGCACGCTCAGTGCTCAGCGCTAGCATTCAGAATGTATAGTAACTACTAAAAATGACATTGGACTTGAAAACTGGACTTAGTATCTATTTTTAATTGCTTATTTGACTTCATGGCGCTATTCCGTGCCCTTGAAACCATCATACCACCAAAATCTACACTAATTTGTCTGCCTTTTTGAATCCTTATATCTTCTGTTGTCTTTGCCCTCACGCCCGTTTCAAGTTCTTAAATTATGGTATTACACCCGCATTGTACCTTGCAACCAAGCACTATTTTTTCTATACAAGTCATTATGATCTTATCTATCATCCAGAATACACTTAACCGTGTTTATTATCCCAATATAACGCGTGTGACATGTACCTTACAGTATTGAGACATCACAACTACCATTTTTGACCGTGTGATAAGTGGTATCGTATGAAATTTGGGTGAGATACCATTTTTGGCTGTGTCACATCTGACATAAACAGTATGTTGCATAAGCCATCAATTGGGCCAGAAAAAAGTTACATAAGATACCATCTTTGGCAATGTCCCACACGCCACGTGCAAGTATTGCATAAGCTTCCTTTTTTGTCACGTCATAATGGGGAGGGACTACACCTCTCCGGCCTGGCGGTGAAGTAGCAACACCACAATGGATGGTCCGCGCAATGTAAAGTGATGGAATGGACTGTGATTCTGATAAGAACAATTGGTCCTGCTAGTTACACCTACACAAGTTTTGGAACAACTTGGCTGAGTAAAGCGGGAAAGGGATGACCCATGGGTGTGGCTGTGCAACGGTGTGGGAATACCTTTGAACCAACGACCAAATTTAAACGTTGAACGACGACTTATCCGACTATGACCGACTGTCCCGACTACTTATATGATACGGTTATGGTCGCCTGATCCGCACCACACACTGTGGATGGTGTCTGGTGAAAATCCAATATACATACACTTCAATTCCAGCCTAGCAGCATCCTATATTAGAAGTTGTGGGTCATCTGCATCCTGGCCCCTGATGTCACCACATGAAATATAGCCCTAAAGGGCCATAAAGTTCACGACCAACGATGCTTCTCCTCCTTCAACATGAAAAAACAAGCTTTTATCGAATGTTATATATATAAGTAGTCGCTGGATACCCATGCCTATGATTCTCTTCCTAAGTACAACATGTTCTCCCAATTATTACTACGCACTCTCGGACTGATAGTTATCGGTCTGCCTCTTGTTTGTTCTCGGAATGATCCGTCCTCGTTACTAAATGGAGACCCTCTCCTCGCAAAAACCACTTCCACCAATGCTACAGGTGCCTTCTTGGATACCTTGTCAAAAAACCAGCGACAATTATTTGAATATGCTATGAATGGTTTGGACGCGAACTTTGGGCCACCTTTCCTTGTGAGTGAATCCAGAAATGGTAATCGTTGAAAAATGATTTATATTATCCATCAGTTTGGCTCTCCCCGTTACTCTGCATGGTACGCTGTTGGTTTGCTTGCTCGCAACCAAGGAAACGATGCCAAGCTTGCGTCGCAAATAATTCAGGACGTGTAAGTACCCGTGAAATTCATATTCATCTCGGCCATCATTGACGGGAATGATTATGATTCTAGCATTTCTTGCCAGTTCAAGGATCCTTCCAAATTGTGGTTCGGCACTTTTAAAGACACCATAGACGTACCAGACCCTGGTCCTGTATACGCACCTCTGGTCAATACTATCTTTCCTCCTTTCCTTCTATATTTAATCACTATCGCGACATGTAGATCTACTTTGCCTACGACCCAAATCAAGGCCTTTTTGTTTGTACATCATGGATCATTATCATGGAAGAATTTCAACACCTGCTGGAAAAGACGGTGGTGGAGTTGATGAAAATGAGTATGTACAACGCCACCATTGGAGAAGGCTATCGGGTTGGGGGTGTGAATGGAGATAATTGTAGGGTTTCCAACTCTTGGTATTAAATTTCAAAGCTCACACTGAGATATCAGTGTTCCCTGTATACAGTAATCCATGGTCTGTGAGTTTTCCTTGATATATAGGCATCTCTAATTCTCCACCTTTTAGGTACATGCGAGTAATGGCTGCTACATATGTTGGTCATATGCATGGCGATGCTAACATGACATTCTGGGGAGACAACTGGGCACGTATGGCGATCGCTGAATTCGATAGATATGGTACTTTAAGCGAGGTTGAGTCCTCTATGCTCAATTTCAGAATGCGATATTCACATTAAATCCCAAATAGTTCAACTCTGGTACATACAGCGGAGTGACACTCTATGCATTATCTTTATGGGGTTATATGCCCAAAGATTCTGTCATTGCTAGCCATGCGCCAGGTATTATAAAACAAATATGGATGAGTCTTGGCGAATACTACAATCCAACGCTCAGGACTTTGGGAGGTCCATGGGACCGGTCGTACGGCTTTGATATGGTAAGTGTACAATATTGTCTGTGCTCCTGGTGCTATACCTTATTTTATAATTAGAAATCGTACTTTGCAATCTTAGGCGCACAAATCACTGGTCTTGTAGGTGGTCTAAATGATGGAACTGCCCCTATGCCGTTACCATTGGTTGGCAGCGAGCATTACGCTGATGCTGCAGCCATAGCATTGTAAATCTTACTTTATATTTCAAAGGGGGGACTATCTGAAATGGTTTTAGGACACCTCTTGTCGCGAAGTTTCATGACCATCTGGTCCCGGAGTCTGTTTGCAATAAACTTATACAGTTGGCCGGTGACGGGCATCAACATTTTGCTCAGGCTGTATCGCCACCATTTGATAATCTGATGGTTCCGCGTAACTATACCTCATGGACAGGAATTGGGTTGAGTGTCGGTGGAATACAAATTGATGAGCGAAGCGTTGGTGGTCCTGCACTCAGTCCGGAGGATTTCGTTCCTGCCATGATATTGTGGTCCGTGGGCGGCCAAAATAAGATTGCATGGATAGTTGTGGGTCATTTCCCGTTCGGCGTGTTTGATTTTGATGGAAAAATTACAGCATCACGCCACTTCCAACAGCATCTCTGCTGTAGCGACTCAACACAATTTAACTATATCATACCCGCCTTCTCAAGCATTCCCGTCTAACAGCACCTCATCTAACCTCATGACATTTCTTATATCAGGATTCAGAGATTTCCAACTCCAGTCTAACTTTTTAGAGAATGGAACCGCTGAGTTACCTGGCTTGCGTCTCAATGTTTCGGGTAATGTACCAGAAAAAAGTACCCGATCCTTGGGGTATGGGACAATGACGGTCAATGATTTGCTTTTCTACACACTTACCTACTATGATACCGGAGGATATGGAAGAAACCCCTGAGATAGTGTTTTCGTTCGAGAAGTTGTAACTAGGATTATGTGAATAGCTATTGATGACATTATTCGGGGATGATTTGATGTGCATTTGACGGGATCATTAAGAGCTATTGTCCTACATTGTCGCACCGCCTGAGAGCCGCCAATGTTGTGACATCAATGGCAGTGTTCAGACGCTGGGGTGTGACAACATCCGTCACAACACTGTTACTGATCGTCCGCAACGGCGTCCACGTCTTCATTCACAACCTACCACATTCTCATCCCTTTCTTTGAGCGTTGTCGCAGACGAGGAGCTCATATAGGTTTTTTAGAACATCTAATCTCTAGCATCGTATAATCCCTTATCACGAGCCCCTTTGTATCATACTCGGCTTCAACAAATACGCCGCACCTTCTTCACTCACCACATATCTTGCATATTCCTACTCACTTCAATTCTCAGCGGACTTTATGGGACAAAGCTCTTCCAGATATCATGGCTCATCTTCCTCCGACAGAAATACAGCCACAACGAATTGCTCCACTTCCTCCTCACCCACAAGTGGTGCAACCCTTAACACTGAAAACCAATCCACTTCTACTTCAGATACGATAACAGATACTCCCCCAAGGTCAAGACGCGCTCTGGTTCGAAGAAGTATACTCAATCTTGTTAAACCAAATGGCATCAGAAGCCGTGTAAATAGTACACCAGCAACAACTTCGGGAAACAAAAACACTCGTAAATCATGGCGCAACTCTATGCGATGGGGCAAAGAGCATATAAGCGCTACTCAGGAGGTCGGAACTTCCCCAAGTGAGTCAACTGCAGGACCTCGAGCTCCATCCCCTACTACATCCGCCATTGACCTGCATAACGATGACAATGATGACAAACCGGTTGAAACAAGAGCTCCCAACTTTGAAATCTCACCAGTGGAAGAACCTGAAAGATCAACAGACGCATCATCTACACCTCTGCACCCAATACCATCTGAACCTACAATAAATGCAGAAACGGAGGATGTCGGGCAAAACACTGACTCTTGGTTACATGACCAGGATACTCATGAACCACCGTCGCAGAGTGATAGTAGAGGCACTTTGAATACTGACGATGTGAACTTTACAGAGCAAGATGACCCTGGAGACACCTCGGAACCATTGTTTGCCGTCCCTCCACCAATTTCTATGCAGACACCAGTTTCAATGCCCGAAAATCATCCACCAACGTCTGCACGACAGTTTCCACCACCAGGCACGCTTGTGGTTGTTCAGGGCATCGTCCACACAACCGATGTTTCCCGTAATCCCTCTCTACCTACCGCATCAGACCTAGAAAGGCCAAGCATGGCTAGTCTTGCTGGTGTTGGGCATAGACCTCGCTCCACTGCAACGACCGCATCGACAGAAGGCAATAGTGCTACTCCACGAAATCGACTTTCGGCTCTTTTACGTTCACGCCCTGCAAGTATGGTTTCCTCAAGGCCGTCATCAGCCGTTCCGCTAAGCGAAGTGAATTTGAGTTCTCCGTCCATTCCTCCAACTTCTACGAGCGATGATGACACTCACCCTGAACGTGAAACTGAAGCATCCGGTCCAGATTCCGATACTTTAGTAGAAAATCGAGGCACTACACAAAACACCTCTCCTGAAGCTCCTCAAGAGCCCATCTTTCCCTCGCCGCCTAGTATGGGCGCTAACCCTGAAAATGAACGACCTCCTATGATTTCTTCAAGTAGCATTGATGTTTTGGGTACATTACTAAGGTAATAACACTTCTGCTATTTGAAGCGGGCAGTAGCTGATTTGATATCAATAGCGTCGCAGCAGCGGCAACAGCTGCATCACTCCTCACAGGATCATCTGAGCCCATCCTATCATCTGGCCTCGCACCACCAGCACCAAACTCTGCAAGTAATGCGGGCACAAATCAAGTAGTGCTGCCAACACCACCACCATCATCATCATCCCCGATGAATGATCTATCTGCTGCTGGACGAGCAGAACGCATGCGCCAAGCTTGGGGTACCATCCGCGAAAGGCTGGGCCTGCGATCAGGTGGACCCAATGGGCCGGCAGACCGTAGCCCAACGGTCGCAAGTGAAAATGGCCAACGTGCGGCAACTACGGACACGAGGGAGCTCATGCTTGCGGAGATGGCACGTGCATTCAATGTTGGTCTCGGTCTCGGAAATACCCCAACGACAGTCCCAGGCGGCCCAAGCACACCTGCACCTGCAGTAAGTGCTGATGAAGAAGGAACGACCGGCGGTGATAGCCAAACATCAATACCACCCGAAGGCAGCTTCGAGAGATTCCTTGTAGATTTGCAAGCGGATTTGAGAACAGCCCTAGCACAGGATGGAGTCAGCAATCCTACCACCGATCGTCCGCAAACAGGAGATGAACCTGGTGTGAATATCGATTCAGATCCACCAAGCAGTCCAGATATAGTCCCAGTTGTCGCACATGAATCCCAAGGGTCTCAAAGAGTACCAACGCCTGTTCCAGACTTTGAAGATGTGTCCGATTCAGACTCGGAGTTCGAGACGACCGAAGACGATGATGAAAATTATAGGCGCCATGGTATGTTGATTTACTGGTAGATTGAAGTTTTTCTCACTGATATATCGATCGCATTCTAGCATTCACTACGCCAACAGGCGTGCCGATTTCCAATCAACAGGAACCACCAAATATCAGAGATGAGCCTGGAAGGATCGATGCGAATGGTCGTATTAACTGGTGGAGACTTTATCGATTCCCTCCCATTATTTCACCTCGTGCACAAGGTTTGGGGCTCACCACAAACACGCCTCCATCATTCCCTCCCATGCAGTCTCTAAGTACTGCATTGCCCACCCCTACATCTCTACCCCAATCTGAAACCCCAATATCTGCATCACCTCTTGAACCTACTAATGGGGGTTCTACTCCAATAACGAGTAACAGCCGCCCTCTTTCCACTCCCACAGTCACTCCTATAGTGACTAACTCTGTCATTCCTGTCATTGTTGTCGGTCTCCAGTCGGTCAATAGTACCTGGCGACCAGACACCCCCATAACTAACGACGGAATGGATATCTTCCGTAGTGGCCACACTGCCTCTCCCTCAATGGATTCTGAACGCGACGAAATTGAGGATATGGGTGATATGGACGCCTTTGGGAATCAAAATCAGCAAACCCGTGGTCGAGGAATGAGGTGGCAGTCTCGAGCTGCGAATGCAATTAGGAATTTGCGTCATGGGAGGAGACCTGCCTCTGGTGGAGGCCAGCATACCGGCGTTGGCGGACACGGTTCAAGGACGTTCTTAATTTATGTGATAGGAGGTTAGTATGATCTTTTCATCTGATCCTTCTTTTGCTCAATATCTGTATAGGATACTATCCACCTGATCATAGCATTGTCACTGGAGAACCAAATGACTTTGAGTCATTTGAGGCACTACTGTATGTTGTCCGAATTCGGATTATTTGTTGTCCAGCCTTAATAGAACGCATTAGGGAACTTGCAGACCTTCTGGGTCAAGTAAAACCACCGACAGCTTCAAAAGAAGAGATTGCCAAATCTGGACTGCAGGTTATAAAACCTTCGCAGTTAGAACAGTATGAGAAGGAGGGCAAGATCGCTTCTAACTGTGTGGACCGGGTTCGTTATCCTCATTCCCCTAACTCTATTTACTAACCATATTCATGCAGTGCCTAATATGTCTCGATGATTATGAGGCTTCGGAAGACCTTCGGGTGATGATGTGTCGACATGCTTTCCACAAAGAATGTGTTGATAAGTGGTTGTTGACGGGTAGAAATAACTGTCCCGCTTGCCGTTCAAAGGTACAGATCATTGCGACATTCATCATCGTTGGCTTATAACTTTTTTTTATGTAGGGAGTATCTGCTGAAAGCACTGGACCGCAAATAACTACACCTGAAGCATAGATGCACAGCCTTTAATATGCATCAGTATTGATTACCTGACATTCTTTCACCAAAAATTTCTTGTTTTCTTTCTCTCGTTACACGTCCCTAGCACCTCGCTAACTGGCATTTGCGTTCTCTTCATCATTTTCATTTCCTTCATTCTCATCAAATGATGTCAAGCTACATACAAACGTCCTTCCTCGTAATTATCCACTAGTGAGCAAAAGAGTATTCCCAACTCTTACCTAGTTTCAGTCTCGTGTTATGTTCTGCGTGTCATATCTGTTCTTTGTTTCTTACATAAAATGCATCTGTAAGCCGTAGTTCTTAAAGTCTAGCAACGGACCGTCGAAAATATTTTTATTTGCATTGTACATTCTTCTGAAAAATAAAACGAGGGACAGCGTCGTTAGGAATGTGGAGCAGTTTCAACATTTCTTTGTGAAATATCTCTAGTTAAGAAACAGATGTTCGAGCACCATAGCGACTGAGATAGGACTGAACCTGGAAGCAGAAGGAACAATCATCCTCACTATGACGTTGACCAGACCTACATACACCAATAGAAAGACGAACTTCTTATCCTCGCCAATGGTTGAATAAAAACGCGGGAAAACCTCAAAAGATAATTATCTTCACTGTTTTTATTTTAGTGTTGCTTTTCTAGAACATAGGTGTAGGGTATGCGATATATAAATCGATTAATTCAAACTGCAGAGATACCTGCATCCTTCAACTTTTGTATGAGCTCATCAACTGACTCTACCTTACCACCCCCGACGCGTTTTGGGGGTTCTGTGACCTTAATGGTCTCGAAAAGTGGTGTCAGGTCTATACCAAGATCGGAAGGTGAAAGTTTCTCGACGGGTTTCTTTTTTGCTTTCATAATATTGGGCAATGAAGCATAGCGTGGTTCTGGAAAGTAGTTTGTCAAAAATTTCCAGACCCAAAGCATGAGAATATCGTACCGTTAAGCCTGTATGACCGCATAAGTTCAGTAAGGGCAGGAATGAGACAAGTGAACTGACCGCAAATCCGTTGTAATTATCAAAGGTAGCCGACACTTGATTTCTTCACCACCCCCATCGATCTCTCTAACAACTGTAGCCTCTTTTTTGGTGACATCAATATCCACCTTACTAGCGAAAGTAGCTTGTGGCCACCCCAATAGTCCAGCCAACATTTGTCCCGTCAGGCCGAGGTCGTCATCTATTGCTTGTTTACCCAGAATTACTATATCGACTCCTTCCTTTTGCCTTTCAATGATGGCGCGTAAAGTTTTTGCAACAGCGAGCGGCTCAGGAGCTGGTGCAGATTCAGGAATTTCCACATGAATAGCAGAGTCGGCCCCCATTGCGAGTGCAGTGCGGAGGGTGTCAATTGACTTCGCCGGACCAATAGTTACTGCTTTGATGGACTTCACAGCATCATTTAAGCGCTCCCGAAGGCGTACAGCTTCTTCTACCGCTGGACCAAATCAAAAATAAATCAAACAATGTTCTTGAACTGCAAAGAGCACAGCATAAGAATTTACCGATCTCATCAAACTGGATTCTGCATGATCCATAGCCTTGAGTTCCACGAGCCAGATGAGAACATAGTCGAAATCTCACCATTGAATGCTTCACATTTGTATCAATTCCAGTTTGTTGTGGATTAACGCGGATCTTGACCGCGTAGTCCACCGCACTGTAAAGTTTTCGTTACTACACCCTAAATATACACGAAAGGTGGAATACCGCTTGACAGGAACCAAAATGTTTAACAGCCGGACTGCAGAGGGCCTCATATTGGAATTGTTGTAAGAGCTGAGTCCTGTTGGCGGAGAACGCCGTAAACTATTGCACGTTATGTAATGAATTGTTTGGTCTTAAGGATCTTGCCAAGCATTAAGTAGCTTATTTAAAATTCACGAAAAAAATCAAAAAATGGGATTTACAATTTTTGTGGGTGCGTACTTCTCTCTCTTTAATCTGGTTATCGATTATACAGGCCCCCAAATAATATAATATAACGAATAATCAGCGCCTGTATATTCTTTCTCATTATGTCGCCTTACTGATTCTCTTCGTTCCAGCAGTTCACCATTTTTCATCTGTGGGGGAAATACTTATATTCTTTCTCAAAAGATGCAAGGTACAGCGCTCAGTGACTTAATATGAGACTAAGATCTAGTTCCCGAGCTATTTCATCTACGAATACTTATGTAGAGTTGATTGGACCAGTACATCTCATATCTAAGGTCTACTTTCATAGAAAGCAGTCTAACATTGCATAATTATCAACAACGGATGACCTATCATTTCCGTACCAGCGGCCATGTCATAAGATATAGATTATTATTCATCAATTTTAGTTTCCTTCCTCCAATCTATCCCTCCTTCATAACCAAACCATGTATATCTTTTGCAATGCGGACCCCTCAAGGCAAGAACCCCTAACTGGAAGGCGTACCATGCCATGTTTAGACCCGCGCAGGCACGCCAGCCAAATTGAATGAAGACTTTTGTCCCTACTGCAGTTCCTAGTATTTGGCCCCCATAATACTTGGTTAATGACGTTGAGATTCAACAACGAATGAGAATAAATGGGGAAAAACGTACGGAAAGAACAAAAATCGCGTTGAGACGGGATATTGCTGTCATAGATATACTAGAAAGTGAAAGACATTGGGTAATATGCTACTGGCATTCTGTAAAAATGAACTTACTTGAACATCGAGGTTGCCAATGCTATGTTTTGTGTTTGTCTGAATGCATCCAAGCCTATACAAGCAATCACCACTGCAGCAATACTGATTCCACTTGCCGCAACCTGTACAGCCTGGAATACCATGAGTAGGAACGTAGATATCACGACGCCATGCCAGGGGTGGATGTGGTTCATTAATCGTCCTCCAAATGGACCAGTAGCAACCCCTGCAATTCCCAGAAGTCCGAACAATCCTATAACCAAACTAGCAAAGGGCGAAGTTTACAGTCAAGATCAACCAACGCATTTAAAAAAGAGTAGCATACGTAGAATAATTGTACGGGGGACCGCCAAGAAGGAACGTCAAAGTGACCCAATAACTCGCGAAGCAAGCACTTGTCGCTACATTGATGAATGCAATTTGAATCAGCTGTGGTTCTGTCACAGCGTACTTTGCCATCGTCCATAATATCCCCCAATAAGTCATCCCTTTGTTCTTGGGTGGATAGTCGGGTATGATAAAGTAGCTGCAGACGACGACAAGGCTTGTTGTGCCAACGGCCATATAGTAGACGACGCGCCATGTTACAAAGTCTCCAATTGTGCCTGCAACGACTCGCGCTATAAGGAGCCCAACGAGGAGGCCAGTGAGTACAATAGAATATGCAAATCCGCGTCGTTCGGGAGGTGCGAGATCTGCAGCGAGGGGAATAAGGATTTGGGGGGTGATGCTGGCAGCACCTATGAAGAAAGTGAGCACTTCGAAAATATGAACATTATTCGTGATTGCAAGGCCGATGGTCAAACATGCTGTAATCATGACCAATCCCAAAAACATCTGGCGTCGGCGAACAAGATCTCCAAGAGGTGATATTAGTAGTACGCTGCTAGCGTACCTTATGTAGATTTGTGAGATAACAGAACAATGAGGAGGGTTGTACAGCAGGTATTTACCCCGCTTGTATGAGTGTCGGAATCCTAATAAGAGAAATACTTGAGAGTCGTCAATTGGCGTGAGCAATGTCAATAACAAACCTTGATACACCTTCGTATGATACATCGAATGATTTGGCCATCTCGACTAGTATACGGTCTGGTTAACCATCCGATACTACATTAACCACTATCCACGACCCACTCAGCAATGGTTGGCAATAATACATGTTGGCGGTCACTGAGATTTTAAGTTAGCTAAATACTCATTTCTCAACGTGCAGAAATACTCACAGAAAATACCCGCAAGACCAAAAGCGACGTTGATCAAAAGTCCAAACGGAAAAATCTTTCCAGGGCGGTACTGTAGACGGTTCGGGATGGGAAGGAAGTAGAAATCTTTGGTGTGAATATCGGATCCGAGCTCTATGTGTTCTGATTCATCATGTTTTTCTTTTTCGATTGTGGTAGGGTCCTCAAGGTTCTGCTTCACAGAAGACTTCAACGAAATAGATGCAGGCATGGAAAGAGCAGAATCAAAATAGGGATTGCAGGAACAAAATTTAAATACGTACAATATCGTTTTTGTATATATCATCACATCAGGCACGTTCACCTAAACTTCAAGTATTTGTATCCCGTTTCCCACATCTACCTGCTGTTTATAGAACTGGGAAATTGAAACGATCCATTGTCATCATGTCCCTAGAATTACTGTGGGGATGTTCTAAACTGGACTGGAGTAGAAAAAGTTTTTCCTTCGGAGGATATGCTAGTTGTGTTCGTATAACCTGCCAGCAACCACAAGCTTACCGCGCATACAACTTCCGCGGATGTGAGGTAATAAAAATCGTGTATGCTATACTTATCATATCTCAGGCAGATGGATAATCCGTCGGCTGTAGCGCTAGCTTGCATGAAGGTTCCATGTATATACAGATATATAGCTTCGAAAATTTGGGATGACCATTTCTTGATTGATGATTAATCCTCGGAATCTGAGTGCTTCTCGTGACTGTGTTAGACATATTATTAGGTTTCTTGCGTGTGTGTGAACTGTTTATATATAGCTCACCTGTGAGTTAATTTAAAGTTAAAAACATTGCAACGTAGAAGAATCCCAGCCCAACTTGAATCACCTAGATAATCCTCCCTATGCTATGGTAGGGGCTAATTAGGAGGAGGATAGTTTATCCACCAGATTTAGCCGAACGAAATCCCGGACTGAATTAGGTATCCACGGAGGTACGGGTATAAGACATCATGTAAAAGTAAACGAAGTCGGCAAGCACTTAATACAATGCCTGTTCGCGTTTGACATATAGAGAACACGCGATAAATTGAAGGTTTCTGAAACACCAATCATCAAGTGCAGCTTCCATAGAAGATATTTATGGTCAAAGTCTGTATTATCCAGAAGAAGAAATCTAGAAACCATAATAGACTTATCCTGCATCTTATTCCCCGAAAGGCCATTCAAGCATTCCAGAGCTCCCAGGAATCGGAAATATGCCTAAGTCTTCTTTAACTGAGCCTTGTATAAGTGAGAACCCGTTTTCACTTGCGGCTGCGAATACTGGCAGTCGTTTAACTCCATCCTCGTCCAGTTCAGTTAGTAGGCTCGATATCTCTCTTTTTGTCTTTCCTTTTGTCAGACCCTGTGTTTCTTCCACAGTTATAAACTTGATTGCGGGCCAAGGAGTATTTGCTAATGTGAGATAGCGATTTTGAATAGTATCGTACGAGGGGTAAGGGTGATACAAAAACTGATTCCTTGTCAGGATTGTCATATATTACAATTCGCGGGACTCGCCTGCACAGTGCTGCCCAACTTGGGAGCACTCTGTGACTTCAGGGAAATAGTACCGCGTGATGGATCCCCAGCCGTTATTAGATATGCCTGCTGAACCTAACTCCCTTTATAAATAGATTTTCTATAAATTTGGAAGGCAAAAGACTTGCTTTACCGCCTGGAAGGATAGTTCCTAAGGAGAAACATTCATTGTCATTGAAGGAATTAGGTAGTGCCAACTTCTTGCCGGACGACTCGATAGCAGATAACAGTAGCTTGGCGGGATTCGCATTATTCAGGGAAATTACCATGTTACCATCACGGCTGTGGATCTTGCTTCAATCAAAATTCATGCGAAGCAATTCATGCGACAAACCCGGTCACATTGAGTGGTTCTCCAATATATTCATCGTGTAGAACCTCGGTAATTACTTTGGACTTATGTAAGTCACCCCTCTTCAGAGCTACACCGACTGCGCCCGAAGCATACACTTTGTCGTTGTAAAACAAAGTAACGGGCTGGCCAGTGATAAAGGGTGTTGAGCTAGCAGAGAGCCCAAACTGTAATCGTACGATGATGCTTGTCAAAACTTTCAGAGTTGCGGGTGCATATGCTTACTTTCGTTGCGGTTGGAAATGTATTAAGAGAACGCAGAAATCCGTCAGGAGCTAGATCTGTAAAATAGACGAGACTATCCACGTCATCTGGGCTGTCCATGTTTGCATTAGGCGACTCTCCAAATAGAAGAATAGGTATATAGCTACCTACTCCAGTTCACGAAGGCCAACCGGCAACGGGTAATCAGAGCTACTTCTAGACCATACATCAGCCCAGGAAACACCCTCTTTCAATTCTTCAAGACGTGGTTGAATATCATCTTTCTCCCGAAAGCTATGCCATCTACCAACCTGGGGCTCCTTTTTACCAGGAATGTCCGAGCGGAACGCAATAACCTCAGATGCAGGAAATTCTGCGAATGAGAAAGAGAGGATCTCGTCGCTGTTTCCCAGTCGTCCAAAAGCCCGAGAGAGGCATCCAATTGAGTGACCAGTACTATTTAGGTTCGCCAATTTTCTCATCAAGCTGTCAAGTTCTGATTCAGGAACATTGGAAGAGAGAGCGAAGAGAACTGTTTGATTAGAGTTGGCGTAGGTCTTGGAAAGGTTTGTAATGAAGGACTTTAGATGTGGCACTGAACGCGTTAGTACGGTCTGTAAACGTCCAACCATAGTTATACGTCCTAGTTCAATGTTACTCAAACATTGCCACCATAAATCAAATGTTCATTACATAATGCTGGATGTTTTCGGCCATCGCGTCAACGAGCACATCGTCGAACGTCACTAATGGTCCCAAACGACCAACCATCAACCTTATGGATATTGTATGTTTACATGAAACGTTCAATATCATTCATAACTTACTCGGAAAATTTAGGATTCCATCAACTCTCCTCATTTCCGCATACTTTGTTCGCAAATGGTATCTCGCACGCAAGTTGCGGGTACACGGAATCGGTAAAGGCGGTGAGGGTTTAAATGTATCTAATCCAACAAAATTTTCATTTAATAGTCACATATTTTGCCATCTAGCACCTGGCTTCCAGACCAATGTCCGCAAGATACGCGTTACCTCGGAGATTGCGGCGCGGCTTCGACGTGGTGAAGACGTCAGTCCAGAGGAAATTGCAGCTGCATCTGCTAAGGCTGAGGCAGAGGAGAGTAGAGGAGCTCAACCAGAATCTGATGGAGTGAGCAGTCCAGTCGTGCCGCCCAAAGTTGATGATGAACCAACCAATGAATGGTTGCCAAGCACCATCACGGCGCCAAAAAAGAGATCGAAAGGAAAAAAACGATGAATACTAGAACTTGTCTATTCCCTTCGCCCACTTAAGATCTTCACTCAATTGTTTGTGTTCATATGCTAATTCAAAAAAATTCATAAATCTATAGGGCATAGTCTCCCCCCACCCAGATAGTGGAAACGAGCTTAAGTGTTTATACTATGCTGTATCCTCCAACTATGAAATTGGTCTAGTTGCTGTTTATGACTTAATCAATAGATATTGCATCTTGCATTACAATCTATCTTGAGTTAGCATGCGCTGATGTTCGAAAATTGCGGCTATCAGCGGATGAATCATGATGCTGTGCAGTAGAGCCTGGGAGCATAGGTGGTGTAATTCTTTCTTTTCACTGTATTCTCAGACTCTTGTAACCGATATGGAAGGGGCTGTTGACTTCCAAGGTTCGAATATCTCCTCATGGATGGATGCGGCCTACTATGGTAGGTCACTGCGCTTAGACTCAAGTCACTCACATCACTAATACCTGGTAACTGAGCAGGATTCCTCATATCTATTGTGTGAGTTGGCCATAGTGCACGTATAACTATACCACTCTACCACAAAAAATTAATATGGATCCCTTCGAAAGATTATTTGGCATATCTATTGTGCAGGCCTGGACGTATTTTATGCATAACTCCGACAAGTGGGGCGTGCGATGTATGGTACGATCTCTTTGTAAATATTTTCAAAGCATGACATTAACCATAGTTGAACAAGGTTGCAACGCTAATGTGCTAAGCGCCAGTATCACATTGCAACGGCAAACTTATAATCTGAGAATATCTAGGTGTCTTAACATAGCGAAGGCATGGCTTAACTCTGATATCCTCCATCATTATCTTGTGGGCTCTCATTTCCGAATGTATGTGCTCGGTCTGACATGCAGTAAATTGCTGATTTCCAGATTGATCATTTTGGAGGGATTGAATCTCTTGACATGCACTCTGAGTACGTCTGAGAGTTTTCACTGCATCCCCCACTCACCGTCACAAAATAGATTGTTTTTAGTAGACTTTGTTATCACTGGAGTTGTGCTTTTTTTGTAAGCTTTCTGGCACAAATGGAATGGATCATAATGAACAAATCATAGGGTGAATTTATATTTTGCAAGCCGTATACACCTACGTGCGTCAGACCTCCCATGATGGTGAAAAGTGGCATCACTTTGATGATGTGTTTGCAGTCAGTGGTAACAGAACCATAATAGCATTGATAGTATGTCCCTTGTCCTTTCAAGAACTGATGTCAAAAGTTGAACCGAAGACAGGTCCTTATGGATACAACTCTGCTCAGTTTGTTACTTTCTCCACATTTTCGATCTTAAATAATCTCTTCCCAGTTTCTAGTATCTGTGAGTGTAAATTTTATGCCCTTAGGTTGCAGGACCTGTGAAGCAGAACATGGACTTCAGATGCAATATCACAACAGTCCAAAGGATTTGAGGCACGGCCGGTAGCTTCACAGGCAACAACGGTGGGTCTTATACATGAATGAGACTTAAAGCTGGAAGGCTAATTCTTAACATTACTAGATTGAAGTAACCATATTCCATGTTATCGCTACTATGACAGATCTACTTGTAACATTCAGTCTTTGGCGGATATTGTCAAATTCAAAACAAGAGACCATCTTCAGAAGGTTCTCCGATCAGTAGTAATTGCCTAAAATTCACTGACCCATGAATGACAGCACTAGAAAAGCTCTGGATCGCATAATAGCCTTCCTGCTGACTCGTGGCATTCTTATGACCATATTACAAGTTGTGCATCTTATCATGTATGCCGTCAAACCCAACGATATTCTATTTTGGTACATTTTAGTCTACTCCTACCTACATCTATATCTGGATTGCTGATGCTTGAATCTAATAGGAATGGTTCAGGTTTACCATTGAGCTACATGTGTGTTATCACAGTCTGTAAGTCATTGAGTTGCGGTTGGACGTTGGAATAACTATACTTATTTTCTATTATAGTGTCAATGTACGTCCTTGATTGTTCCTTGATATGGGATGTTAATGTGAGGCTTTTGTCTCCTATCAGGCTTAATCAACGACCATTGTTATCCTCTTCAATTGAGGATAACATGGAACTCGTTGGCAGTCTCAATTTCGCGCATTCCATTACTCCGACCGATGTGGTACAAAATTCGTAGGATGTTTCATCGGGTCACAAGGTTTACATATCCTTTTATGTATAGCATTTAATAATATAACTGAGATCTAAAATCCTTTGCAATCTGAAGTTTGTTCTTGTTTCTTTCAGATGTCACAGTTGCAATTACGGTGTGAATGACATGCTTCGTAGTAGTACTCCAACAAGGAGCTGTGGGCCATGACGTAATCGACGTTGAGGTTTATATATATGTAACAACTTCTAATAATGTTTTTATGCAACCTGCTTAATCTCAAAACCACTCACAAACATATACTACAACATGTCTTCCACCGTGACCGGAGTCCAAGTAAAGGAGAACAAGACACAGCATGGCGTATATCCACTGCTCGGTATATTTCCGCCCTACACAACAGATGACTTTTTTGGTTCTACAATGCCTACCGATATCAGGAGTGGTAATCACTTCATGCTACCTCACAGCATGCGGATACTGACACTAACTCTAAGGTGAAATAACCTCAGGAAACAATAAGAAGAGTAACAAATCACAAACGAAGAACGGTAAAGATAAATCAACTTTAAACGCCGGAACTGCACAAAGATACGAGCTGCAACGAGGTATCAGCTTAGGTAGGGTTGAGTTCGATGAAGAATTATCAGGAGCACCAAGGGGAACGAGATTTGAAAGCTAAAGTGGTTCAATGACCGCCATTAATGAAAATTCATCATTTAAATCATGCCAGGACGAACTTTCGAGTTAAATGTGTACGCCTTTCATTGCATAGTACACTGTACATCCTAACTCATATTCATTTCATTTAACTAGTTTGGATCGACTTGTATATATAGAAGAGGATGAAGAGGATTGTAACGGATCAAGATAATTAACCTAATATAAATTTAATATTCTGGGTTGCACATGACAACCATTCGTCTCCTATTAGTTTGGGTAGAAACCTGCTTGGCCGCCTGCCAGCCCTCAGAACTATCATTGCTTTATGAGTGTTGTTGATTTGGGTGGTAGGGATTATTCCCAGGCTCCCAGCACATGTTATATGTCCCGGATACGCGTGATTTGTCATCCGAATTCCCTATTTAGAAAATAGAGTCGACGGCTATATAGCACCAATTGTGGCCGACTATTCCGACTTAGTCGGCGACTGGCACTATTTCAGATTCCTCTGTATTATGCGAACGAATCAAATACCCACCTTACACCATGAAAATGCTGCAAGCAAAGCCGGCACAGCAACTTCATGTAACTGAGCACCTCCACCAATACTATGTATGTTTCATTTGCTATGTTTTCACGTCAGAGCAATTGGACCTTGAATCTATTGTTAAACAATATGCTACAAAGATTACAGAGTACATAGTTAATTGGTATCTATGGAGGAAGGTCATATCTGAAATTTTCTTGTGGCTTCTGAGGCCACAAGAAAATTCCAGATACGCCAATATCCAGCTTGATCCTCAATAACATATCGCATTTTTGTTGCTAGAAAGTAATCCAAGGCGTCCTGTTATCAAGTTCTGTCGCATCATTCATCAGATCTTTCGAAATCTCTGCGATTATTGAATCGAAAATACGTGGTAAGTATCACGATAACTCACTTCCTCTCCGTTAGCTCTAGTGAATTCACCATACGAGTCCATGTTTCACCATCGGTACCCCAAAACAAACTCAGCCATTTTTGCCGTCTCCTCGGTGATGAATACCTGTATATTTTTCGCTATAACCTCTCATGTTCATTTATTCTCATCAGCAACCTGATCCAACAAATCACTTAATCATTTGTAGGAAGTTAGAACTTTGTTATTTTAGACGTACCAAAATATCACCAGTGAGGGCAGACAATGCTAACCAGGAACAGGAACCAAGCTGATTAGGCCCTGTACAGTATCAGGAGTCTGCTTCGACACGGTAAGGATGCCAATGATAAGTTCATCTACAGTTTTGAATGCGCTAGTGTTATTAGACACAACGAGTAACAAGACATACCCAATTGATGAACAAACATCCGGGTGGTGGTATTGGTCAAGGATGTGGGTGGTTAATTTGATACATCACAGCACCTTTATAAGTTCTCCCTAAACTAGCACAGCCTGAATGGAAAATAGCAACCAAGGGAAAGAACTTGCAGCTTTAAGTAGTCACGATAATGAGGATTATGTAAGGACCTTCGCCTCTTCTGTCTCATCGTTTACGACTCCTAAGATCGGGTAATGGAAAATGGAGCCCACTCGATCTCTTGCTTTGCAAGCCGATAGAAAACCTTACCGACGTTTTCCCTAGCATCCTCGAAGTTGTCTGGTTCCTGCAATTCAACGTCAACCGTCAAACCTTCAAAGAGGACAATGACAGGGCGGTCTTTCTCCGTTCCCATTTGGAAGTGAGGGTGGGTTCCAAGGTCCGATACCCAGGAAATGCTTGCATCTGCTAGTTCAGCTCTCAGGTCAGTCTCATCTACTGCATGTTCCCATCATTATCATCTCGTCCTGACCTGTTTGAAATTGCACAAGAATTTCCTAGACTCGATGACGCATTCACCCGTTTGAGATATGCGGGATTGAACATTGATATGGATACTCCCTTTTACAAGATGACTACCCTTACCAGATTGATTAATCTTCGACTATCGGCATTAAAATCCCTGGGAAGCCGACCTTCGGAGTTCATATTGATTCAAACGATGAGGATAATATGTTTTGTATCAAATATACATCACGACTCCGTGCCGTTACACTTCCCAGTGGTCGACATAAATTCGCGCTTCTATGAGCGATTCGATTGCGTTACCCCAGAGTCACGGACACGTTACAACTCAAAGTGGCAACCACTAGGAAGAATGTTCAAATGTTATTTGACGACAGTCTTGTTCATGGTGATATTCAATGTGTTAACATTCTTGTTGATTCTGAACACTGAAAGCGGATATAATCAACTGTATGGTCATAGGTTTTGATTGGGGCTGGATCGGAGCTACCCATTTTGGATTAACACCCAATCTGTTAAACGACCAGGAGTGAAGCATGATATTTCTATTGCATAGATTTTGTCTTAAGTTCGCTGCTTGTTGGGTTCCCGCATTATCCCTGGCCTATAACTCTCGTCACAACGCTGATACCACACCTTTCTTGTCATGTCCGAGTCTTTTGGAAACTTTTCCGCATTCCTCATCTCCCTCAGTTCTTCCGTCCCTAATCCTTTCCGTCTGAGATCACCTCCCAAACTCTCTCTCCCAAACTCTTCTCTATTGAAAATTACCCATTAATTGATTACAATGCTATATATACAACGAATATAAGTGTACAATTCCCGTTCGTGTGATTATGTTTTAATTTCTATATCATTCCGGTGCTTCACAATCTTGGAAGGAAATCCCGTCCATTGCCATGCTAACCTCATTTTCAGTAAGCCATAAATTGTGAATCATAGTATATAGCTCTTCGCATTCCTCCACACCATCACACGGGTATGCCATGGAAAAATCTATCAATAACATCCCTTGTTTTGACCGTAAGATGTTACTCGGGTGGGTATCACCATGCTCAACACCTGCTTGGTGAACCTGTAAGAGTGCTCGAAGGATAGCCAGCCTATGTCAATTTAAATACATGTCAATTAGCATCATAGAAAGTAGCTACTAACAGTGCAGACCTTTCAGACAGTGACAAACCACCAAATTCCTCCAGAGCTTCGCCACCATAGTTCATTAAGAGACACGAGTATTGAAATCCCATGAATTCCCCTCTAAAATTACCATAGTACCTAGGTACGGCGATGTCATAGAGTTTGTGGAGCATATGGTATGCTTCAGCTTCACCTTCTAAAGTGGATGCAAAGCCCTCTCTTGCGATTTTAACCATAGCTGAGCCGGAATATTTACCTTCCGTAAAAATTTCACTTTCAAAAACGCGGCCATATCCGCCAGCACCAATCAGTTTTTTAAGATAGACATCCAAGTGGCTACTAGATGTGACAAGGGTGGGAGGATTGTCCACTCTTTGGAGTGAGATATCAACGAGGGTTGCACCTGCTGCAGCGGTTGTATGCAATGTGGCCTAAACAAATTCAAACTGAGAATATTGTGGGAACGGCAGTCAGTTGAAGGAAGGATCACCTTCTCTGCGGTTTCTGGAATGTCCTGGGCTTCGCATATGTGGGATTTTGAGATGTCCTGGACATTTGTTTCATGTGTCCAATTGCGAGTATGGCCAATAGCCCGAACCGGCAGGGTAGGCGTTGGAATGGCCGCTTTGACCCCGTCGAAGATAGCGAGTTCCTCATCAGTTGTAAGCAACATATAATAAAGAAGGGAATACAGTCGCTTGGGGCTGCTTTTACCATAAATACATTGCTCAAATGCCGGTGGGATATGTTTATCATGAGACAGGGAGGTTCAACATCGTTGCTCACGTCACACCCGGACAGAGTATTAGTAACATCCAGCTCTTGTTTTTCCTCTGTAGCTAGGGTATCTCCCCGACTGGGCTCGGGATCATCCTCCCCTGGAGTAAGAATACGAGAGCGCCGGCGAACAAGTACAGAAGCGGAAGATGAGAAAGTGTGTTTGGACGGTTGGAAGGACTGACGGGTAAATGGGTGGCGGATTGCTGTTGTGCGTAGAAGGAATCCAAGGCTCGCCATCGGAACCAGCGCAGAAAAAACTCGACCACAGTAGTAGCTGCAAGCGCTGGAGAGTCAAGACTTGGAAGCCAGGAGTGAATCAGATGACGTCATGCTCCCTTCGTAAATAGGGGTGACGTCCGCTCCTTCACAGACTTCCTGAGATAGTACAGGATGGTATCCGTCAAAGTCAAAGCAAACTTGCAATTCGGGTTTGGTGGTAGGATATTTAAAAGAGGAGAAAGGCGTCGAGTTCAGCTACGAACTCATCAGGTCTTTTCAGATCGGAGGATCCCTGCGATTATCCAGCCTTAATCAAAGTACATATTAACCACAACTGAACTTACTTGAAAAGAGTAGCGACCCTATCCTTTAGCTCTGGTGAATTTACCAGACAGCTTCAAGTTCCGTGTTTCAAAATTTCATCATCTGTTCTCAAAACAGACTCGGCCGTTTTTGCCGTCTCCTCGATGATCGATGTGGGTGCCTGTATATATTTCGCTATATGTTCCCGTGAATCCTTATTCCATTCGCAACCTGATCAACCAAATAATTAGATCATACATAGAGATACTTGGAATAGACGTACCCAATTTGTACCAATGAAAGTAGACAGCATTGAGGTAGCACTCAATAGCTCAGGAACAGGAACCAGACTGAGAGCGTTATTCTGTATCACTGACCACAACAAACAGACTTAAGTATCTTATCTGCGAACAAATGTTTCGACTATGATATGAGTATGAGGAAGGTAAAGATAACTATGGGAATAGTCCAACGTGTAGAAAAATAGATCAGGCCGTTTGGACTTTTGCCCTGAGGTGGTACCATGACGGCATTTTCCCACCATGCCCAGTCCGACAATTTGCTCGCACTGCCGCAAATAAGACCTCGAGCTCATAAAATCAGAAGTCTTTATTGATAAAAAAATTACTGAAGGACTGAGCTTTGAAATTTTATTATGATCCCACTGCAAAGGGAGCGATATTTGAAAGCTAGAATTGTTCAAAGAGACCCAATGTTTTCATCATGCTAACTTGTGGTGACATACACTATGCATCCTAAATTTTATTCATTCATTTCAATCAGTTTTGAATGACTTTGTACATCGATAGTAAAGGATTTTAACTAATGATAGGACAAGGAACCTGATACATATCAATATACCCTACCCACGGGTCATACTTTCGACGGTTTACGTAGACGTCAACGATTCGCCTGCCATTATTTGAGTGAACATCTGAGCAGCTGCCTGGCCGACTGCCAGTTTTCCGAACTATCATTTTTTCATGAGTGTGACTACTGGTCTGTAGGCTATGGAAACTCACTTTATATGCAGGGACTTCATGACCAGCTCCAAAGATACGAACATACGAGAACGTGCCCGCATTCTTGAACTGCCCTGCAGTTTGACCAGCAACGGTGTATGTTTGGAACTGCTGTTGGTGGAATGTGGCAGAGAATTGTGTGTTTAATTTGTCGACCTGAAGAACAAATCAACCTTTGCTTGTGTCATTGTTGTGAAAACAATTACCATGGCTTCGACTCCGTTGAAGTTAAGGATATAGTCCTGTTTCAAGTTAATTGAGAAGAGCTAGGAGAACAAGGTGACACTTACTGCGTCTCCGTCGAACACAATGGTCCGTACCTGCGCAGTCAAATGAGACTTTACCGTGAAGAGACGATATATATTCAACTGAAACGTACACCAGCGTTAATGACAGTCTCCAAATCAGGCCTTGAATTTCTCATCCAGTCCCCTGCATACACGTCATCGTAAGGAAGCTGGAAACATCGATCAACTAACCTGTAGCGGCAAAGTTACTGTATACATTATTATTTGATTCTTGCCACGTTACTTCCGCCCCGATTTTTGAAGCTATGGAGCGTATATAAGTCGTGAAAGAAGGAGGGTATGGGTCCGGGTTCGCGGTAGGGACATAATAAACCTGAGTTTTGATTAGTGAAGTAGAAAGGAGTGGAACTTGGCTACATACATCGAAATTACCCGCGAGAGGTGATAGAATGTTGTTGTTGCAGAAGCTCTGTGCTTTGGAGCAGACAGTGTTGGAACCACCATTGTTGCAACTGGTGATCTATCAAACTGTGAGATTCTAATATATACGCAGCATTCTAGAACACACCTGATCACGACAACCACCAGATGAAGACCAAGAAGAGTTTGCCCTTGATATTACGGAAGCCGAGACGAGAGGGTGGTACGGGTTGTTTCCAGCGTATGTTATATATCCCGGATATTGTGTCAAAGGGTCCTGAAGAGAAACGCATTAAGTTCATACGTAAGAAAAGATAAATAACAGCCTACAGTAAGGCCATCTCCAACTCCAAGGACTTGCAGGTTGAGGTGTATCCCTGAGATAGTGCCAGCAGCAATTGCAGCGTTTTGTGCAAGGAAGTGACTAAAAAATTATCAGTCTTAAACACAATAATAGACCGTTTGTATGAACATACGCAGCAAATGCTGGTCCGTAATGACCCCCATAGCTATAATCAATGAGTTATTTAGAAAAAAAAACCAAGAAACATAACAATATGCGCACGATTCGGTCCAAATAGCAAGCTTGCGGGTCGCAAGGTTAGAGAACCTGGAGTCTGAGAAGAAGATTTGTAAGAAAGACCAGACATCTGCTGCCGCCTGTTGGGAGGTTCCAACTTTCAGGTCGCCATGGGAGAAACCAACACCAATAGGTTGGTCGATGTAAAGTACGTTTGCTTCGTTATTCCATGAAAATGGGTTAAGATCGACGGTAGAGCTGTCGTTTCTGATACGACATGGGCCATGTTCTTGGAATAAACCAATCATACTAGAACTTCCGGGCTATTCATATCTAATGTTAGTTTGATATAAATAAGGTAGCCAACGAAGGACATACGCCTCCATTGAACCATAACGCGAGAGGAGCAGTATCAGGATTCTTACGAGAAGCAAAGAACCAAAACCTGACGCGACTGAGAACCGCGTGACTGGAATACAGTTATCAACAGACGTACCACAAGCTTTCAGTTGCAGTGAGGTCCCCGTATCCCGAAGCTTGGGAAACACCTGGCGTTGTTTCTATTCATCATAGCATGAACGTTTGAACACAAGCATACATCTTTTACGAAAGAGTACTTACCACAGATTCCAGAGTTTTCGACTACGCGTAACTTTCCCGGTGTTGTAGCGGCGTTGAGGAGAACGTTTGGTGTGGTGAAGGTACTTTCTGTCGGTACACCACCCAATACACCGTCTATGACAGGAATTTGGCCAGCTAATACCCCGATAAGAGGTACAGCTGCCGCTAATGTTACTAGAGAGCGAAGCATGAATAGATAAATGCGTGTGGTACAATGTTTCTCTCAAGGGCAGACACTTTATAGCATTTAGTTTAGGACTGCATCACCTGTACATTTTCGAGGAGCTCTCGTGGACATCATCTTATGATACAGAAAGTTTGATTCTATCTTTCAATGCTTGTGGCAAGAAGTTAAAGAAGAATATGCGCCATGTGGATATCAAGATGCATCCTCATCATCAGAAAGATATCCATGTTGAAAGATATTGCTGTGGTAGTCGGGCCCTAGCCGATTAGTCTGGGGATGCCCATAATTGCATGCCTTTTAGTATATGATATGTGATTCATCCCCAGAAACTTGAAAAGATGCAACGGACGAAAGATATGAATAACGCTCTAAATGGAGTGACGTTGATAGCAGTGGGTCATAAGGTCATATTTTAAGAACTATGGTCCATACAATGCTCAATGTGCTGTGACGATCTATCTATATATATATTAGGAGTTAAGCTGTGCACTGAAATGATTGAGCCGGGCCGACTTACGAGTTCTTGGAACTTCTTTGTGCGAAGTTCGTAAGCGTAAGATATCACCATATTCTAATGCCTAATCATATGAAACATCCAACTCCGCTTAATAGATGAGTACGTGGCACCTAGTCATCATCTGGTCAATAACGCGAACCCTCTTTATAACCTTTCATCGGAACTTGTCATGATGGAGTTGGCTTGACGAAGTGTTTTCACATAACTTCCTGTGCTTGTATCGGGAATATCTGTGCGCGCGAATTTGGGTCGAGATCGGATTTCAGAGCATGGTGTAGTATATATTTGTCCTTAGTTACTTAAGGTCATTTGATCCAAGCAATGATAAACAATATAATAATACAATTTGGCAAAGTGTTTAGCGTGCCGAATCTGATGCCTCATAAACGTGCAAAGAAATCTGTGCGTGAACAATTAAGCAAACAAAGGTATGTAGCGATGTAAATGTCCTTTGAAATAGCTAAACTAGTCGTTCAGGGGATTGGATCTTGCTCCTGGAAAAGATGAACTCAGAAACGAGCCAATACCAAAATCAGCTTCGCGCGTCCTTAACGCTGCTAGGATCAGAGAGAACTGGAATATGAGGAAGCGGAAACTTCAAAACGATGGCGAAGACCAACCACAGAACAAGCGTAGAAAATCAGCAACCAGTGATGCCAAGTTGGTCGCTAAGCTAAAAATCAAACCTGGAGAATCCATCCAACATTTTAATCGGTGTGTCAAGTAGCCAATAAGTATGTATTGATATTGATGATCAAACAATAATCAAGGAGAGTCGAGGATGACATGAGGCCCCTTGTTAGGACTGCCATGCAAACGACGTACGCCATTACTCGCGAGGCTCGTAAAAAAGAGTCGAACGTCAGGAAAAGTAAACTAGCCCAAATCAAAAGTAAACCCACCGAACCAGACGAGGGAACTAACGAGAAACACCCAATACCACAAACAGATAAACACGCTAATCGCCCCAAAGAATTTCAAGAGGCAAACACCTCTGCTCCACGCCGTTTAAATGACATTGCACAGGCGCCACCAGAACTAAAAAAGCTTCCGACTACCACAACTAGATCCAGCAAGCGCGATGGAGTGCTATCTATGGCGCAAAAATCTATGATGGAGCAAGAAAGAGAGAAGGCGATCGTACGATATAGGGAATTGAAAGCAAACCGCAGAAGTGCACAGGCTAGTGAGATCGAAGTAGGAGAATCTGAGTGAATGGGGAATATGAAATTTCCTTTCTGGTTGTACTATCTGATATGGAACTCAATTTGTCGTCGACTCTCTTTCATTAATGAGTAATAATGTGCGTCCTTCGATTAAGTGGAACTGACATGGAATACTGCATGCATCACATACGCTATAGAGGTGCGGTATGTAGTTTAACGCCACTAAGTAGCATACATGACATAATCCCGTTCATATGACTCAATATACTGTTCCAAACCTATAATGGTTTCGAATTCGATGCACACCTCATGCTGGCTGGCTGTGCAAACTGCAACCGAAACGAAGATGTGTGGTGATATCTTATTTAGGTCTTTGCAGACGTTGTAACAAGAATCACAAAACATCCTCGGGTACATATTACCCGCCCTGCGGAATCATCACTTTCATTTTATCTCAACCTTTGGCAAGAATACTTGTTTTTAGGGTACTTTTTTAAACTTATCATCCGCTGCTTTACTTTAAACACCCATTTGCAACGTGCACATACCATTCCTTAAGCTCGAACTTGCGTTCTGGGGCAGATGTTGTATTTCCGAGGAGCTTGTCATCAGGTAGGTGGGGTCGAGTGAACATTCACCACAATTTGATCGGATCGAAACCCACACAGTAAATACAAAAATACATACGTACGTTGACAGATGGTAATATATAGGCCATGGTCGGTTCCTGTGTATCAGCATCAACTGCCTTCCATTCATAACAGTCAAAGTAAAATGTTAACATCAGATCATTGATTCCTGCCAATTCCTGACTCCTACACGAGGCTAGCACTAACTTACTGGGAGAAATGGCTAATCTGTTTTAATCGTTGTTTCAGCTGCAACTTATGAAGCATGGGACATGAGAGACTAGGAGAATTTAGATAGCACTACTTACATGATCCAAAGATCTCTTCAGGTCTACCCAAATGTGCACCTATCGCTCTCTTGAATGCACATTCAAGCCAAGAATTTATTCGCGGTAACAGTCGTGGGTAATTTAAGGTGTTTGCTGACGTAATTGTGATTTTTCGGTACCAATTTTTTGCACTGCGACCAACATTGCAATCACTGCAGCTGTCAACTCTGTATACTCGAGTCACATCAGAAATCCAGCGAAGCCTATCCCGAGTCATGTAAAGCCATCCTTCAAGATTCGAAGCCACTTCTTTTCCAATTGCATGGTGCGTAACGCGTAATTTGTTAATCCCGCATTAATATTCCGGGACTCGGACGACCCCGAGCCAATACTTGTCTTTATACAGGATTGCTAATGCCAAGTTCGTGGTTTACAGTGAAAAAAGAAATCGTGTTATTCCGTACCTGCTTTATGCCCCTACTTCCAAATATACGTTTTCGAGATATACCGTATGTGGTTACTGCTGTGAACCAAGTGGAAAGAGACATGCTTTCAGTGGTCATGGTCTCCCCCCTGCGAGAAGTCCGTGTTCAATGGTCGATGACACAACTTCCCGCCGTCCTCGGCGCCTGATCAATGGTCGGAATAGGGATACCTCGATGGATCTCTTCCCATAATAGTAATAGCACCATCGCGGTCCAACAGCTCCTCAACACTATGAGAATAATCTCTCACAATTTATCGCCCGTGGAATTATGTCACAACCTGTGTGCAGCCCTATTGTCTGCTTATCCATTTATGCCATTCAAGTCGGCCAACACCGTCTGTCGTGCATCATTATTCTCAGCTCCCGATTTAGGGCCAGGAGCTGTCATCGAGGGATCTTCTGTTCCGTCCAGGCATTTATAGTACATGCTTTCAATAATATTTCTTTCTCTCCACGATATCATTTCTCTCAAACTGGAAAACCTATCCATGTCTCACATTGAAAAATGCGATCTCGCTACTTCCAGTGAAGGCTCCTCACTTGATATCAATAACCGATCTCTAGACAAACCGTCCAAGACCAGTATAATTTGTGACGACATCGCATTGGTCGAGTCTCCTTCACTGAACGTAGAGAAGGGAATTGTGCCTTCGCATTCATACCCAGACGGTGGATTAACAGCATATATGACGGTCATTGGCACGTTTGTGGCATTGTTCTGTACTTTCGGTCAGATGAACGCGTTCGGTACCTTTCAAACGTGGTATGCTGCGCACCAACTTCAACAGCTCCCACCTTCCACGATATCATGGATTGGGTCTTTGCAGTTGTGGATTTTCTTCTTCTCTGTATGTTCATGTCCAGCGAGCTTGCGTCTCAAACTCACAGCATATATGACAGGGCGCACCAATTGGACGAATTTTTGATGCCCATGGTCCAAGTTGGTTGATGATCACTGGTACTTTATTGCTAGTTACTAGCATGCTCACGCATAGCTTCTCGACACAATATTATCAATTCATTTTATCGCAAGGCGTAATGTTTGGGATTGCGGTGGCACTGCTGTGAGTGTTCTATATTCTCATGACATTCCAGCTCCTTAACAATTCTTGCTCTTAGGTTCTACCCGTCCCTAGCCAGCATAACTACACATTTTTCGCGTTATAGAGCGACCGCGCTTGGGGTAGCTGCGGCTGGATCGAGTGTAGGTAAGTACCGTAATTATTTCTGAAGCCCTTACGTAAATAGACTTATAATCTGTCTTCCATTCGTGATGACCAGGTGGAGTTGTGTACCCTATTTTGCTCCAGCGTCTTTTCGAGCAAGTAGGCTTCGGCTGGGGAGTCCGAATATCTGGAATCATTAGTGTTGCTGGATGCGTGGTGGCTACAATATGCGTCCGTAGTCTATCCTCAAAGACACATCGAGTTGGCTCGTGTTTCAATATCAAGCCATCTGTGGATACACGTTTCGCTCTTTTAGCAGTTGGAAGCTGTTTGGTAGCCATAGGTAATTTCCACTATAAACGTTGATTACATTACCCTAAAGGCTTCATACGTAGGATTATTCATTCCATTCTTCTATATCGTTGATTATGCCAATCACTTGCACCTACCCGCCAACACATCTCTATACGTTCTAGTTGTTATGAACGCTGGCGGAATCCTCGGGCGTATAGCGCCAGCCTCTCTCTCCGACAGCATCGGTCGCTTTAACCTCCTGGTACCTTCAGCTTTCCTGTCGGGGTTATCTTGTATTGTCATCTGGCTATTTGCCAAGTCTCTGGCTGTTATCATGGTATTTTGTGCCTTCTATGGATTTTTTTCTGGCGCCTTCATATCCCTGATTAATCCGTGTGTTGCGCAAATTTCTGACATACGAGAAATCGGCGCACGCATCGGAATGTTATACACCATTATTTCCTTCCCGTGAGTGATCTATTTTTACACATTTCTTAGCTGGCGATTCGGGCGTCAATGAACACCGTTTGTTGACCCTGAATGGCTTCGGCGGGCCCGATTGATGTCTCGCATCATTCTCATAATCACCGTATACTCTGCACATTGAGCAGTCTGGCTAATATTATTATCATCTATAGGTCCCTCCTCGGTGGCCCAGCTGCTGGCGCCCTTCTCGCGCGATATCATGGCTCCTTTGCTTCAATGATTATATTTTCCGGTGCAACTGTTATGGCTGGTTCACTTTTCATACTTGCCTGCAAACTCATGTTAGATCCACGGATCTTGGCTCGAGTGTAGTTTAAATTCCTTTTCAAAAACTCCAGGACTGAAAGCTATACCCCCATTTATACGATCGTTATGTTAACTATTTGTAATATTATTACACATGTATGCGCTCAAAATGTAGAGTACCCATTATATATTATGCATTTCACCGTTGGTCATCCTTGACATATAGTATCAACTAATTTGTTTCAGCACCACTTCAAATGGGGGTGTGTCCTTGGGACCTATTAGGGGTTAGTTAGACGGAAATAATGTGACGAGAAAGATATGGACATGAGATAGCAGATTAGTATGTGGGTTGTTATCCGAGTGAAATCGTAGAATGTACCACTCATACAACACCGGCTGAGTACCGTAGAGACCTCAAGCTATGGAGATATCAGTCAACAAAGCAACTCTCTTGTCATGGTTACATTCCTGCTCTTTGGCTGAGACCGCATCGTCCGTCCGTGTATGGCGGGGAGGAAAACTTACTTACGGCATTGCCGAAGTTCTTTCATTATCGCCTACAACACGGGCGTATCTTTGGGGGCAATGCAACAGCAACAAGGGAAAGATATGACCATATCAGATAGGATTACTACAAAAGAAAAGTATATCGGGGTTTGCAAGGGGGAGGGAAGAGAGTTCTCTGGAGAATACTAAAACTGGATGTAATGGGGGTTGTATAGTGGTAGCGTACGGTATCATCCAAAAGGGTACGTATGAACAGGGAGGGAAAACTAATTTTATGCCTCTAGAAAGTTTCTTCTTCGTCCACTGGAGCGCCACCCTCGGGAACTTCAAATCCGTCCTTCACCATTCATAATAAGCATGAGTTTTAAACTGTGGTAATACCAAGAAAACGTGCTCACCTCTGTGGTGTACAGGATCTTTTGGATCTGTCGTAGTGTCTCATCGTCCTTGCTTTCTCCTTCGAGAACTTCCAATTGTTGTTGAACAAGAATTTCTATGTTACGAAGCTGCAATTTTACAAGAACAGATTAACAAAATCAGGGAAAACTCGAGTCGAGTTCAACATACCTTTTCAAAGTAGAAATCTCGTTCTCTCTCCAACCCTTCCATATGAGTTGATAGCTCCTGCACTTGAGCTTGCAATTGTAATACCACTTCATTAGATTGTGCTGAGCCGGATCGATGACCTCCAATCGGTGTCTTCCCCCCTGATCTGTTCCCTCCTATCCCGAGATTTGGACCACTACCACTCCGAGCGGTGGCTAATGGTGCCATCGTTGCAGGAGGTTCCATTGGGGCACCTTTCCTTCGGGCCACGGCATCGTAACCCTGGCCGCCATAGTTGGAATCCCAAAAGCGTTTCATCCATTGCAGAAATTCGAGGTTATCCCTGATCGACGCGTTGATCTTATATAAGTCCAGGTATTTTAAGAGTAATTTTGGAATACGTACTGCATCTTGCATTTTACAAGTTTCTCGACTGGTATGGGCTGTAAAAGATACATATCAGCGTCAGATCATGGTGTACTGGATATCGAATACCTTGTCTATCTTCTTGCTCTTGAAGATATTCTGCATAACCTTGTAGTTGGCGATAAACTCGTATTCATGTTTTGCATTCATCTTGACGCGATTCATTGGAACATCGCCTAAAGTAAAGAAGATTGTTAACAAAGACAAAATGAATGATTACGATGGGGTATGGCTATGATCAGGTATACGCACCATAGATTGAGTCGAGGATTTGACAATAAGCACCCCCCGCACCACATTGTTCGACTTTGGTATAATTAATCTGGAGCAAGTCATTTAGCCAAGCAAGGAGATCTGTTCTTGAAGCATTCATTGTTGGTAATTTTGAGGGTTTAAGCTATGAAGAGGATATAAACTTATAAAAGAAAGGAAGAGACGGAGGCTGGCTGTGTTAAAAGTTATATGAATTTTGAAAGTAGCCGATCGAGTAATCATCTAACCCTAATCTTGGGTTTCTTTATAGTATTTTCTGCTCAGCTTTTTCAGAATATTTCTCTTCAATTTATACCCTTGAACAGTCCTTCTCTACGCGCTCTGCAAGAATTCAAACGGTCAACCATTCTTGAATTTTGTAATGTTTCACATATTTATTGCAGTCTACAGCCATTCCATAGGTCTTCTCTGTTACCTCATCAAACCCTTAACACTCTTCAAAGCGTCGTTTTTATTATACTGACTTAAACACCCGTTCCCTCGACCTAAATGCCTTTGGTGTTTTCCCCAGAAATTTACAGCAGGATTGTGCAATGCGCAAGCTCACGCCGTCGGGATATACTTGCACTATGTCTGACTTCCAAAGCCTTCCAACGTGAAGCAGAGCTTAGAATCTATACCAACATCATTTTGAATGACCCGCATCGTGCACATCTCGCGTGTCGCACACTTAGCTCTCATGAACGCCTCGCTCTACTTGTCAGGACTTTTTATTTCACCCAAGAGACGAGAAGAAGCCCACAGGGTCTACCTCCACCGTTCTGGGCAACTATGCAAGGAGCACTGAAAAGCATGAGGAATCTTGAAGTCCTTCTTTTGACAGATTCGACATTTTCTAACACGTGGATTCTTGATCCCGCATACCTCAATTTCCAGTTGTATGAAGCCAAATTGCGTTTCAGCTGGGACAACCACCTCATCAAATTTCTCGAGAGCCAACGCAAATTACGCAGTCTCCAGATCTATGACCAGATGGACGAGATTGTGAGCTTGGAGATTCAGCCGCAGTCGTTGACCAATCTGCAGATATTAGATGGCACACTGCTGATCGGTGTCCAATTCGTATCATGTCCTCTCACTCATATGCAACTCATTGTCGACACGGAACCCGAGCAAACACAAGTCATATTACACAAGCTTGTGAATGTATACAAAACTCTCCGCGGACTCAGTTTACTGGATATCCCAGACGAATCATCTTTGGCTGCTTTGAATATTATTTCAGTTTCTTGCCCTTTATTACGTCATATTGGGTTATTTCCTCTTCCCATGTTGAACGTCAGTCATTTCATCACAATATTCACACTTTGACATTATTGATTGGTTTTACTATAAACAGCGCCACAAGTTTCATCATTCCTTGATGAGGATGCATTACCTTCGTTCTATTGAGTTGGACATCGGCAGATGGAACCCCCATCCGACGCCGGCTGGTCAAAGAGCTTTGGCAGCGGAAATCAGGACATACTGTCCAAACGTTCGGCACATTGTCTTTTGGATCGGAAACACCAAATTTCGTTGGACCTGCCTTGAAAACTCGTGGCAATCACGGATAGACCCTCATCAATACCCACAGCATGGAACTCTCTGGTGTAATGCATAGACCCACTTTATCATTTTAGCTTGTTGTGTAGAATAGTCTGTGGGTGTTCTCCTTGGGCCTTGATCGAATGTCGTTTCTGACTTAGTGTCATGATTTTAGCTGTATCTCTAGTTTTTAGCAGCCTGTCCGGTGGGGTATCTCCGGACAAATGTAAAGCACATATCTCCATATCAGTCGCAACAAGACGTTGCTTTATGAATTCATCCCATCTCAACACCAACATTGCTATACGCACTAACGTCACAAATATATCAGTTTGATGGAGTCAGGTGTGCCTCTTGTACATGTAGGGAAGGATCACTTGTCAGGGAATAGTCAATCTATATTAAATGATTTCAACCCTTGCCAGGAAAGAACCAACCTCCTTTCCTTCATTTAGACGTGTCACAGACTCATGATACATGATCCCCCGTAAACCGACTAACCCGAACTCACCGTTGGACCCACACTCGTCAGATGAAGTGAAAAGCAATGATGTTAATGGCTACATCTTTCCGAAGTTGTCAGTGTCGGATAAAATATCATGAATCGCCCATCTAAGTAACCCATAAATACTGTTAAACCTCCTTTGATAAGAAGTCAGATACTAGTAGCATCAAACAAAATTGGACAGCATCCTCCGAGTCTTTGATCGGCTGGGTGATGTACGTGGTTTTCAGCAAACACCATTTACGTTGCACGTACTTAGAAGCCATAGGGTGAAAATATTGAAATGGTTCACAACGTAAGAATTAGAAAGAGATAATTTAACAAGGATCAGTAACGGACGGCTAAAAACAACAGAGATAAATAACAGTCCATTTGGCCACGACACCCTACCTTCTTCCATAATTCAACTCTTTACCATGGCCGAACCTACAAAACAAGAAACAGAACAAGTCTTCAAGGTTCTCAAATCACAAAAAGCCAACAAAGTACGTTCAATTATACGTCACTACGAAGTAATTGACAGAACATACCGTCCACAGTCATGTTTTGACTGCCAAGGCTAGGAATCCCACTTGGTCCAGCATCTCGTTCGGCGTATACATATGTTTAGATTGTTCAAGTGTGCATAGAAATATGGGCGTACACATAAGTTTCGTGAGGTGAGTATTCCTAAAGCACTTATCTTGGACTTTTTTTGTTTTTGTTTTTCTGATACGGAGATGTTTTTGATAAGATCTACGAATCTCGATACCTGGCAGCTCGCCCAACTAAGAACAATGAAAGTTGGTGGGAACGCGTCGGCAACAGAGTTCTTCAATAAACATGGGGGGTCGTCATTGCTCAGCGACTCGGATTCGAAGAAAAAATATTCTAGTCGTGTGGCAGGATTGTACAAGGAAGAGTTGGCTAAGCGAGTTAAAGATGATGTTGCTCGGTGAGTCCTGATAGTAACCCTTAGGTGAATCAGTTGTGAATTGAGACATCTAGGTTTCCTAACGGGATATACGTGGATGGTATGGAAGCTCCAGCGGCAGTCGTAAAGGAAGATACCGAAGAAGATTTTTTCAATTCTTGGTCAAAACCGACTACGCCTAAAACTTCCGCACCCGGCACTCCCAGAATCTCAACACCGCCCATAATAGGCAGAGCTCCATCCACTGTTTCTGCATCTGACTCCATATCTTCAAACAACTCTAGTACAACCACACCGGCTACTAATCCGCCACCTGCTGCTGCTGCCGCTCCGCGTACAATCACTTCTGCATCTACTGCTCGACCCTCTCGGCTTGGCAGTGGTACCTCACGCCTTAATTCTGCATCCTCTGTATCATCATCTACCACATCAGTTCCCAAGAAATCTAAGCTTGGTTTGGGCGCCAGTAAGACGAAGCCTGTTGATTTTGCAGAAGCCGAGAGGAAAGCATTGGAGGAGGCTGAGCGAGTCAAGCAACTCGGGTATGATAGACAGCGTGAAGAAGAGGAAGAGAAAGCTAGAAAAGAGGCAGAAACTCTGAGAAAGGCACAAGAAATTGTTCCCCGGGCTGGTTTGGCTACTACTGCTACAAATGGGACTCAGAAGGCAGCTGCGAATGCTCAGAAGACAGCCGCCTTTCCTCGACTAGGATTCGGTGCAATCCCTGGTGCAGGTGCTGCTGCCGCCCTGGCTACTTCAACGGCTAACAATACGAGGACCAGGTAAAATCATATGAGCTCAACTCTAGAATTCAAATCTAAAGGATTGCGAAATCATAGCTCGGTTGCTGAAGACGATTCGCCAACAACTGCTCGCGAGAAATTTGGTAGTCAAAAGGGTATTTCTTCCGACATGTACTTTGGGAGAAACTCGTATGACCCAGCTGCTATAAACGAGGCTCAAACACGTTTGCAAAACTTCCAGGGTGCCACATCGATTTCATCAAACCAGTACTTTGGGAGAGAAGAAGAAGAAGATGGTCCAGCAGATAGGAGTGGGAGTGACGCAGGATTGTTAGGTGATGGTAGTTTGGCAGGGCTCGAGATGGCGGCGAAAGATGCAATTGCGAAGGTATTAGCAAATCCTGATGTACAAAATGTTGGAGAGAGCATCAGGACAGGGGCCTTGAAGGTAAGTTGACCAATGAACTTTGCATTTGATGCGGTTAATAATAACCCTTGCGATAGCTTTCGGATTATTTGGCGTCAATGTCTGAGCGTTGAATGGTCCTGATATCATGGTAATACCTTTTTGTACTTCCTCGCGCTTGTTTCTATACTTTCTACCTTAATTACAGTGAATATGCAGGAAATTTACGATTCATTGAGATACAAAATGTGATTTACACACAGGTCATGACGCCAATACAGCTGTAGTCAACGGAATAGCCGATGCATATATGAAACGCAACTTCTGTTCTGAACATTATTGTTTCCAAATAATACATCTTTACAAAGAGCCCTCCCGGACCAACTCACGAATCTTGTCAATCGTGTGTTGAACACCAGCCCCTACTGTCTTATTCAACTCAAGTGCAGATGGAGGAAGCTTGTCAGCAGATGACTTGAATCCAGGTATACCACCGGCGAAAGAAAACGTCAACGTCATTTGATCATTGGCATCGTAAGAGACGATGTTGGTCACTCGAATGTGTGTTTCCCGGCCATCGAAATATGCCTATAAACAGGTTTTTAATCGAAATGTTAGATATTTCGGCTCGAGAATACACACCATAGTTCCTGGATATAAAGTTATATCTTCAATCATAGAAGAACCATCTTCTAGATAGGTCTTTCGGCTGATCTACATGAACCAAATTAAAAGATCAACGTTCATTATTGACAACACCGAGTTCAAGGAATGTTAACAGACTTTATTACCAGAATCCTTCAAAACATCACAAGCTTTGATAGCAAGAACAAATTTCTGGGGCTCGCGACATTTTAGCTCGAGTCCTTTCCAGACTTGAGCTTCGGTCAGCTGCGGTTCAGCTCCTGGAGGGTTGATAAGCCTGCTAGCTGCAAAGCTAATATTCAAGTTGGACATTGTTATGAGTAGTTAGGTGGTATGGGGTGAGAGTATGTGAACTAGCTTATACCTCAAGACACTTTTAAATACATAATCCTCTTTGTATATCATGTAATGTCTTACACGCAATGTATCATTAAGCAGTTTCAGAGTTACATAAGCTTCGCTTCTCTGTGTCAGAGCGACGTAACAGTCTCCAAAGCGCCATGTGGGAAAGTATTGAGCTTGTGTGTCAGATTCAATCATGGTCAGTTTTATTTTCTTCTCCCACTTGCTTGATTATCAACTCACTTACTAAGGTTCTGCGATTCACTTTGTATATTACTAGCGTTTCCCTCTCCAAAGTTAAAAAATGTTTTTGCGAGAAGTTACTTATATTTGAGTAGTGTCCAAAGCGGCCCGAAACGGAAACATATGACAACAATTGCATTACTATATTTCTGGTTGTGTCATCATGTCTGATCTGATTTAAAGAGTATCACCAGCTGTGGTTTTACTTCCAACGTTTCAAATTTCAACGTCAACGCTGACGAAGATGGTGAAGATAACTGAATTTGAGACCCACGGTTTGTCATGACCATCTCCACCTTTCTCGTTTCATATATCTTATCCACTGCGCAGATATCCGTTTCCCGACTTCGCTGACAGGCGATGGCACAGATGCCATGTAAGCATTTCCTCAAGACCCTTCATGCATATTTTATTTATATATTATCATAATATAAAGGAATACAGATTGTGATTATTCTGCGGCGTATGTCGTCTTACGCACAGCCGGGCAACTCGTAGGCTATGGAATGACATTTACAATCGGACGTGGTAATGACATCGTAAGTATTACTCATTATTTGTAATATTATTACCTTCCTTATCATATTGTTCTAATTTACTTTCAAGGTTTGCAATGCCATCCATGCTGTAGCACAGCGTCTTGTTGGACAAGACACCGAAGAGCTCTTTGCCAATATGGGACGCGCGTGGGAGTACCTCACTGCAGACCCGCAGCTGCGCTGGTAGGTTCAGGACCGCTTCCCACATACTGATCTTCTGACCAATCACCCCATTTCTCGATTTACTAACCGTCCCGGCCCATTACACCAATCGGTACACACACGGAAAAATAATATCCACCAAATTAAATATACTCTTGCATGGGATTCACGGAATCTGAAAGGATTGGTCCAGAAAAGGGTGTGATTCACCTTGCAACCGGCGCGGTTGACAATGCATTGTGGGATATGTATGCGCGTGCGCGCCGTAAGCCACTATGGAAATTAGTAGTCGATATGACACCTGTAAGCCGTCATTTTAAACACAAATTAATCTATGTTTCTAATCTTATATCATCTCATAGGAAGAGATTGTATCTGCCACGACATTCAGATATATCACTGACGCTCTCACAAAGGACGAGGCTCTTGCGATCCTTCGCGAGCGCCAGGCAAGTAAACATGAACGAGAGGAGCTCGTAAAGCAAATCGGGTTCGTACATAATTATTGACTATGTACACAGAATTAATTAGTATGATGTAGGTATCCGGCATATGTGACATCCGCAGGGTGGTTAGGTGTGTCCACTCAATTCGAGTTCGAAAAGGTCTTACAAATTGACTCACCGAATCTCCACGTCCGCACGCACAGGATACAGCGACGAGAAAGTCGCCCGACTCACAAAGGAAGCAGTCGCTGCCGGGTTCACACACTTCAAAATGAAAGTCGGCGCGGATGCCGCAGACGACCTTCGTCGTGGTCGACTCATCCGTTCTATCATAGATGACCCGAAGCTAGTGCCAGCTGAGGCTGCAAAGGATGCGCGTGACCCGAATGGACCTGCGCTGAGAGGGAAGAACGCCGGCCCGACCGGTGCGGTGTTGATGATTGATGCCAATCAGGTTTGGGATGTCCCACAAGCAATTGAATATGTCGTAGGTCTAGCGGATATCAAGCCCTGGTGCGTGTGGTGTGCATTTCTGTTAGAGATGAAATTCTGATAAAAATTCTATTATTAAACATCCGCGTCCATTTTACTGAAAACTTTGCATTTTTGCACTCTTAACCGCTGTTCATAGGTTCATTGAGGAACCAACAGCACCTGACGATATTTTGGGACATGCGGCAGTGCGCAATGGGCTCCGCCCGCATGGGATCGGTGTAGCGACAGGCGAGCATGCACATAATAGGATGGTATTCAAGCAGTTACTACAAGCAAAGGCGGTGGACGTCGTTCAAATTGACTCATGCCGCCTAGCTGGTGTGAGCGAGGTTTTAAGTGTGCTGCTGATGTCTGCCAAGTAAATATGATTTCTCCACTATGCCTTCTTTGTTATGGATTGCTTAAACGAATAGGTTTGGTGTACCCGTGTGTCCTCACGCAGGAGGGGTCGGTCTCTGCGAGTATGTAATCCATCTGAGGTAGGTCTTACACTGTCTGTGTTCGTCCCATATTTTCGCTCATATGAACAATTTATTCTATTAGTTTGATCGACTATATCGCGATTTCCGGCTCGATGGAGCGTAATGTTCTCGAATTTGTGGACCACCTGCATGAACATTTCGTTACTCCGTGTTCAATAAATGCACGTGGACGGTATAACGTCCCGCTCGGCTCCGACGAAGGATATAGGTCAGTGTTTTCATCTTTTCATTTTTCTGACCACGGAATTTTGCCGGGCCGGTCTGACAATGATTTTTGAACAGCATCGAAATGCATCAATCAAGTATCGCGGAGTACGAATGGCCAAATGGATCCTATTGGGTAGGCAGAGCTAACGCTGAGGGGAAGGTTCCCGCCAATTAGATCCTCTCGTAACTGGATAAGCGGGTGTTAGAGTTCTCCAAATTCTGGTGTGACACTATGTTTATTGAACTTATTTTTCCGATAAATGTATAGTTATGTATGCCCTCTGCTCGAGTCATTACAATCCACAACCTGCGAGGTGGGTAATAGTTGTGGGAACAACTTGCTACGGGTCGACCTTGAGAAAAAAACTCAGCGCGCACGCGTGGTTGAGGAAAAAACCGACAGAGAAAAAACAATTGTTTAGTGATTCTGCAGGGTTTTTTGGTATTTAGTACATTTTCGATCCTCATCTCTGGCCTAGCGGTCACGAGCACCCGGACAGGAAATGGGATTTCGGGGAGCCGTTCCATGAGGAGAAAAAGAAGTCGGATAACCTCATCCTGGACTACTTTAGTGCATTCATCAAGTGCATCCAACGCAAGTGTGATTTGGCAGTGTGATGTCTGGACATTCATGAGTGGCTTCAGTTAGAGATTATTGAGGTGCATTTGAAGTTGTTCTCCTTGTTTGCCTTCCTGAATGTACTCTCGGGCAGCTTTCGCAATGTAAGGATATAGGCTCTTCTGATTGTGCTCCAATTGATAAGCAATTGTTGTCAATAAGTATGTCGTTGTATTGAAATCACTGGCGCCATGGACGAAGAAAATAAGCCACTAAGTGCACCATCCGTCTTCAACCTATGGGCCATCTCGAATGCGATAGTAGATTTACTGATGCCACCCCGCCACTTAGAACATATATGAAAGAACCATTGTCGGTTGGATGTGACCGGAGACACCATTCGGTGATTTCCTTAAGTAATGCGGTTCAGGTTCCTTCTAATGTTCCTGATCTTGTTGGGTTCAAGGCAGGAGAGTAGCCAGCGTAGATGTGCGGCAGTTTGTCGAGCGCCTTTTCGTCAATTGCAAGGTGTGCGAGGAATTTTAGTCTTGATAATCACAGGAAGGTAAGAAATTGCGCTCTTGTTGTTGCGTATACTTTATTTGCTATAAACTTAGTCAATACGATTGTTCAGTACTAACAGAGAATGTTCGTAAGTTACCTCAATGTCAGTTACGATACTATTGATCAACATTTCAACAGTGATACCACCTTTGATCTATACATGCAGTAAATCATATAATATTACGGACCAATGTAAAATCATACTTGGAACTTTCTTGTGGCATCATCAATGCCCGTCTTGATCCTCAATAATGTATCTGAATTTTCCTTATTTAACAGTAGTCCTAGAGAAATCTTGTTTCGAGACTTTTCTCATTCATCAGATCTTTCAAATTCTTGCAATGATTGAGTCATAAGCAAAGTACATAATAATTATCATGATAATTCACTTTTCGAGATTAGCAACTCTTTTCTTTAGCTTGAGTGCATTTACCAGGCGAGTCGTGTCATCCTTTCATCATCGGTTCCCAAAACAGACTCGGCCTTTTCCCTCGTTTGCTCGATGATGAGTGCGAGTGCCTGTATATGTTTTGCTATTTCCTCTCGTGTTCCTTTATTCCCTTCGGCCACTAATCAAATAAATCATTGAATCATGCATAAGGGTTCAAGAAAATAATATTATGCACGTACCAAAATCATACCAATGAGGCTAGACAATGTAATGTTTGACGCTTGTCCATGAACTAAGACGTCACGTGATATTAGTCAGCAACTGTAATACTAACTGTTCTACAAATTCTCCGCTGATATCAAATAGTCGGTTTTAGTCGTCGACTGACACCTTGAGACTATAGTCGGCGACTGGCATAACACTGTTCCAAGTCCCACACGTGGATTCCCATATGTGGGACTTGGAATCGAGCGAATGCAAAACCGGGAGGTTACTTATCTTATCTACTGCTGAGAGGATACATTTTTTCTGCACGGAGCTGGGCTTCACTTGGTTCCTTCCAAGGCTCATTTCTTTTCAGCGGTCACCACATCCAAAAAGACTTGCATATGGGATATCAGGCAACTCAGCCTGCTTTGTTGCGGAGCATATTCACTGCAAACGGTGCTAATGATACAATCGCATGGTCCTGCGACAGACATTGGATTGCGGGTGCAGCATATGATTCTGATAACACTCGAGGGCTAGGTGTATTCAATGCAGCAATGGGCGAACCCGCGAAACATTCGGCATTCATCAATAAGGAGACACTACAGCGAGTAAAAATCTCGAATGATAACAGTGATGCTATATGTGCAATGTGATACGGACGATACAATATTTAGACGGAAGAAGGGGAAAAAGTCAACTTCGAGCAGCACAGGTGGGAAATGGAAATGGACCGGAGGATGCGTTTCCACAAGGATGCATGGATTGTACGTGAACGGGATTGGAAGAGATTGTGTTGGGTACAGCCAACATTGCGCGGTGGGACAATTATTATTATGCTGTGGAGCTAGACATTTTGCACGTCGAAGAAAGTTCTTCAGACAAGACATGACAAAAATTCTCCTGTTCTTGAACATGCGTAGTCTAGCGTATTACGAGAGTGATTCTTATTACACTTCATCAATAGCCCCTTCCACTAAGCGCAAGCCATAAAACCGAAACTTATTACAACCGCTTGGAAACGAGTCCGGGGAAGACGGTGGTGTTCCTCCAATGTGTATCTCCATATTTCAGTACTGAAATATGAAAGCAGGCAATTTCTTCCCACATCTTTCCACTGATATCGATAAATGCCCAGGCCAGGTGACCAGAAGCTGTTATAATACAAAGCTCACAACGTGGATGTCTTCTCACTACTAACTAGCAACATAGGGCATCCACACTATGTATACTACATCCTCCATATTCCTTAAATCGCTCGCAGATGCGGGGATAACACATGCCTTTGTTAACTGGGGCTCAGATCACCCTGCTCTTCTCGAGGATTTAGAACGGCAGCGCGTTGAGGGAACTAATAGCGAAGCAAAGACGAAACCTGAGATAGTGACATGCCCCAACGAGATGGTTGCATTGAGCGCTGCGCAGGGATATGCACAAGTGACGGGCAAGCCTGCTGCAGTGATCGTACATGTAGATGTTGGCACACAGGTGAGAGGCGCAAGATATTTTGCAAAGTACTCGCTCTTACATGTAATTGTAATCTAGGCTATGGCTGGTGCAATCCATAACGTGGACAGGAGTCGTACCCCAGTCATTATATATGCTGGTGCGTCTCCTTTCAGCACGGAGAAGGAACACAAGGGCACTAGGAATGAATGGATTATGTGGATCCAGGGCATGTATACGATAATATCCAGTGAAGGGGGCATGTCATAACATTGCTACTGGCATTATACAGACATCCCCGATCAGTCTGCAATTGTACGACAATACATGCGGTACACGTCGCAAATTAACAGTGGAGCAACAGCCTCCAAAATCGTAGGGCGTGCTCTCCAGATGTCTGTTCTTCTTTCTGTAACACGAATAATCATTCTAACTATTTTCATCACAGAGCAAAGAGCGATCCTAAAGGTCCAGTATATCTTTGGGCGCGTCGCGAAGTGATGGAAGAAGAAGTGGATGCGTCTTTGCTCCAATCTGCCATTAATGCTGATAAATGGCCCTCAATAGAACCCACCGCTTTATCCCAGAAAGGTATGTCGCTTTCCCTCTACATAGGGCCATACATTAACAACGCGTTCCAGCTGTAACACAAATAGCGTCTGCCCTTTTAAGTGCCAAGTCGCCACTTATCATTACATCTCATATTGGAAGAAACCCTCGTGCGGTTCCAAATTTGACTGCGCTGTCTACTCTTCTTGGCATCCCTATCTTCTCGGTTTGTCCTTCAGTTGTGAATGTTCCATTTTCGCATCAATTCTTCGCTGGTACTTCATTCTTGTTCCCGAATACACACACTCGTCATCTCGACAGTGCCGATGTCATTGTAGTAATCGACTCCGACCTACCATGGATTCCTGCCAACAACCGCCCCAGTGACTCTGCAAGGGTATTCGTAGTTGATGGAGGGGACCCATTGAAAACCAACATAGGATTCGCCCACACAGATGCTGAGCTAGTCTGCAGAGCAGACGCTGAAGTTGCACTAGAACAAATTATATCAGCTGTCCGCGCAATTGATGGACAAAGCAATACAAATGGAGAATCGGTACTGCAAAGCCAAGCCTTGAAACAGCGAAAAGAGAAACTGGAGTCGGAATATCACGAATATGTTCAATCCCTTAACCAAATTGAACTCGAATTTCCACCAGCCTCTTCTCATACTTCTGCTTCGTTTACTGTACCCAACATCATTGGAGTGCTTCGTGACACCATCGAGAGGCTTACTCCTAGCAGAGGCAAGGAGACACTGATCTTAAATGAATCTATCAGTAACTACCCGGCAACATGGACGCACATGCGTTCTGAAGCACTGGGAAGCATGATTTCCTCTGGAGGGTCTTCTTTAGGTTGGGCATTAGGTGCTGCAGTGGGTGCATCTCTTGGTGGGAAAGTAGCGACATCAGGTAAAGGATACGACCTCGTAATAGCGATAGTTGGAGATGGGTCTTTCCTATTCGGCGTGCCTAGTTCAGCCTTCTGGATGGCAAGGAGGTATAACACGGTGGGTTTGCAGATTTTCGAGTCTTACAGCTTCGTGATTGAATAACACAGCCTTTCTTGACGATCGTATTAAATAATGGCGGGTGGAAGGTTCGTATTGTTATGTATAATATGAAGTTTCACTAATGAGCTTTTGATATAGTCTCCCAAACTCTCATTGCTCGGTGTACACCCGTCTGGACATGGGAGCAAAGTGTCTGGCGACCAGTTGACAGTTGGCTTCGGCCCTGAGTGCCCGGACTATTCGCAGATAGCTGTAGCTGCGTCTGGGGGCTGGGCGTGGGGAGATCGTATTGGACCTGGAGGGAAACCAGCACTTGAGGCTGCGGTTCGAAAAGCTGTTGAAGTTGTTATCAAAGAGCAAAGATGTGCTATTTTGGATTGTATCCTGGAGTCAATATGACTGTTACTTGCTGTGTTGATTATACAAATCTAAATGTATTCTATATCTATTTATGTCATTTCGTCACACACCCTTCATCCGAACTATCATTACTGTGCAATTATGAGAATCTTCACCTAGCATAAATCACGAAGTTTCCCATTCTGTAGGTATGATCAGGATATAATGGAACCACAGTTCCCTTATACCCCTGAAATCATGTTTGGTTACTAAAGCAGGGCCAAACCGCTGGCCTGCATATAAGAAGCACTAACTTAACAACGAACACTTCAGATTTCAAACTCCCACATCCCAGACATCACAAAACCCCAATTTCAAAATGCATTCCACGACTCAAACTGAACCTGAAGTCGAAGTTCCTCCACCAGATTTGACCCAAGTTGTCAATTCTGTTGACCTTGTCGCAAATGAGGACAGCAAGATTAGTGGAGTGAGCGTGTACTCGAGTCGTGCAGAGGTGACGCGTGTCTTCAGGTTTGATGTCAAGACTGGTCAGAACCAAGTCAATATCAGCGGTTTGCCTAGAGTGCTTGATCACGATTCCTTCAGGTCCGTTTTATAAATCTGTTACCTATCGTTATTTAATGCAAGCTATTGCAGAGTTGAAGGGCGGGGAGCTGCAACTATTCATGACGTGACACTATCCACTGCTGCTGTCATAATTGACACCACCATAACATCACCAGAACTCAAAGCACTTCTCCTCGAAAAGGAAAGAACAACGAAAGGAATTGAAAGGTGCAAAAAGTCGCTTGAAGCACTCCAGACTTATCTTTCCACCTTGAATGTCCAACATGTTGCAATTGCAGACCTTGAAAAGATTGTTGACGGGTATGATACTGCAGGGGCACAGTTGGACGACAAGCTTATTGAGTTGGAAGAGAAATTGAAAGATGTTGAAAAGCAGATTAGCGAAGTAAATCAGAAGCTACGCACTGGAACAAGTAAGAATTGGCAAGATGAGAACAAGTTGAACGTGAAGGCTTCTATTGGTGTTTTCGCTGCTTTAGAGGGTGAAGTTGAAATCGCACTTGTTTACGGTGAGCCATGATCTACTATTTCCATGCAACATCATAGTTGACTACATATTTAAGGTGTCCATGGTGCAACATGGAGAGCTGGATACGACATTCGAGTTGACATGCAAACAAAGGAAAAATGCGTGACCCTTATTTACAAAGGAGGGATTACACAGAATACAGGAGAGGTTCGCATTCATTCAAACCCTTATCAATATATAGGCTCACTATCTATCTCATTAAATCAGGATTGGAACGATGTACCACTGACTTTGGAAACAGCAACACCTACATTTGGACTTGACATTCCAATTCTTGATCCATGGCTCGTCTCTATATATAGACCTCCAGTCCAAAAGTATGCGAAAAGAGCGATGTCTACAAACACTGGCGGACCCTTCGCTGGAGCTCGCGCCGCTACGAGAGTGCAAATGCATTCGTTCACCGCAGTGTCCCAGGAGGAATATGGAAGCGCGCCTGGGGCTCCAATGGAACACCGCGCTCTCGCGGTGTCCTCAAAGGGTAATATCAGTGCCACTTTCCAAGTTCCAGGAGTGATCACCATCCCGAGCGATGGATCTGCTCATAATGTAACTATTGCAAAACTAAGCCTGGATGCGACAATGTCGTGGGTCTGCGTTCCGAAGAAAGACATGAAGACTCACCTGAATGTATGTATATCTCCCAATATCGAAGAGTGATTTTGACTGAAAACCATATCAATGTAGGCAAAGATTAAGAATGCCTCCGAATATACTTTGCTCAGCGGTCAGGCCAGTGTTTACGTGGATGGGAGCTTCATCTCGCGGTCCGACGTACCAGCAGTTAGTCCAGAAGAGTCATTCAACTGTCCCTTAGGGTACGTTATTTCCATTTTCACGTCTAATGTCTTATTCAATCAATTGACTTCGATCGCAGTGTTGACCCCTCCATCCGCATAACGTACAAGCCTCGCATCAAGAAAGTCTCACAAGGTGGATTCTACAACAAAACTATCAACTACAGTTTCGCACAACACATCACAATCTTCAACTCCAAATCAACTGCGATTGATGATCTTAAAATCGTTGACCAGGTTCCTGTTTCTGAAGAAGCACAAGTTACTGTCAAGTTGGTTAACCCTGCTCTCTCCTTACCTTCCGGAGATTCCACCACTGGCGGTGTCCTCAAGGTCCCAGCCCCGACGAAAGTGGGCAACGGTGCTATCGCACAATGGGATGGTGCAGATGAGGCAGGTTATAATGTGGAGACTTTGGGAAAAGATGGGAAGTTAAATTGGATTTGTTCTGTCCCTTCACAAGGAAAGATGAATTTGGTGCTGCAATGGGATGTCACGGCTCCAGTTCGCACTGATATCACTGGATTGTGATTGAAACGAAACCATTTCAGGATGGGTCGCTATGTGGATTTTTATTTATTCTTTTGGTGGTGTTATGTTCCGTATCTATCATTATCTGATCAAACAAATTTAACATGGACTGATATGAACTTCTCTTTTGATCAATGAAAAAGGCGCTTGTGGGCTCGCATCGTACCCTGTATTCATAGAATCCAAAAGTCCTACCACCCGAACTAAACTAGATAGAATGCTAGAGAACTCGAAGAGATATTTCCAATGCAACAAATACTTGGGGTGGTTTATTCGTGATACTACGTAAAAGTTTAATAAAAATACAATCACCTAAAAACTCTCCGCAACGTCTTTCTTCGATGTACAAAATATCTAGTTGGCCTGACACTTCACCAATAACATAATAATTACACCACCGCACAACGATGGATTGTAATTTGTTTCGTACCCAACATACTCTCTTTTGATCCTCTTCACGTACAATCCATGCATCATAAAAGTAATGCATCCTCCGTTCGAGTTCTGTATCCCACCTATGTTTCCTGAAGTCAAACTTTCTCTCCTTCCTTCCATTTGAAGATTGCCCTATCTTTGCCACGTTGCACATATAGCATTGTGTTATCATTCGAAAGTTCTTCAGTCTGGCATGGCTCCATATGACTGAGCACGACATATTTCACAAGCTCGCCTGTCAGTGCATCGAATACACCTAACCCTCGTGAGTTATCGGGACCGTGTGCTGGACCCGCGATCCAATGTCCATCGAGGGACCATGAGATTTCATTAGCGTCACCATTTGCATTGGATATGCTCCGTACCACAAGGCTGAGTTGTCATGATACCCTATATAACAATCTTTTTATATCCAACGACCGCAAACTTCTGCGCGTCAAGGGAGAAGGCAGCGTTACTAATGAATATTCCCCTGATGGTGCACAATAGCGATATGGGTTTGAGAGATATGGACTGCTTCAGAAGACACAGCTACTATCCGTGAGCCATCTAAGGAGATAGCTACGAAATGTATGATTGTTTTGTGTTCTATAACCGGTGATGCTCAGTAAAAAAGGAAGTCGTAAATAAGTCATGTAGATTCAGTCAATAGTCCCAAAAAACTCAGATTTATTTTAACTGACTGAATCGGACACCAGAATGTGGAATTTTGACTTTTACCTGAGTTTTTTTATCCAAATTTTTTTTTTCGGTAGTCAGGAGGCGACACTCATCGGGAGAGAATGATGCGCTCCAAAGAAATGCACCTGGGAAGGAACCAAGTAGATCCCAGGATTTAATTTTGAAGAAATAAATTCTCTCTCCGGTACATGCGGCAATAGTGTTTCTGTTTTGGGACAAAGCAAGCCCAGGGATGCAGGGCTTTTCCATGACCTTGGATTCCAATGTGACTCCAACGGGAGTGCATTCGCCCGATTCCAGGTCCACACATGAATCACATCTGTATACCTACTAAAGGCAACTTTCTTGTCGTCGTGTAGAAACGCAGCTCCGTACATTTTAAATCGAAAGGGTAGCTCCTTTATAATCTTGCCATTGTCGCAACTGAGGTCCCATAATCGGAGTGCCCATTCACCAGCTGTCCAGTCTACTGCACGGCCAAGATCCTTTGATATTGCTAACACTTTTTCTATCGCGGGAATGGCCGTTCTTTCCTTCAACTCCTTGCCAACCATGATGTTCCAGACATGTACCCCACCGGCTTTGGCCCCTGTAACAAGCTGTGTTCCGTCTTGACTCCATGCTATAGTAACCGTATTTTGTGCGTCCTGGATATGTACCTGCGCTCCCAGTATCGCACTTCGGACACGAATTGTCCCACCCGCTGAACCAATAGCAATCGATTCCCCATCAGGGGACCACGCAACATATTGAACAGTACACGGAAAGAATTGGAGCCACGTGACTGTGACACATCGTGTAAACTTCCACTGAGTTTGGAAGGACTCAGAGGGTTTAGAGATTCAAATATTCACAACCAAGCGATATAATGAAGTCCACATGTGATACATCTCTTGCATGTGGTGTTTAAAACAAGTTCGACTCGTGCTCAGCATTTATCAGCTTATCGGCCCGATATTATGCTTTCACCATCAACATTACAGTATGGCCAGTCAGATGACATTTGTCCAGTGATAATTCCGTGAGCGTTGGACTCTAATTTAAATACTGCACAGAAGAACAGCACACACCAATGCACTCAGATAATATGTCTGTGACCCCTTCGAAACAGGTACGACTGCACGAGAACTGGTACTGGAAACAACGAAACGCGGAAAGCTGTCATAATGTCCTTGAGGAAGTAACCAGTGGCTTTTCTTGGCAGAAAGCACATACGTTCCCTTCCGAAATACATGTAGAGATGATGAAAATAGGGCATCTGTCAGATCCTTATCTGGGCTTTAACGAGCACAAAGCACATTGTGAGTAATCGGAAGCACTGAACCACCAGATTCCCACTAAGATTGTTCTCAGGGATTGCGGATGAGGAATGGCTCTACAAATGTTCTTTCGATACACCTAGTGGGGGAGCAAAATATGCAAATCTGACGTTTGAAGGACTAGATACTCTCTGTGATGTTTATCTCGTACGTATTCAGTTCTTATGTGTCCCCAACTCTCCTTAAATCCTTCCTTGTTCCTATATCAGAATGGTGTCCAAATTCTAACAACTAATAACATGTTTCGTACATATTCTTACGAGGCTTTACTGTCAGCAGAGGATACCGCATTTTCTAAAACAAGCGAGCCAAACATAATTTTACTCCATTTTAAATCGGCCAAACTGGCAGCGAAACAAGAAGAGGGCAAGTATGGCAAGGTTAGAGCTGGCTCTTCAAACCTCGGTGATCCGAGTCGTGTCTATGTGCGTAAAGCACAGTATCATTGGCGGTATGTGTTCCCCGCTACAGATCTAGCATTTTCTCAATTTGGGTGTTCCTCGACTTAGCTGGGACTGGGTTAGTTCCAATGAAAAGTTTGTGATTTCCACCATTGACAAGTCACTTTAAGGGCCCAGAATTGATGGCATGTGGGCCTTATCGACCCATCACTCTCACAACATATGACGTCCGCATCGAGGAAATTCAAACCAAGGCATTCGTCGACTTTAGCGCTTCTACTGATGAAGAAGATCCAGTTTTGACCCTGAAAGTTAACGTAGTGGCCAACATACCAACATCGAACAAGCATTCTTTTAGAGTAACCCTTACAGATGTTGGTGGTAAGAAAATCAAAATGGAGCACAAGACCCAAGTCAATTCCGGTAACCAAACCGATATCGTGGTTTGGAATGACCTGGGGAAAGAAGGGGTAAAGCTTTGGTGGCCTGTTGGCTACGGTGACCAAAACATGTATTTCGTCGAAGTAGCTTTGCTTGGAGAGGTATTGATTACTCTATACTGTGAAATAGCAGATGAGCTAATTTTTCACCCAGAATGATATAGTTCTCGATTCACAAACGAAACGGATCGGATTTCGTAGCGTCAACCTCGTTCAAGAGCCTCTTGGGGAACCGGATCAATACGGTACTGGTACGACATTCTTGTTTGAGGTCAATAATGTTAGGATATTCATGGGGGGTGAGTGGCTATTAACGCCTTCGTTATTCATAATTTCTTCCCTTCTGGTTATTTACAATCAAAACACTTTTATAGGGTCAAACTGGATTCCAGCTGACTGTTTTTTGACGACCATCACTGAGGAAAGGTACCGATCTTGGCTCACTCTTCTTAAAAAAGGGAACCAGAACATGGTGCGTATATGGGGAGGCGGTATATATGAACCCGATATCTTCTATGATATATGTGATGGTAATGCTTTCTATATTCGTTCCGACAGGTTTTTTCCTAATATTCCATAGAACTTGGCATTTTGGTGTGGCAAGATTTTCAATTTGCTTGTGGAGTATATCCAGCACATGATGAATTTGTGGAAAACGTGAAAGTGGAGGCTGAGCAAAATGTGAAGCGCCTCAGACATCATCCATCGATTGCTTTGTTTTGCGGAAACAACGAAGATTACCAAATGGTATTGCAGTGGGGAGGCAAGTTCGTCGTTTTTCTTGTTCGAATGGAAAGTAGACCATCAGAAACGTAGGTATTAACGACCTCCCAGCCATAAAGATCTACGAACACGTACTTCCAGAAGTTGTTGAGAATTTGACTGACCCAGTAATTCCTTACCATCGTGGTTCTCCATACGGAGGAAAGGGCTGGGACACAAGTGACCCTACTATAGGGGATGTCCACCAGTGGAATATCTGGGGAGGAAAGGAACTTCCCTACCAGGATTATGATAAACTTGGTGGCCGGTTTGTTAGGTATACATTTTTGCAACATATCTAAGGATCGAATTCCTTACAAGATTGCTTGTCAGCGAATTCGGCATGCCTTCTATGCCAGTGATGCCAACTCTTGAATATTGGATGGATAACGCTGAGGACTCGCAGTGGCATGCACAATCGCCACTCATATCACAACATGTCAGAGCTGGAAGTTACGAACGACGTTTCGCAATTGCTATGAATGACAACTTTAGGTTGACCAGTGACCTCAAGACGTGCGTGCCATTCCTAGTTTCTTGTGATATTTATTTTGATTGTTTGTCATACTAATGCCTCAGACATGTGTTTACTACCCAACTTATGCAATCTGAGGCCGTTAGCTATGCATATCAAGTTTGGAGGAGGGGCTGGAGGGGCAAAGGCAGAGAATACGTATGTCATCCTTAATGGTTTTTATCTTGGGGCGCTAAGAGTATATCAATTATGCCAGACATCTGGGGTCCTTGTATGGCAGCTTAACGATTGCTGGCCTGTAGCATCATGGGCAATTGCAGACTACTTTGTAAATGGTTTATGTTCTCGGGTTGTGTGACATATAAGCTGACAGCTGACACATTAACAGTTACGCGCGAAACCAGTTTATTATACCATTGCTCGCCAACTTGCACCTTTTGCAGTCGGAGTTTTTCGTAATGTATATGTTTTGAGTTGGGTGTAATCGATATATTGAAACATCTGTATATAGGTAATGAAAAACCGCGATAATGATAGGCCACGTCAAGTATGTTTAATAAACCTCTCTATACGAGTTTCCTCTCATCTATTATTGACCTTGATAGTTCCACGAGTTTGGGGCATTCTATAATGTTGACACCACCTACGATGTGTGGATCACAAACCATACGCTCGAATCGCGTAAAGTCAAATACGAATTGAACGCGTTTCATTGGAATAATGTCGAATCTACTGTAGCTTTGCAGTGTTGGAAGTTGGGAGGAGGTGATATCGAATTACCACCGAATCAGTCCACGGATATAGATACAGAACTGCGCAGCAAGTTTCTGGATGATCAAGCTCGCCCACTATATCCTGTGGTATTCAGTGCACAAATCTTCGACTCCTCGACTGGAAAGGTCTTAGCCCGATACGTAGATTGGCCACAACCATACAAATTCCTCAAAATCCCTGATCCGAAACTCAAGGTAACCATCAAATGGCTAGATGGGAATGGCGACACAGCATTTCTCACTGTTAACGTGGACTATCCGTTGAAATGTCTATTCTTCTCAGTGGAAAACGAAAGTGAGGGGCTGGTAGAATGGAGTGATAATGCTTTAGATGTGGTACCTGGTGATGACCAAACGATCACTGCAAAAGGCTTAAAAGGCAGAAAAGTGCGCGTTGCGTACTTGGGGAAGGAAAAGGCAGAAGCTGTTTTATATGAGCTCTGATATGGAATACGAAATCATTCCGTCATCAAGGAGTAGATCATCCAAAGACAATGATGGTCTCTGACTCCTGAGGGTGACGTTATGTATACTACTTAGGATGAAAGACAATGTTCTATAATGTTGTCTTGTTCTACATCTAGTTGTACTCAGATGCAACCACAGCTTACTGAGTTCTACTTCTGATCCTATCATCGTCGTGTGTATCGTTCGGCATTATGGTCCTACCGCAGTCCGGCCCGGGTTACATAAGTTCAAGTTTTCCAAATTCGGGTTTTTTGTTTGAACTCTGAAAAAATACAAGGACATTAACGTGCACCGTTTCTTTTAAAGCTGCAGGGAAATCAATAAATACTGACAGAACTTTAGCTCATGAGGCTTTTGCGTAGGGCATACAATTCAGCAGGGTTGCCCTGCCAAACAAGGCATAAATCACTTTTCTCACCTCCATCATCTATCGTATCAACAGTGAGCTAAATTAAAGTAAGTAAGTATGAAGTATCCAAGCAACGCTAAACCTAAACTTTGCTCTTGACAGCGGTGCTTGTGTTGGAACATTGCAGTGATCACAAACTAGACTTACAGGGTAAGTCGTTCAAATTCATTTGTAGTAGTTACGGTACTTACTAATTGTCTCCCCTTTTTGTTTCGTAGTATCAGAGGAACTTGGAACAATGCGCTATTCAATACACCCAACTTTGCAAGCACTCACAATACAAGGGAATTGTCAAATTTGACATGTGAAGCTGATCATGTTGGGAGATGCTGGCTGCCTCAAGAGAAGAACTTCGTGCAGACTTCTGCTACACTTATAATCGACAACTTTGCTCGTTGATACGGTACATCTTATCCAACCCATTCACTGCGAAAACCGCCTCACATATAACGCTCCCATATCCAGCATCCATCCCAACAATGTCTCCATCTAACAGAAATCAATGTATTATTGACATCCTTATTGTGGCAAAGAAGACTCTTGATACTGCACAGGGACCACTCAGCCTGGTTCCAGTTCCTGGATTATCTAGTGCTGCTTCAGTATTGTCTAGTCTCATTGATATCATCCTGGTATGCATATAATAATAATATATATTACCTCTATGCAAGATTAAATGCTCTTGTTGATCAGGTTGCCAAAGTGAATAAAGGAACACGACAGGATATAGCAAACCATATAGACGTTCTCACAAAGATCATTGAGCAAACGAGGTCAATGGCCATGTCCGTTTTAGAAACCGAAGGTGAAATTTCGATGCAAGATCGTCTTGTGAATTCACCAGAACTGAAGAAGAGGGTTGCTACTCTCGAGAAGTGGGTTTTCATCATGACAGTTGCCAGATAACTTGCTTAAGACTCAATATTCACAGTGATCTGAAAGATTTGACGAATGAGACGAAAAATCTTGATAAGGGATTGTTCGGTTTACTATTGAGCAGGAAAAATGCAGATACGTTATTGCGGATCAAAGAAGGTATTGACAATGCCACAAAAAGATTCCAGGTATACATTTAGTTCTAACTGTCTGTTCCGTTCTGACATATAATACAGATCCAAAGTGGAATCACTGTCGAGATGTTGATAAACGGCATCGTGGATGATATCAGGGTGTGAATCTTACTCTCTGTTATTGGAAAATCGTATTGATGTAGATTGATAGCAAATAAAGCGTAAACAGCAACAAGAGTGTAAGCTTCTCTTCTTGTGATTACTATGGCTATCTACTCACTGCTTTCAGTTGACGCAAGGGCACTGAAAGATCTCCCACATGTCAACGCTGGTTACTCTTCTGCCTTAAACCGAACAAAATCGGGAACACTGAAGGGCACACGAACTGCATTGCTCGAAGAAATCGCTGAATGGTCTCTCCGGTCGCCCACCGGCGATAACAGCTCTTTCATATACGTTCTAAGTGGCGGGGCTGGCACTGGCAAGTCTACCATTGCTTTCGAGATGGCCCAGAGATTTGAGGAGGACGGGGTACTTGGTGGCTCATTTTTCTTTGTGCATGACGCTAGTGACTTTAATACAACGACACACGTATTGACAACAATCGCTTACCAACTGGCATGTAACCACGAGAGTCTATATCCTCACATTGCAAAGGCTGCACGAGAGTACAGCCGCAAAGGGAAACAGGGGGAAAAGCTTCAGATGGACCTCGAGAATTTAATAATCAAGCCACTGAAGAACGTCGAGGCATCACACCGCCCAATCGTACTTGTTTTTGATGCACTCGATGAGTGCACTAAAGCAGCGCAGGATGAGGTAGTTCGACTTCTTTTCCTGTTTATGGAACGACTCCCCGAAGTCCGATTTCCTGTCCGGGTACTCGTTACCACCCGACCAGAGATGAAGATCGAAGCTGCACTAAACACCGAAAGACTTCGGCAAGTGTCAAAACCCTACAGATTACATGAAATACCGAGACAGGTCGTTGACGCGGACATCAAGCTTTTCTTGAATGTAAGACTAAAGGACTACAGCTGCTGGCAAACGATATCTAATGCCCGTCCTGATGTTATCACCGGCCTCACCAACCTCTCTGCTGGATTATTCATATATGCCGCTACCGTTGTCAAACTGTTGGGTGACAATCCATATCGCGCAGTCGACATCCTCGACGCCCTCTTATCCGATAATGGATCAAATGCATCGTTTACTTTGAAGAACCTCGATGGACTGTATATATTTGTATTACAGAATGCACTCAATGACGACGACTTCAACATTCCGGGCGTGAAGAAGGACATCCAAATTGTGATAGGCACTCTTGCGTTGCTTCAAGATCAGGTATCAACTTCTTGTCTGAACGATTTGATCAGTGTTTCGATACCACACATCCGGGATATTTTGAGCCGGCTTGGTTCTGTCATCCTGAAACCAGAAAACGACAATATCGAAATTCGAATGCTGCACGCGAGCTTCCCGCAATTCCTCATTGATGACAAGCGCTGTACCAACTCCAGGTTCTACATCGACCCATCCGTACACCACCAACGTCTAGCATTGACCTGTCTGGAGGTGATGAATGCGAGACACCCACTCAAAAGAAACATTTGTGGCTTTGATGATCCGACTATAATGAAATCCGACATCCCTGACTTCCACGACACTGTTAATAAATGTATCCAACCAAGTTTATGGTACTCATGTACTCACTGGGCTACACATCTGTCAAAATGCAAAAACCCAGATCAGGATATCTTGGACGCAGTGGTGGGGTTCGCGCGGAAAAAGTTACTAATGTGGGTGGAGGTGCTCAGTTACATGAACCGACTCGAGGTTGCTGTTCCAGCTTTGCTTGCGGCACTTTCATGGTGCGAGGTGCGTATTTGATTCATTCAAATGATATAAGAGAAACTGAAGTGTCGTTACAAGGTCCACATCAACAGCAATGAAATTCTTCAAGTCATAGATGATACATACCGCCTAGTTCTTCAGTGTTACGTCCCCATCAACGATTGTCCTGAACACCTGTACATATCTGCATTTCCACTAGCACCATCATCTTCATTCACTACCCATTACAACAATTTTGTCAACAAACCAACCCGTAGCAATGCTATTATCAAACCGATGATGCCTCGAGATCTAGCGTGGGGTGCTTGTCTACACTCCATCGCAATAGATGCAAGAGACTGTCGTCCAGCGCTTTCGCCTAATGGAAGTTTGATTGCCTCTGGGTTATTAAATGGGACAGTGGGGATATGGGATGCCAGTAATGGACTATCGAAGAGGTTCTTAACGGGGCACACTAAAAGTGTCCAATGTGTTGCATGGTCCCCTGATGGGGACTCGGTTGCTTCCGGCTCTGCGGATGGGACGGTTTGTGTCTGGAATGCTACGTCCGGGGCACAAGTACATGTCCAGTGTGTGCAAGCTACGGAATGCATTGTATCTGTTCTAGCGTGGGGTCAAGACGGAACGCAGCTGGTTACTGGAACCAAAGCTGGTGAGGTACATGTCTGGGACATTGTGATCGGCAAAGAGTTGAAGGCAAGAACGACAATTCCTGATGTAGGTGCAGTGCTAGCGATATCGAAGGATTTGCGTGCAGTAGATCGGACAGACACAGGGCTTCGATTATGGAATTTTGGATGCGATGGTGGCGAAATCCTGAAGGAGCTGCCCTTACCACCCTTGCCATTCTACGTGCTCGTAGCTGCGTTTCTACACGGCGGTACACAGGTCGTCTTCTCTGGGAGTGATTCGATCTATGTGTGGGACTTAGAATCGGGCCGATGCACTGCGAAAGTATCCCTGGAATCCACCATCTGCGGCATCGCTGTGTCTCAAAACGAAAACACTATTGCCTTGTCTACCATGGATCGAATACATTTCCTCAATCTGAAATCCTGGAGTTTACTTGGCTCCTTCCGAGGCTGCTTTCTTTACAGCGCTTCATTCTCTCCCGATGAACGTCGCTTCGTGTCATCATTTAACAATATCCAGTTGTGGGACTCGCCTTCTGTGCTTGCACCAAAACCACGACTTACATCTTCCACTCTATCACCTCTATCGCTCTCACCATCACCAATTGAAATACACACCCAAATACATTTCGTAGCTATCTCCCTAGACGGCTCACGGGTAGCGGCTGTGTCGGGGAAGGCAGTCAGTATCTGGTCACTCCAATCTGCATCACTATTCTGCATTATCTGGGAAGAAGTCACCGGTAATACTGCCTTCTCCCCTGACGCGCAGAAGATTGCACTTGCTGAATGGGAAAGGAATTCGTGTATGGGATATTACGACGACTCAGCCTGTTTCTGTGTGGAGCATATCCACTGCAAATGGCATTAGTGATACAATCACATGGTCCCCCGATGGCCATTGGATTGCGGGTGCAGCATTTGGTCCTGATAATACTCGAGGTCTGGGTGTGTTCAACGCGGCGACAGGCGATCTTGCGAAATATCTGGCATTCAACGATAAGGAGGCATATGAGGGGCTAGAATTCTCAAATGATATCACGATGTTATATGTGCGAACTAAACAGGGTGATACATTATTCAGATGGAAGGAAGGGGAGATAGCCGACTCAGACCAGCATAAGTGGGAAATAGAACTCGACCGGAGGAGGCGTTTCCATAAAGATGCATGGATAGTAAGCGAGCGGGATGGGAAGAGATTGTGTTGGGTACAAAAGAGATATCAATCCTGCGTTGCGCGGTGGGGCAATTATTATGTTGTTGGTAAAGTCTCAGGTCAACTGAATATTTTGTACATCAAAGAAAGTTCTGTAGACGTTGCGGAGAGTTGATATATTACTGGACTTCTATAAATATGATGATTATTAAACATGTCAAACAACAAGGTAAAGTCAGACTTGCAATTTGGTTGTCATGGCGAATGGGGAAAGTGCAATGTATTCATTGTTTTTTTAACTTGGTGCATGCAAGTTACACAACTTCGATGAAATATGTACCATCTACACCGGCACCAAACAAAAACTCAGAGCAGGAAGATGCAAAATAAAATGCAGGCACAATGTCACTATTAGTGATTGTAATAGTAGCAGGCTCATATGCCGTCCAGAAAGGTACAGTACAGCACGTGATTTTAGAGCATGTATGGAATACTCAAAGAATCTTCCGAAAAGCTGAGAGTATCGAATATTTCTGAATGCATTTCCTTGCGTCTCCACCCACTAGCCTGGTTTAGTCTTTCCATAAATTCGGAGGAGGCGATGTTTCTCTGGACCCATGACTGCTGGCAATTTATCTCACATAGACATCCGGACGCGAAAATGCAATTGCGGACTGCAGAACTCTATACTGTGAAAGTGAACATCGATTCAAAACCGCTAGTTTGTCATACGTGACGACATTTTCATCTTTCATCTCCAATGGGTCTCGTACTCGGCCAAACGATACTGTAACGCAGGAATACGGTCGATAATATCCAAAACCCCAGGACACGTTGTCCCTTCTGACATCCTGACCATGACGATGATGAGTTCAAGTAGATACTCTCCTCCTTGGTACTTCGACTTCAAGCTTCTAGAACTTGTCGCTTCATGCACGCTGTGCCTTTTCTTGTGCTCCCTTGTCATTTATGGTCGATAGTAAGGGTACGAATAAATGCCCGGCGTTGCTGTAATAGCACGCACAGAGCGCGCATCTATCGCCTTATCTCGTGCCATGTCAGGATTTTGCCGTTGTAGTTTTGCTACCGACACTTTTCTCAGCAATATTTCATTTTCGGTTCAAGCCTTTGCGCGCTGGCTTCGGTTTTGGCAAGTGTAAACTACACGCACAACAAACCTCTGGCTCATCATGTATGAACTTATGTGCTCGGTGACCTATATCAAATAATGGCAGAGATCATTGTCAAAATTTCGAAGTGAATTATACAGAAACAGTGCTCTTATACCATTCATTTGTCCTGAACTTTTCCATGTCTTGGCACTTCCAAAACCTGTACTCAATTTAGTTGATAGGCATGAAAGGTACGCATATCCCAGCCCTAATCTATTAATTCCTGCTTCCAAGACTCACAAGGACTCACATCCATTCTCAATTGCTGGACCATGTGTTCATTGCACCTTCCATGTTATACAAATGGATCATATATGTGATACTGTGATATGATGGTGTAGGGGTAAGAGTTGAATGATCACGAGTAGTTGTGTCGAAGTTCCTTTATATCCTGGTTTCAGATTACAACGGCTCGCAAACCGATGACGGCACTAACCAAGGCACAAATAAGAGAAGAGCGGCTCCGTCCACAACTTTTCTTAACCATGTCACACTGAACAAGCAAACTTCACTGTCCCAGATGCTTTCAAAGAGGAGGTCATCTCCCAAGAGGAACAAAGTCGTCCGGAATGGTATAGCCGTACTTGTTCTACAATCGACAAGAAAACGCCTTTGAGCGGCTCCAAGCTCAGTCTGCAAACCATGCACGCAGTCTTGACTAATGCTATTAGGATGTGGGACGTTGGCCAGGTGGTTTTAATCCCAATATAATGAGTACTTTAGCATTCTGACCTCATTTGATACTCCAGACTATTACTTGCTGCTTTGTCCACCCAGCTGGAACTTCCATCCAGCAGGGGAAAGTCAAAACTGTTCTCAAAGGTTGGGAAGAATTTGTCAATCTTAAATTCAAATTCGTTCAGGGCAAGAATGCGGATATTCGAATTGCTTTCAACGAAAAGGACGGATCTTGGTCTTATGTTGGCCTTGATATTATGTCTATCCCGAACAACCAAAGAACTATGAACCTCGGATGGATCAGTAAGAAACCTGACACCACAGAAAACGATAAAGGTGTCATTTTACATGAATTTGGACACTCCATGGGGCTTTTGCATGAACATCAATCTCCTAGGCGTGGTGAAGTGATCACACTAGATGAACAAGGTTGGTGCATTTTTGACATCATATCTTTTATGGCATTTATGACTCATGCGTATGTTTCAATAGCTGTCATTGAGTACTTTACTCGCACACAACGTTGGACGGAAGAGGACGTACGTCAACAAATCTTGAACGTGTACAATGTTCAAGACGTTAGCAACTTTTCGACAATCGACTTGAAGTCAATCATGATGTGAGTTGACATATTCTGAAATTCATTGATGTTCCAATTAATCGCCATTTCTTTGTAGGTACTTCATGCCAGCGGCGATGAACGTTGAGAACATTGAAGTGAAGCCCAATAATGAACTTTCCAATATGGACAAAGCATTCATGACCATTAACTATCCTTATCCAAGGAAGGAGAAAGAAGAGAAGTTCCCCAATTCGGAATGGACAATGGAATTCGCTTTGGATACAGCAGGCGTAGATGCAGAAACAAAAGCAAAGATCATTGAGGAGTATGAACAAGCCGATTATGAAGAAGTGCGCGCATTATTCACTCATTGGAGCATCAACGTTCGTGCTGCGCGGATCAAGGCGGAACGTGTTGCTGCTCGTGCGAGTGCTGCAACATCACTGTAGTGAGCGGACACTGTTTTATTGTAATAAATTTGTTGTTGTAAATGTATTCATTTGTATCTCAATCGTACCAAGTATCCTTCCTTGGAATTCTGTCATACCAGAATTGACTTCCCGAGGTTAGAGTGGTCCTTAAGATACGAAAATGGCTTCCACACATATTGCTGTGTTATGAGTTTGTTCTTAGAATGTTTACTCCCACACATCCGGGAAAGTGAATAAAACCCTCCAAGAAATGGTGCATATAAGTATCCACTCGGAAAAATATTACATGATCATAAAATCGATAGCCCTTGAAGCCGGTTGTTCATCTTCATCACCATCTTCCAAAAATTAACTGGACCAATTTATTGGTCGCCAGTGCGCCGTGACGACAATGTCCTTCTTTGGTCGCCTATGCTGCCCTCGCCGCAATTCAGTTGGATACTCGCATTTAAATGATCGGCGAGAACACTGGCTAAGAGAGGGTCAACTGATAAGGATTTTTTTAAGGTGTATCTAGCTCTCACAAATTATAATTAATGCTGAGATATAACGTACTGTTTGTTAAATTTGCATCATGACTGATTCCTGTCGCTTTGCGAGTGTGCCAGATGGTATGAAGTCATAGTACTGGCGCTCCATGTGAAGGCTTTTCTGCTTGAGTAGCTCTAGAAAATGAATAGTATACGAGGCTACAACTTTACCTTAATTACAATCCTGACGTGAGGCTGTCTACTCGTATCCCAGTTTCATTTGCAACCGAAACTCACTGACAGAGCTTGAGGTAGCCTCAAAGGGATATAATAACTCGATCTCATTTTTTGAAATCACACAGATGAATGGGAACGTCGGAGCTCCAGGTCTTCGACAAGCTTCCACCTTACACGAAATGTCACAGTCACGTGTTTACAATTTATAGTCGCATAGTCCAAGTGCAGCATGCATCAAGAAAAAGGTATCAAGTTGCTTATCTTTTGTTGTTGCGTTGATCAGTCCTATGGGCTCGGCAAAGACATAGCAGAAAGAGGCGTTACCTAAAAATTGCGGACGCTGGAGGCGAAGGTTCGGTCCATCGTGCGGTGACCGCAGTCGGCCAGTGCGGGTTAGGCAAATCATGTTTCTGTACCTCCATATTGAAGTTAAATTTGAAACATGCTGTGGACACGGAATTCAGTAAGCTCCCTTATCTATCTTGTCCACGATTACAAAAGGAAAGACTAAAACATCACAAGAACGCCCCAAATGTCACTGTATATACTGCCGCTCCACATGTAATCTGATGACCATAAGAACCCTGATGACGAGAAAACAGGATTCGGGAGCCGAGGGTCCGATAGGCATCTGAGCTGGTTTCAAGGATTCAAGTACATACAAAGCCCATCGTAAGAGAGATATTTCTGTGAATCGGTTACTTATGAACCAAGTAGATATCTGGCCAAAAACGCGATGTGTCACAGATTTCACGTGCTTTCACTACTTGAGACAAAAATAAAATGGACTCAAACGACAAAACTGACATTGGATACTTTGACATATCTCAATGGTATCATCTTTTCCCAATTGGCTATTGTCAGTCAATGTTTCAACACATCCAGATAAATATTGACGCCACACTATAGCAGCTTACGAACTCCCCCCCGCCAAGCAAAGTAACATTCCCTGAACGCAAACAATGACTTGCCCACAGTGCACCACAAAATACATACTTCCAGGTGAACCGACGGGAAGTATCAATGCTGACTTTCAAGGCGCATATTTTGCTCCTGGTCCAGCTGAAGGAGCACTTTCGAAGAGAGCAATTATTTTTTTGACTGATGGGTTTGGATTACCATTGAAGAATTGCAAGATTATGGCGGATAACCTTGCCAGACGATTGGATTGTGATGTCTGGGTTCCGGACTATTTCAAAGGTTCGTACCCTCAATGTTACTTTATTTCGAGAAGAAAATGATTCTGAGCATGGTGGCATTGTAGGAAGACCAACTGTACCATTAGACATGTACACTATCGACAAAGCAGGTGTGAAAATGGGAATTTGGGATTGGATCAAGTTTGTTTGGTATACCTTACCAAATATCCCTGCTTTGATAGCGAGTAGACCTTCTGTTGTTGATCAAAGAGTCCATTCAGTGTGTCTCCTTTCTGCTCACCTCTGTGATAAGTAACGAAGGTCCTTGTGTGACGCAGTTTATCAAATTGTTGAAGGAGAAGAAAGGTTACGAGAAGTTAGGGGCAGTAGGGTGAGTTTTGCTCTCTTGCAACCCTTATAGCCACGAACAAGAGATCAACCCCTTACAGGTATTGTTATGGAGGCTCGACAGCAGTCCGATTAGGATCTACTGATCTTGTACAATCCGTCGTCATCTGCCATCCTGGACCCTTTTCCTTGGATGCTGTCAAAGCTATCCGTGTCCCCGCATCATGGGCTTGTGCAGAAGGTGTGTAAGCCACAAATATTGTGATCTACTGCGGTCTAAACATGGTATAAACATAGACGATTTATTCTTCCCCCATGATCTGCGCTTGAAATCCGAGGCAGTTTTCGCAGGCGCGGCAAGGAAAGGACGACTTTATCGAATATGAGTTCAAGGATTATAAAGGTATGCGAATGTAATTTAAGCTGTGAATGCTCCTATCCTGAGAATGAATGGTAGGAACGGCCCACGGATTCGCTTCTCGACCAAATTTGGAGATACCGGAGGTGAAAGAAGGGCATGAGAAATCATTCGAACAAACAGTTGATTGGTTCAAAAAGACTCTAAGTTAGCGGCTTAACAACCTTTATGGATATGTACCTTAGCCTTGTAATTCAATATAGTTTCTTGGTAGTAGCACATTTTTAAACAGACGTTGAATACACGGGTGTATCGAGTTTGGGCACACATTTACGGTGTACTGAAGTGAACAGTCCGTTCTACAACACTAGTCACTTGCCTAAGCAAGTGTGCTAGCACTCCAGTACAGACTTGCCGAGGTATGTGACCACCGACGCAGGGTATATACATATCCTACCACGCCAAGTATGTATGTCAGTAGGATAGCTATAAACGAAGTGAATATCGAGTTCATTGTAAGGGGGAAAAAGTGCTAACCCCTCTTTTGCTTTGGAAATTGTTTGAGTTCCCAAGTTATTGCTGGAAGGCCCATGATATTACAAAAAATATGCGCGGTGATGGCTGGTAAGATGGATCCGGTTCTGAGGAAGAGGTAGGAGCAATGGAATCCAAAGAGGGTAGTATATGCTAGCTGAATTACTGGACATATACATTAAGGTTCGTATCAAGCGTGAGATGAAAAAGACCCACTTGAAGTGATAACCGCACGCTTGGCAGCAGCTACATTACGACCGTAGCGGTTATATGTGTCCCAAGCATGATGTACGTGTGCTTAGAACATAGATTTAGTATAATGAAATTTAAATTCAGTCAAAGTTACCCACCCAGCCCGAATACAAGGGGTCCGAGGAAGATCATTTTATTTTTAGAGGAGTCCGAGAGATGATAAACTGAAAGGACACATGCCCTAAAGACTATCTCTTCTGTGATAGGTGCCTTTCAGAGAATAATAAATCAGGGTGAGTTACGTTGCAACTTATTGGGAGGTTGACTCACAAGCGAATAATTACGGAGTCCTTGCCACGAACAAAATTTTTCGACAAAGTCGGATTCAAACCTCCAATATGCCTGGAATGGCAACTGTTTTCGTAGAAAATCCACATAGAGTGGACCAAAGAACAAAATGGGAGTGATGAGATGAGGCCGTAGTGCTTCCCAGTCAAAGCCAGTGACAAATCCCAAACGCGTGGCCGTGATTTTAACGGCATCCTATAAACAAAGTCTCTGATCTCCTCCAAAATCAAAAGATAGATCATAGCCATGAGCCCACCTTTTCACCCAGACAACCCCGCACTACCCCAAATACCCCCACACAACAAACTAAAGTAGCTACGAAAACCGCAGCCAGTCGTGCTTTGATCACATCCGGGTCATCCCTCCACCTCTCATTGGAAAGCTTTGCACGAGGGACGCCTTCAACGGTGACTTTTGCATTATCCGAGAAACTCAGTCGCGCATTTTTGGAGATGTAGAGTGAGCCGACATATGCTGATGCAAAGAGTAGAGCGAGAATATGTGACGTGGTGGACGTTAGAAGTGATTGATGAGGCGAAAAGGTAAGCATTGTGAGTAGTAAGAAGGTTTTAGTGTAGTGGTATCTTTGAAAATTGTACTTTATTACTTGCAGTTCAACTTCTTTCAAGTGACAGCATGGGCCTCGGGTTATTGTGTGGAAGATATTTATACATGTAACGACAAAGCGTTATCACAACAACAGCACAGTGACCCTGCCAGCCTTTGACGCGGACATCTGACCCTCGCCCCGAATCTCAATTTAAAGACATCATTGCCACCACAAATTCATAAATAACAAAGGAGATATCCTATTATGATACACCCTCAAGCCACAGCTTCCGAGACGTTTCCATAAAGATGCATGGAAGTAAGCGAGCGGGATGGGAAGAGATTGTGTAGGGTACAGAAGAGGTATCAATCCTGTGTTGCGCGGTGGGGCAATTATTATGTTGTCGGTAAGGTCTCAGGTCAACTGAATATTTTGTACATCGAAGAAAATTCTGTAGACATTGCGGAGAGTTGATAGATTATTGGACTTTTAAATACACGCGGTATCACGAATAAACCACCCCAAGTATATGCCATTGCATTTTCTGGAGCTCAGAAACATTCTACCCAGTTCATATAGTCGGTTAGACTTTCGGGTTCCATGAAAGCAGGGTGCATGAGCACCTTTTTCATTAGCCAAAAGATGATCTAAGGTTCGTATTAGCCCATGTTCAATTTGTTAATTGTTGAGCAGACTATGATAGATACATGTCAAACGATGTATTGCAGGCACAATGCTTGTGAGGTCAAATGTACAAATTTTCGCGGGCACTTAGAATTGCTGATACAATGGGAAGTGCCATCCCACCTCGAGGAGAAAGCACGCAAACGACCCTTTTCGGACTACTCTCACATCCTTACCTTCCTCATCCCCACAGTCAAGAACTGCCCTAACATGCCTTCATCCAGAAGAGCTCAGCGTATTAACAATGCCCTCAATATGGCAAAGCAGACTCTTGATACTGCACGGGGCCCGCTCAGTCTGGTTCCTATTCCTGGATTAGCAAGTGCTGCCTCAGCACTGTCTGCCCTCATTGACATAATTTTGGTGCGTCTACAATAATACATATTTTCTACCTGTGCACGATTAAACGATTGCATTCATTAGGTTGCGGAAGGGAACAAAGGAGCAAGGGAAGATGCAGCAAATCATATACAGGCACTGGTATCGATGATCCAGGAAACAGCAAAGAAGGCAGAGTCTGTTGCCGGAACCAACGATGAAACACGGACTCGTTTGGTGAACTCGTCCGAGTTGAAGGAGAGAGTTGCTACTCTGGAGAAGTGAGTTACTTACTGGCATATACTTTGCTTGAAACTCAATAATCGTAGAGATTTGAAAGATCTGATGGATGATGCGACAAGCCTCGAAACAGGATGCCTCGGATTGTTGTTCAGCAAGCAAAATGCTGATATTTTATTGGGAATCAACAAAGGCATTGAAGAGGCCACAAGGAGATTTCAAGTATGATTTTCTTTCATTGATACCAATTGACTGTTCTGAAATACTATATGAAATAGGTGCAAGGTGCAATCACAGTTGAGATGTTGATCAACCGGACCATGGTTGATATCGAGGTAAGTTTTTTGCTCCCTGCTGCCTAGAAGATCATATTCATGTGAATTCATAGCAATTGAGGAGAGTTCAACAAGAAGAAAGTGCGGAGAGACAGCGTGCAGAACGAAATCGTGCAGAAAGAATGCATGCAGAGCGAGAGCGTAAGTTCCCCCTCTGGTTGCGGCTATCAAGTCTGCTGACCGATTGGTTACTTCACAGTTGACGAAAGGGCTCTTGACAAGCTGCCGCACGTCAATGCTGGTTACTCTTCTGCCTCCAACCCGACAAAATCGGGAACGCTGCAAGGCACCCGAACCGCATTACTTTCAGAAATCACCGAATGGTCCCTCCGGCACGACACTAGTGATAACGACTCTTTCATATATGTTCTAAGTGGCGGAGCCGGCACCGGTAAATCTACCATCGCATACGAGATAGCCGATAGATTAAAGAAGGACGGTGCACTTGGTGCCTCATTTTTCTTTATCTCCGGCGCGAGTGATTTCAATACAACAACATACGTGGTGACAACAATCGCTTATCAATTGGCACACAGGCAGAAGAGCCTATATCCTTACATTGCAAAAGCTGCTCGAGAGTACTTTCAGGAAGGCAAACAAGGGGAACAGCTTCAAATTGATCTTGATCATCTAATAATCAAACCACTCAGGAATGTCAAGGCATCACACCACCCCATCGTACTGGTTTTCGATGCCCTCGATGAGTGCACTCCTGCTGCCCAGTCTGAGGCGATTCGACTTCTATTCCTGTTTATGGAACGGCTTCCGGAAATTCCATTTTCCTGTCCGAATACTCGTTACCACAAGACCAGAAATGGAGATTGAAGCAGCTTTTAACACCGAAAAGTTTCGCAATGTGTCAAAACCATTCAAATTACATGAAATTCCAAGAGGAATTGCTGACGGAGACATCGAGCTTTTCTTGGACGTCAGACTGAAGAACCTCAGCTGCTGGAAAGCCTTATTGCATGCCCGTCCCGGGGTTGTCAAAGATCTTACTAGTCTTGCTGAGGGTCTATTCATATATGCCGACACTGCTGCCAAATTCCTGAGTAAAAATTCACGCCATGCCGCCGAGATTCTTGATGCTTCCTTTTCTGACAATCCATCAAAGGCATCATTCACTCTAAAGAACCTCGATCGACTGTACATCACTGTATTGCGGAACGCGCTCAATGACAACAAAATCGACATTCCAGACATGAAGAAGTACATCCAACCTGTGCTGGACAGTCTTGCTTTGCTTCAAGATCAGGTATCGGCATCTGGCCTGAAAGATTTGGTCAGTGTTCCAATGCGATTTATTCAGGACATTCTAGACCGGCTTGGTTCGGTCATCCTGAAGCCAGATAATGACGACGTCAAGATCCGAATGCTTCATGCGAGCTTCCCCCAGTTCCTCGTTGATATCGAGCGCTGTACTGATCCGAAATTCTATATCAACTCGTCTGAACATCACCAACACCTAACATTGTCCTGTCTGGAGGTAATGACTACGAGGAACCCACTGAGAAGGAATATATGTGACCTCGATGATCAGACAATAATGAGATTAAAGATCCCTGGCCTTCACGACACTGCCAAGAAATGTATTCGACCAAGTTTATGGTACTCTTGTGCTCACTGGGCCACACATGTATCATGCTGCGACAATCCAAGTCAGGATATCTTGGATGCAGTCAAGGAGTTTGCCCGGACAAAGTTACTAGTATGGGTAGAGGTGCTCAGTTACATGAACCGACTCGAGGTTGCTGTTCCAGCATTACTTGCAATTCTTTCATGGTGCAAGGTGTGTATTTGATTGATGCAAATTTTATAAGTACACTAAATTATTATTGCAAGGTTCACATCCACGATGCAGACAGGAATGAAATTCTTCAATTAATCGATGATACACACCGGCTAGTTCTACGGTGTTACACACCTATCAATGAATGTCCTGAACACCTGTACATATCTGCATTGCCATTGGCACCATCATGCATGCTCACTATTCGCTACCATGACACACCAGCCCGTGGCCATGCTGTAAAGTCAGTGGTGCCTAGAGATTCAGTATGGGGTGCCTGTCTTCACACGATCCTAGTAGATGCGAAATACTGTAATGCAGTCCTTTCCCCCGATGGGAGGCTGATTGCATCTGGGTCACAAAATGGGGAGGTGTGCATATGGGATGCCAATATCGGAGTGTTGAAGAGGACCCTAACGGGGCATACTGGCAATGTTCTATGTGTTGCATGGGCCCCTGATAGGGAGACGATTGCTTCTACCTCACGTGATAAAACAATTCGTGTTTGGAATGCGACCTCTGGAGCGCAGGTACATGTCCAAGATGTGAAAGGTGTATATGCTACTATAGCATGGAGTCAAGACATGACGCGACTTATTCTCGGACCTTATTTTGCGGGGGGTGCGGAGGTGTGGGACGTTGTGATTGGTAAAGAGCTGAAAAAGGGAATGTCAGTCCCTGGAGTAGGGCGTATATTGGCTATATCGAAGGATCTGAGGCGTGTAATTGTCTGGTCAAGTGACGGAGGGCTTCGATTTTTGGATATGGAATGCTGAAAATGCTAGGGTTCTGAAGAGACTGCACGGATTTTCTGTGTCTGGAGCTGTGTTTCTACACGACGACATGCAGGTTGCATTTTGTAGAGGTAATGAGATGAATCTGTGGGACTTGGCATCGGGCGAACACACTATCAAAGTCAAACCAAAATCCGAAATTTATGGTATCGTTGTGTCTCAAAATGGACACATTTTTGCTTTGTCCACTGCTGATAGATCTGTCCATTTTTTGAACACGAAATCCTGGAATTCACTTGGTTCCTTCCAAGGCTATTTTCTTTCGAATAATGCAGCATTTTCTCCTGATGGCTATCGCTTCCTGACGTCATATAATATAGGCCAGATGTGGGACTTGTCTTCTGTACTAGCACCCAAACCACAAATCGCATCTCCTACTCCACCATTACATGAATCACGCATACATTTCGTAGTCGTCTCCTTGGACGGTTCACGGGTGGCGGCTGTGTCAAATAAAGCAGTCAGTATCTGGTCTCTCAAATCTGCATCACTATTATGCATTATTCGGGGAGATATTTCGGGTAACTGTGCCTTCTCCCCTGACGCGCGGAGGATCGCAGTCCCTGATTATGCTAACAAGACTGACATATGGGATATCACGACATCTGAGCCCACTTTGGTGCGGACCATATCTACTTTCAACCGTTTCAGTGCTAGGGTCGCATGGTCTCCCAATGGATATTGGATTGCAGGTATAGCAAAGGTTAATGGGGGGCAGGGTCTAAGGCTAGGAGTATTCGATGCGGCGACATGCAAACTTGCGAAAGATCTGATGTTCAACCTTCTCTGGAATGTTTCAGATTTAGAATTCTCACATGACAACACAATGTTATATGCGAAAAGTGGGACGGGTCAAGAGGCGATATTCAAATGGAAGGAAGGGGAGGAAGTCGAACTCGAGCAGCACAGGTGGGCGACAGAAATAGGCTGCAGGATGCGTTTACACAAGGATGGATGGATTGTACGTGAAGAGGATGGAAAGAGATTATGTTGGGTAGAGCAGGGAAGTCCTCTCTGCATTGCGCGGTGGGGCAATTATTATGCTGTGGCCAACGATTCGGGCAAACTAGATATTTTACACATCGAGGAAAGTTCTGTAGACACGACGAAGAGTTTGTAGGCCCCGAATACTATTTAACAACCATCATTTGATCTGCCAGTCGTTTTTATCCGTCCATTTTTTAACCAATGTCTTTCGAATGTACCTCCCTAATTCGGACTTTGGTAAAACTAAATACCACCATTAGAATCCTTATGCTTTTGCACAACCGATAACACCGTCAGGTGCCATGATGATCCCTGGGTTTGAGAGATCTTATTATGACACAAGAACTAATCGAAAATACTGTGGGTACACGACAACACCGACGTACGCCCGGTGAATTGATATGTATTTTCCAAGGTGTATCTAGCTCTTACAATTAATGCTGAGATATAACGTACTGTTTGTTGCGTCATGACTGATTCCCGTCGTTTTGCGAGTGTGCCAGATGGTATAAAGTCATGGTACCGGCGTTTCATGAAAAGACTCTTCTGCTTGAGTAGCTCTAGAAAATGGATAGTATACGACGCTACAACTTTACCTTAATTACGATCCTGAATTGAGGCTGTCTACTCATATCCCTGTTTCATTTGCAACCGAAATGTAAGATTATAGTAGACAAGGATCTATTGTAATAATACGCTAGTTATTCGAAGTTAATATAAGATTATGAATAGTATTAAAAACGTTCTCACTTCAGCGTTTGCCGACTGAAGTGTCGAGGATAAAAACTATGATTTATGTATTGTAGGAAGTAAATTTTTTCTACCATTAATGGTTAGAAAAAGGGAGAATATACGAGTGTCTAATTTAGTTCAGGAGGATATAATAACTCGATCTCATTTTTAAAATATTCCACACAGATGAATGGGAATGTCGGAGCTCCAGGTATGAAATCTCTTCGACCTTACACGAAATGTCACAGTCACGTGGTTACCATTTATACAAGATGTGAGAAAAAGGTGTCAAGTTGCTTATCTGCGGTCGTTGTGCTGATCAGTCCTATGGGTTTGGCAAATGGCAGGAAGAGGCGTCACATAAAGATTGCGGACACTGGAGGCGGAGGTTCGGTCCATTGTGCGGTCTGCCAGTGCGGGTTCGGCAAATCATGTTCTCCATATTGAAGTTAAATTTGAAACCTGCTGTGAACATGGAATTCAGTAAGCTCCCCCATCCATCTTCTCCACGATTATAAAAGGAAAGACTAAAACATTTACAAGAACGCCCCAAATGTCACCGTAAATTGTCAAGCAAGGACTAGAGCCTGTTTGTGACATGGTCGGATACACTGCCGCTCCATATGTAATCTGATGACCATAAGAACCATGATGACGAGAAAACGGGATTCGGAAGCCGAGAGTCCGATAGGCATCTGAGCTGGTTTTAAGGATTCAAGTACGTACAAAACCCATCAGTAAGAGAGAGATTTCTGTGTGAATCGGTTACAATGACTCACCAGTACTAGTAGAGGCCAATAACGCGATAGTGTCACAGATTTCACGTGCTTTCACTACTTTGAGACAAAAATAAAATAGACAAACGACAAAACTGACATTGGATGCTTTGACATAACTCAATAACATCATTTTCCCAAGCTATTGTCAGTCAACGTTTCAACACATCCAGATAAATATCGACGCCACACACTAACAGCTTACGAATTTCCCCGCCAAGCAAAGTACATTCCCTGAACGCAAATCATGACTTGCCCACAGTGCACCACGAAATACATACTTCCGGGTGAACCGACGGGAAGTATCAACGCAGACTTTCATGGCGCATATTTCGCTCCTGGTCCAGCTGAAGGAGCACCCTCGAAGAGAGCAATTATTTTATTGACAGATGGGTTTGGGTTACCATTAAAGAATTGCAAGATTATGGCGGATAATCTTGCCAAACGATTGGAATGTGATGTCTGGGTTCCGGACTATTTCCAAGGTTCGTACTATCAATGTTTTCAAGAAGAAAATGATTCTGAGCATGGTGGCATTGTAGGAAGACCACTTGTACCATTAGACCTGCACATAGCTATCGATAAAGCAGGTGTGAAAATGGGAATTTGGGATTGGGTCAAATTTGTTTGGTATACCTTACCAAATATCCCTGCTTTCATAGCGAGTAGACCTTCTGTTGTTGATCAAAGAGTTCATGCTGTGCGTTTCCCTTCTGTTCATATCTGTGATAAGTAACTAAGGCCTTTATATGACGCAGTTTATCAAGTTGTTGAAGGAGAAGAAAGGTTACGAGAAGTTAGGCGCGGTAGGGTGAGTTTTGCTCTCTTGCATTCCTTATAGCCACGAACAAGAGATCAACCCTATATTTCCTTTACAGGTATTGTTATGGAGGCTCGACAGCAGTCCGTTTAGGATCTACTGGCCTTGTACAATCCGTCGTCATCTGCCATCCCGGAAGCTTTTCCTTGGATGCTGTCAAAGCTATCTGCGTCCCCGCATCATGGGCTTGTGCAGAAGGTGTGTAAACTACAAATATTGTGATGTACTGTGGTCTAAAAATGGTAACTTAGAGGATTTATTCTTCCCCGATGATCTGCGCTTGAAATGTGAGGCAGCTTTCGCAGCGCGGCAAGGAAAGGACGACTTTATCGAATATGAGTTCAAGGATTATAAAGGTATGTGAATGTAATTCAAGCTGTGAATGCTCCTTTTATCCTGAGAATGAATGGTAGGAACGGCCCACGGATTCGCTGCTCGACCAAATTTAGAGATACCAGAGGTGAAAGAAGGGCATGAGAAATCTTTCGAACAAACAGTTGATTGGTTCAAGAAGACTCTAGCAGCTTAACAACTTTATGGATACCTTAGTCCTTGTAATTCAATATGGTTTCTTGATAGTAGCACATTTTTAAATAATATGATCAATTCGACTAATAGATTGTTGAATACACGGGTGTATCCAGCTTGGATACTACACTTACGGTGTACTGAAGTGAACAGTCCGTTCGGCAACACTAGTCACTTGCTTGAGCACTCCAGTACAGACTTGCCGAGGTATGTGACCACCGACGCAGGGTATATACATATCCTACCACAAGCCACAGCTTCCGTTACTCATTTATGATACTTCAAGATTCGCAACTGTCCGCTCCTTGTTTAGAGAGAAAGCTTTCGCTTATACTCTGAGATAAAATTTAAAATTTAAACTGTCAAAGAAAGAAATTCTATATAATCCTCGTAATTACTCGGGGCTAGCGTCGAGCTTGTCGTTCCCGGCGTTCCTCAGCTAATGTCTTCAATTCATCTGATTTCATGGGCAGCCAAGTTAGCCAATTCCCACCACTACACATACTAGGAAGGTATAAGTCGTCCAATAATTCATCTGCAGCTTGGGACTAACTATAATATATCATTAATTCTCATGCAGTTGAGAAAATTGAACACCCTTACCAGAGGAAATGATAGGCACTTGCATAACTATCATTGCTCCATGAAAATGCATCAGGATAGCGTCTCCTAACCCATGCCGAGTATCGTTCTGTTTCATCGAGAGCCTCGTCAACTGTGCGTGGGAGACGTATTTCATCTCCCAAGAAATAGGAAGAGATCCAGTGTGCACTTGTTTCAAGAACGTAACAGTTCCCAGCTACATGCTATGATGGAGTCAATGAATTGAAATGCTGAAGAGCTTTAGGACAACGAACCATCGCCCCACTTGTTGCGAAATCTCGCTTTCAGTATATTTTTTGCTGGAATCATGCCACGATACATCATGTAGACATTGGCTCCTTACTTAAACTAGGGGGTGGATTTTCTAATGATGTATAAACCCATGTATTCTCTGCTTTAGGTTATGCTGGCCGTTTTCCAATTCCCAGTTCTTCCGCTGTACGCTCTAGGGGGTACGAGTGAGAAATTTGCACATGTCATTAAAGGGTCACGCTGAATTACTTTCGATAATAGGGTCCCAGGATGATGAGAATCCCGTTGCTAAGATGACTGCACTTGCTTTTATCGTTGTTCCAGTGCTCAGGACCACTGAGGATCCATCTTCCGAGGAGCTCGTGACGCGAGCAGGTGTAGCTACCCTGATTTTCCCGGCGTTGACGAAAGCATGAAAGCTGTCGGGACGGTATACACCCTCGTCCCCTAAACGTAGTCCCAAGAATATAGGTTGCACTTTACGGAAGGGTGAATCCTTTGGAATAGAGAAAGCGGTGAACTGGAATCCTGGGTCAAATTTTCTGGTAATTACTTGTTGAGAAGGCGTACGGTTTCATTTGCAACTTTGTCCCACATATAATGGACAATACGTGCTCCTAACCAGGTTTTGTGTAAGACGCGTCTGCATTTGTGTGAGTTACAAAGGGTGCTTGGGTCATAAGCATAAGCAGTGATGTGCCGGTCGAGCAACTAGTCGTAGATAAAATTCCCACGACCCATGGTTGCCGACTAAATTCGACCAGACCACGGGAGAGTCGCTTCATATGACACTAACAGAGGGAATAGGCTAATTATCACACGATTATGCTTGATTATCATGTTACGCTATCAGATAATCAAATTACATGAGTAATCCAGGTCATCAACCTGAAAACTCCGAGAGAGGTTCTGAGCATCGTCAGTGAGTATCGTGACAAGGCCAGTCGGGTCGGTTTTTGCGACTCACGACTGGTCGCGAAAAGCCGCGGAGTCACGCGACCAGACTTCCGTCCTAGTCCGGAGTCGTAGGACTGGTTCAGGCAGTGCAATGTTTCGAAAATTTGAACTCCGTCTGTTTGAATCCCCCACTGTGACGATATGCATTGTATATCACTGCGTCCCTTGGAGATAGGGCTTCTAAATAGTGTATACTGGTCAATGCAACCTATTGTTGCAGTTGTGTTCTCACAGATACAGCACCGAAGCAATACAGAACTTCACAAGGAAGCACTCATCCAACCGGACGACTTTTGGCAATTTTGTTATAAATAAGTTCCACAAACCTACCTATTCTCTTTTTCTACAGGTGAAGCTTTTTCATCAAATGCTGTTGATGATGTCTCCCATCCCATCATACGCTTATCTCTCTTTTCCCGCCGTTCTTCAGACAACCATAACAGCTCTTCTGTTCTTATGGGTCGGAATAACCAAGTTAGCCAATTGCCACCACTGCGCATGCTCGGGAGGTATAAATCTTCCAGTAATTCGTCTGCGGCTTGTGGCCAACTTAAACATGAATCAGATCTAACCCAATCTCTTCACTGAATACGTATGTGCTTACCAAAGATACGGATAAGCACTCGCGTGGCTACTGTTATCTCGCGCATGGAACGCATCCGGAAACCGTCTTCTCACCCACGCCGAATACATCTCTGTCTCATCCAGTGTTTCCTCAACTGTCCGTGGGAGATTCATCTCGTCTTCTAGGAAATATGAAGAAATCCAATGTGCACATAACTCAAAGAAATAAGCTGAATTTGCCGTGTACTGGTTAGAATCAAGCGCAAATGAGGACATATGGCATGTTATTCGTTTGAAGTTGAACTCTTACAATTGCACCATTTGTTGCAAAATCTCGCCTGAAGATGTTCTTGGCAGGGATGATACCACGATACATCGTGGTCGATAAGGATTCTGAGTTAGGACGGGAACAAGGCGGGTTTCTTAATGATTTGTAATTCCATGCCATATTCTGGCTTGTGCTGTGCTGGTCGTCTTCCAATTCCAAGCTCTTCTGCCGTAGATTCTATAAGGTGTTAGTCTCAACTTGCGATATTATCATATGTGATTCAAGCCACATACTGTCAATCATATCATCCCAAGAGGATGCGAATCCAGTGGCCAAAATGACTGCACTAGCCTTGATTGCTTGTCCAGTGCTGAGTAGTACCGAGGAGCCATCTTCGGAGAACCCTGTCATACGGGCGGGTGCTATTATCTGTATTTTTCCTGTATTGACTAGAGCATGGAAGCTATCAGGTCGATAGACGCCCTCGTCCCCAGACCGCAACCCCCAGAAAAGCGGATGTACGATTCTAAGTGGCGAATCTTTTGGAATGGAATATGCTTTGAACTGGATTCGGATGTGAGCTTTCTCCTTCAGATTGTAGTGAGTGTACAGACTGACTGTATCATTTGCGATTTTGTCCCATGTGTAATGGACAATTTTGGAACCTAGCCAAGTTTTGTGCAGAAATCGTCTTATATTCCAACAATTTTCAGAATTTGTCCTAACTTATGAAAAGGTAAGATACGTACTCGATAGGGGTTTTAAGCTTGATATGAGGTGACATGACACTAATCAGCCTTTGGTGAAACATTTCGTTGAGTCACGGTTGACATTAATCATATTTGACTTACCTCGACCTTCGTATTGACTTTGGTAATGGTTTTGCTCCTCCGATGAACATATCAATCGTCTGATACACCATCGTCACCTTCTCTCCGCGGTTTGTGAGGTATGCAGAAATACTAAACAATCTTATAAAGACATCTTCGTGATAAAAATTTCTCATCACGTACTCTTGTGCTGATTTTCCACCCCCAACCACAACAATCGTGTCACGTCCCTCTTCAGAACTTCTGGAACTAGAGATGATCTCTTCCATTCGCGACCACGATTCACTGGAATGGACGACTGGCCCACGGAATTTCGGTATATATGGTGAAATACTTTCCGGAATCTTCGGTACACTACATCCCTTGAGCAAAACCGTTAAAAATTAAATCTCGACAACTCAAGGAGTACTCACCCCAGTACAAAGGACGATACGTGAGAAGTAAAGTTCTTTACAATCACCCGTTCGCAAGTCCTGAACATTGACAGTCCAACGGCCGTCCTTCTCGCGACGTACACCAACAGCTTTTTTTTCAAACATAAACTTCACTTTCCCTCTCAAGTGGGTATCTGCATATTTCTCCATGTATGATGATACGTCAGCTCCAGACAGGCGGGCCCCTGTCTTTGCCGCGCCTTTTGGTGGAGGCATTGGTAACGAAGAGAATCGGAGCTCTCCATGTACACTAAAAGATAAAAATGAAACCGTCTGCTGAGCAAGGTTGTACAATACACCCAAGATCGTATAGGCCTACTTGTTAGTGAACATACCAGGATATACTCGTTCACGTGCCCACACGCCTCCCACTGACTTGTCTTGAGAAATAATTTGAATGTTTGTGAAGCCGTCTTTGTGAAGCACATGGGCCGTAATTAAGCCTGAGGGACCAGCGCCGATGATTCCTACTGGTTTCAACAGAATCCTATTCATGTTGGAACTACCTCCAATCGTAGACTCGGACTTGACAGACATCGTAAAATCGTATTGGCCGACAACTTTGCGTTTTAGTGCAAGCCTAATTCAAGGAAGACAGGATGGGCGGTGGTAGTTGATAATTAGAAAGAATAAAACGAATGGAGTGGACGTGTGGGTGCAGGGCTCGAAGGACAGTGTGGGGCGGCAAAGAACAGGGTAAGGTAAAACGGAATGTGTAGTCCAGAGCGGTACGTCCACTTGCATATTAATGTAGGCGTGTCAACGGGTCACCTGGGGTGGAACTTGTCCGAGTTTGGAGGAATTAATGCAAAAAATGCTTGATGACATGGTGCTAGTGCGGATGATCCATAAACTTTACATCGAAACAGGAATTAAAATTTACACACTAAAGGTAGAACTAGAGAGGATATGTTCACCAAAGTTCATCAACTAGAAGTATATTGCATACATTGAATCATGATGCATGAGTCATCAATTGATCGCTTGCATATGTGTTGCACCGCATTCTAATTCGGAAATTTATTTACCGAATTTGATGCTATAAGCGCAACAGAGCGCTATTTGCCGTACCACCGGAGCTAAGTACTATACTATGCCTGGGTTGATTATGATACTCGATTTTACTGTCCTGCTGCTTGCAGCTCCTCGGAAGGGTTGATGAGGGTAGTTATGATTACTTATTTACAGGAGTCACCGACTGTACTGTGTTCCAACGACAGTCCACCAAAATCAAAATAAGCCACACGGATGTAAACTGTTAAATTGCATTGGTATGATCGCGTATTATTGTTTGATGCTTTTAATCCTTTTCTCATGCCTCTCCTCAGTCAGCCTCTCTAGTTCATCAGATTGGATGGGTCTGAACAACCACGTCAACCAATTCCCTCCACTTCTCATGCTAGGGAGATAAAGATCTTCTAGAAGCTCATCCATGGCTTGTGGCCAGCTAAATTGGTCGGCAGAGATTTAGTGATCTATGGTCACCATGAACACCAGCACCACATACCTGAGGAAAGGCAAAGCTCCTCCATAACTATCGTGGGCCCAGGAGTATGCACCTGGAAAGCGTCGTCTTATCCAAGCTGAATACCTCTCTGTTTCGTCAAGAAGCTTCTTCTACTGTCTGGGGAAGACGCATTGGATCTCCTAAGAAATATGATGAAATCCAATGTGCGCACAACTCGAATGCATATCCAGAGTTTCCAGCATACTGCGCACAATTCAATTCTCGGTAAACTTTACAATGAATAGGACAGCCGAGCGTACCATGGACCCATTAGCTGCAAAGTCTCGTTTGAGAATGTTCTTAGCTGGTATGAGCCCGCGATACATGGTTATAGATACTGAATCTGTTTCATGACGGGCAGGAGGTGGGTTGTTCAGGGATGTATAATTCCATGCGTACTCCGGCTTGGGCTGTGCTTGACGTCTTCCGATGCCAAGCTCTTCTGCAGTGCATTCTATATATTTAGGGTTGTCAACCCGGAGTCATCAGCAAGAACACAAGCACTTCACTCACTATCTATCATAGAATCCCAAGATGATGTGAAACCTGTTGCTAAGATGACTGCGCAGGCTTTCAACTCTTGTTCATTATTTAGCATTACGGATGAGCCATCTGCAGAGATCCCCGTTACGCGGGCTGGTGCCACAACCTTGATTTCCCCAGTATTGATCCAGAGCATGAAAACTATCTGGCCTGTAAGACCCTTCGTCTCCTGAACGAAGTCCCCAGAAAAGAGAATGCGTCAGTCGGAGCGGTGAATCTTTGGAGACTGCGAATGCTTTGTACTTGCTTTATTTATGAATACTGCTAGAAAGAAACGATGTGTGGCGGGAGATACTTACTGCGTCGTTTGCAATGTTGTTCCATATAAAATGCACTAGCTTCGATCCAATCCATGTGGTATGTAAGAATCGCCTGGGCAAAGCTTCAAGATCCATCTTGACGCAACAAAATGAGGTAATGTACGTACTCGAACCGCGTGTTAAGGGTTATATAAGGGGAAAATACGCCTAGCAGTCTGAGAGTATCTTTGTTAGCTCTTCGCTTTCTTTACACTATATGGTATGATAATCACCTGGATCTACGAAGTAAATCAGGTAAAGGCTTCGCCCCCCCAATGAACATATCCATCGTCTCATATACGATCGTGACTTTTTTTCCGTTATTAGCTAGATATGAGGAGATGCTGTAACGACAACGTCAAAATAATTAGGAACAAACACCGATGCAGGGTAGACCTACTCCTGTGCGGACTTGCCACCTCCAACGACCACAATTGGCCTTTGGTCAGGAGAAATGTTCGAGCTAGCCATGATCTCTTCCATCCGTAACCAAGATTCACTGGAGTGAACAATGGGTCCACGGAATGTAGTGAGCTGTTGCGAGAGTTTTTCTGGTATCTTCGGTATGCTACATCCCTGTGAACAAGCTCAGATATGTGATTATGCGCCCAGAATTAACCGCAAATTTTCCTCACCCCAGTACAAAGAACAATTCTTGAAAATACAAGGTCATTCACATCACCAGATTGTAAATCCTGGACTGTTACAGTCCATAACCCATCGTTACCTCTCCGAACCCCAATGACTTTTGTTTCTAACCTCATTTTTATGTTCCCTTTCAGAAATGTGTCTGCAGTATGTTTCCATGTAAGAAGACATGTCAGCTCCTGAGAGGCGCCCTCCGGTTTTGGATGCATCTTTTGGGGGAGGCATTGGTAAAGAAGAGAAACGAAATTCTCCATGCACACTACAAAATGTGTTTTTATTGTTAGTTGGATCCACTAAGTTGTTTCACACGTACTTGTTTGTAAAAAGATTTGGATAAACGCGTTCTCGAGCCCAGACTCCCCCAAGTGATTTATCTTTACATATGAGTTGGATATCCTTGAAGCCATCTTTGAGAAAGACGTGTGCGGTGATTATGCCCGAAGGGCCTCCGCCAATTATCCCCACTGATTCGGAGAGAATTTTGTTAGTATGATCTGCTGTCCCATGAATAGACATTATAATATAATGCGAAGTCAGGAAGATTGATGGTGGGAGGCTAACTATAGTCTTTGTATGACATTCAATATTTATTTTATGCATCATGGCCTTCTCCGCAGTGAATCCAGTTAGGCTGAATAAAAAGATAGGGACCACAGTCTTAAACCGCCGCACTTACGGCTAACATCCGTTACATAACATAAAAGGGGTATAGTGTTTCGGTTAGAGAATTGGCTCGATCGTGAAGCGTTCCGGTTGTTTTTGAGTTTGTAAAGCGCAAATTGCTGAGTCGTACAGCATGTCTGTGGTCGTCAAACAAGTATGGTGGGTATTGTAGTCTATAGCGATGACTCTTGCATATGGAGTTATACTGAAGTACATATGTCATACATACCATCAGACAAATTTACAGCACCTTGGTTATATATAACTGGTTACCGCAGTCAAATGAGGCAAAGTTACGCCGCGATAGTAGATACTGAATGAGATGTGGTTACAATCCGCTCTTTGACGCAACTCTTGATTTGTACGAAGGGTGTAGTCAAAAGATGAACTTACTAGTACAATGTTAGCCAACAAGTGTGTTTTATGATTTTTTTGTGGTGTTCATTGCCAGGTACAAAAGGTTGTGCATTGTGCCTCATAAAAAAAGGACTTGGCAGGATGTTGCTGATGTAATCCATACATATTGGGGGATGTTGTGAACAGCCTCCAGGTATCAACAATCCGTTGTGAACTGCCTCACAACCGCATAAATAACTTGCTTAGCCAGGTCAGAGACATCCGTTTCTTTCAAAATGTCCCGCTATCCAGAGGTACGCGATACCAAGTATTTAATGTAGCCCACAATTAATTTTTTGTCACTAAACTCAGGCAGACGAAGCACAGCGAAGGCATTACAATGATGGATACAACCCACATCCGCAGAACACGAATCCGTATGAACAACATTATGACTTGCAGCCAAGTCCGTATGAACATCATTACGACCAGCAACCATATTCGTCTGCGCTTCCAGACCCTTTTGATACTCCTCAAAATCATCCTAGCCTCTATTCAACACCATCACCTGCTCCACCACACCCTAGTACCAGTCCTTATCAGCATGTAGACTACGGAGTACCAATACATTCACCACCCCCTCCCCACGTTCTTCCACATTCACCACCCCCACTTAATAACTTGGCTGCTCCTTTCCATGTTCCCGGACCGCCCCCTTCCACCACCCCTTCGATGTATCAACGTTCAGGATATGACTTACACGATGATGGAGACCAAGACTTGCAGGACTCTGGAGATATTCCTTTGCTTAGGCGGGATGCTTCGCAATCATCGTATTCAGTACCAATCCCGGGAGCTTACGACGATTCCACTACAGCAGATGATCGGTCCGAGACAAATATTAGGTATGGTCGGATTCCCCAACGAGTGCCACGAAGATATAAAACCATTAAGAAAGTCGAGTGAGTCCCTGCTTAGAGTCTCAAGCCTTTTCCATCCTTGCTGATCTTGAGTTTAGGCTTTTCCATGGTAACTTCGTGTTGGACAATGCTGTTCCCCCCAAATTGTTGGAAATGAGTGCAAATCGAAATGAACGCGAATTCACCCATATGCGTTACTCCGCAGCAACCTGCGATCCTAATGACTTTAAGGACTCTGGTTTCACTCTTCGCCAGGTGCATTATGACCCTCCTCGGAGAACAGAATTGTTCATTGTGATGACAATGTATAACGAAGATGAAGAACTTTTTTGCCGTACAATGCATGGAGTGATCAAGAATATTGCGCATTTATGTAAACGTGATCGTAGTAAGACGTGGGGTAAGGATGGATGGAAGAAAGTGGTGGTTTGCATTGTCAGTGATGGACGCGGCAAGATCAATTCCAGGACATTAAGTGTCATTGCAACGATGGGTGCATATCAAGATGGTATCGCCAAGGTGAGACTGAGTCCTCGTTCATAGTTTCCATTTGATCATCTCTTATATATAGAACAAAGTTGGAAACTTGCCTGTCACGGCGCACATCTATGAATATACCACACAGAGTAAGCTTTCAACCCTTTTTATGTTCTTCCTTTGTCTACATTGTATGCGCACTTGTAGTTTCTGTTACGCCATCGCTGAAGATAGAAGGGGCAGAAAAAGGAGTTGTGCCAGTTCAAATTATCTTCTGCTTAAAGGAGAAGAACCAGAAGAAGATCAACTCCCATCGATGGTTCTTTAATGCTTTCGGACCCATTCTGCAACCAAATGTTTGCGTTTTGCTGGATGTTGGTACTATGCCGGGACCCACATCTATCTATCACTTGTGGAAGGCATTTGATATCAATTCGAATGTCGGTGGTGCCTGTGGAGAAATCGTGGCTTTGAAAGGAAAATATGGTCAAAATCTGATCAATCCTCTTGGTGAGTCCTCAAATGCTAGTGGATGACTATTTCAGATTAATGTTATCATTTTAAGTTGCTGCCCAGAACTTTGAATACAAGATGTCAAATATCTTGGATAAACCTTTGTCAGTCCACAAATACAGCACTTTTCTACCATCATATTAATTTTGTCACAGGGAATCGGTGTTCGGATACATCACTGTACTGCCGGGAGCGTTCAGCGCATATCGGTATATCGCACTGCAGAACGACCCTACTGGCGAGGGACCTCTTCAGAAGTATTTCCTTGGTGAAAAAATGGTGAGAGTTTTCATTGAACCCTACGGATAAATTGTTCTCACAACTTCAAAGCACGGTGCTGGAGCCGACATCTTCACAGCTAACATGTATCTTGCTGAGGACCGAGTACGTCTTTGCCTTGTTCTCATACCTTGCAACCTCAGACTCATGTCTTGCACAGATTCTCTGTTGGGAATTGGTCTCAAAACGCGGAGGTTCTTGGATTCTGCACTACGTCAAGTCAGCATATGCTGTTACTGATGTCCCGGATCAAGTTCGTGCCTATCTAGCTTAGCTATGCTCCTAACTGATATTTGGTTATTATGCAAGGTTCCCGAACTTATCTCACAGAGAAGGCGTTGGCTTAATGGCTCCTTCTTTGCTGCCTGTGCATAGTACGGTACATTTCCATTACATTTACAGGTCCTCCCATTCGTTCTTGCGCAAGTTCTGGATCCATGTCGAGATGTTTTACCAGCTATTCAACTTGATATTTTCTTGGTTTGCACTCGTAAGTCCACTCATTTCGAACTCATCCTCCTTTCGTTAACAGAGTTCATCCTTTAGGCCAATTATTATATTGCATTTTCAATCTTATCTAGTGCAATGGAAGATAAAACTTTCGCATTCAATGGCATTCGCGTCGTTAATATAATTCTCAATTACTTCTATCTTGGTCTACTCGTCATGTGCTTTATCTTGTCTTTGGGTAACAGACCTCAGGGTTCGAAATGGGGTTATACGACAGCGTTTATTGGATTTGCGCTGATAACGATTTACATGACGGTTTGTGCATCTTAAGTTTCATGTACTTCGAACTTATGTTGTGTATCTTAGGTAGCAGCATTCTTCTTGGCCTTTAGAGGCATAGAAAATGTCGCGCATGATGAAGGCCCTCTAACACTCGGTGATATATTTACTAATAGTATATTCCGGAATATCGTCCTCTCCTTATTGGCAACATTGGGGTTATATGTCGTTGCATCTATTATATTCGTAAGCTTTTTTCCTTATCAGTGTAAGCTGGATTTATAACCCTCACTTAAACAGTTCGAACCATGGCACATGATAACCTCTTTCATCCAGTACCTGCTAATGTCTCCATCATATATTGCTGTTCTGAATGTCTATGCTGTAAGCCACTCCGTACATCTTCTTATTTACTATATAGCCTGACTCGAGGGTCGCACAAGTTTGCTAATGTTCACGACGTATCCTGGGGAACGAAGGGTGATAACAAAGTTAGTACCGACCTGGGTGTTGTCACTACCAGCAAAGACAAGAACGAAGTCGAAGTGAATGTCCCCACAAATGAAAAAGACATAAATGCGGCATATGAAGATGCTATTCATGTGCTGAACACTAAGCCACCCAAGGCTGAATCTAAACCGGATGCATCTACTCAACAAGAGGATTACTATAGGACTTTCAGAACTAAGTGAGTATCTTGCTTTTTAAATGCGGCTTCTGGGTTATTGATTACTTTTTCTAGTGTATGTAACATGTTTCTAGAAAACCTTATGTAACAATTCTCACTTTTCATTGACAGGTTTTGCTCGCATGGACACTGTCAAATGTGAGTAATAAAATCTGTTCAAATTACCTACATCTAACGTACTGGTTCCCCTCCTAGGCCCTTTTAGCAGCTGTTATCACGTACGCACTCGTCCTCATGACTGGGCTGATAAATCAATTAAATCACTTCTCATCCAGGTCAACAAATAAGAAAGCTACCGATACAGGTGGTGCGAACTCAGTAGTTAACGGATATATGGCGTTCTTGTTATTCTCGGTTGCTGGTCTTGCACGTGAGCCTACCCCTTTTCTCCCTCTCTTTTTCCTTTCGTCCCTTTCCCCTTTCCAGTTTCAGATTCCAGCTTCGGTTGAGTCGGTGGCTGACCTACTTTATTTTTTTATAGTCGTAAGGTTCATAGGATCTACCACATATATGATTATACGCCTGTTTGCAGGAGAGTAGGAAGTTGCAGTTAGGCAAGGTTTTGATGGCGTTAAGGAATTTTAATGTAATCTTGAGAGATGTTTTTTTTCTTAAATTTATTGCAAAGTCATTTGTGGTTCTGCTGTGATTCAAAGAGTACGTATACGAACAAAATGGACTGTAATATAAATCGATTGGCAAGGTTTATGATATAATACTTCTGATATTCGAGAATGATAGAATCGGTTGAAGGGAAGGAATACGAACCTAATATGAAACTGATGTTCACATTGCAAGTCGTTAATGTTTCTGATTGGAGTGGTCACTCGACATCGAAATAAGGGCTATCTTTCTGATACTGATTTTCTTGCAAAGAGTTTTGATCCCCCTGATTTTTAAAATGTTCCATACTCAGTGTATGTATCACATCTAAATCCCAGCTTTGTCGTAAAAACCTTTAGGTGGTTTATGTAACTAGAAATAATACAATGTGTATTCTACATAATAATTTTGTCATAACGTGCACATAGACACTATACATTGTCGAGAGAGAGTCAGCGAATTATGAATAAACAAACAAGGAGCAGTCTAGAAACTTGATATTCGACCCACACCGATGAAGCTACTTGGTGGCGGAGCTGGGGTAGGAGGTGGTGTTACTTTACAGTCACTTTTGAATAATCATCCGCTTGAGGTTGCTCTTTCGCAGCAAGCCGTTTTGCGCGTCGTTCCTCTCCAAGAGATTTGAATCTCTTTTGAGTCGATAGCTTTGAAAAGCCATGTCACCCAATTCCCACCACTGCGCATACTGGGAAGATACATGTCTTCTAATAGTTCATCAACAGCTTGGGGCCATCTAGACAGATAGATTTTTTTTTTTTCGTCAGTTCAGGGAAGAAAAGAATTGACAAAAATCAGGAAGGGAAAAAGAAGAGTTGAGTGACGGCAGGATGTTGGGTTATAATACTCACGACCAGAAAGGAATTGCGGCACAGTGACTCTGGTTCATGTTACCTGATATCCCAGGGTAACGCTTCTTCAACCAGGCAGCATATCTCTCTGATCTGGCGATGGCGTCTTCTGGGGTTTTTGGTAGACGCATGTTTTCCCTTAGGAAATAGGCAGAAATCCAATGAGCCGAGACTTCAAAGGTATAGCCATTATTTGTTGATAACTTTTTATTGTTGCTTCAATCAGAGAAGTGGATATTAAGAATTGGAATGAATACGGACCGTGGCACCATTGACGGCAAAGTCTCGGCAGTTAATACATTTTGCTGGGACAATACCTCTGTAGATGGTCGAAACAAGCTCGTCCCGATGGGAAAAATGGAGATAAGGGGGGAGGATTTTTCAAGCTGGTGTACTTCCATGAATCTGTTATCTGAGTTGCTGCAGAATGTCTACTAATTCCAATATCCTCGGCAGTCTCCTCTAAAAATAAGAGATAGTTTGAATTTATCAGATTATGATAAGTGGGTTCTCAATTTCATCAGTTACTCACGACTAAAAATATTTGACCAGGATGATTTATAGCCTGTTGCGAGGACGACCACATCAGCTGGTAGGTAATCTCCGTTGCTTAACATCAACGTCCATCCATCCTCTCCATACCCCATTACACGCGCGGGTGCTACGACTTTAATGTTTCCAGATTTTACATGTGCGTAGAAGCCGTTATCTTTTGTAGGCCCTTCATTGTTTACCCTTGTACTCCAATATATCGGTGTTGTGCAACGAAGAGGAGAGTTTTTAGGAATGTCATATGCTTTAAACTGTTTAAATTGTCAATGATGTAAGTTTCATTTTGTATCGAAAGTTCGAAAATAAATAAAAAGAATTCACAGAGCGTTTGGTAATCATCTTCCATGACAGCTTTACTACTCGAGCACCAAGCCATGTTGTGTGTAAAAATCGCCTAGAGCATTACGATATCAGGAGACTGTGAAAATCATGATTGGACCGTGAAACGCACTCTAGACGGGTCCGGAGTTCGATATGCGGCGAAAGTACCGTGAGTAACCTTGTAGATAGAGCACAACGATAATTTGGTACTAAATAATGAGCAATTGCCGCGATAACAATTACCTGCTCTTTTGCAATACCACGGGGAGTGACTTGGCTGATGCGATAAAAGCATCTGTGTATTCACACACCATCGTGACTTGTCTACCTTCGTTAGCGAGATATGCTGAGATACTGAAGTTTGGGATGTCGTAAAAATCAATTGATTGCCAGATTTATCAGTGATGTCAACTTACTCCTGTGCAGATTTTCCTCCACCGACGATCACGACTGAACCTGCGTGCGCTCGGGTCCCAGGCTTTATCAGATCCAATATAGTACTCAAATGCATGTTAAAATCAGATGAGTGTAGTACGAAGCCTCGAAAGCGGGCCTCTTCAGCGGCGTAAAGTGAAAGTGCCTTTGGAATTTTAGGAGTGCTGCATCCCTGTTATGAGATCGTTGGTGAACCTGGATATGCGGACTAAATACATAATAAGCTTACCCCCGTGCAGACCACTATTCGGGAGAATAAAAGTTTCTCATGAGTGCCTGTTCGTAAGTCCTCAACTGATATCACCCATCCTCCTTCACCACGTCGGATGTCGAGGACCTCGGTGTGAAAACGAACTCGGTCTTTGATAAGCTTTTTAGCAAATTTCTCCATGTACTCAGACATCCTGGTCCCGGAGATACGTTCTCCTTTACGTATCGGAGGTTCCATTGCCATAGCGGAAAACATGAAATCGTCATGTACACTGTGCAGTTACAATTCAATACAATATAGATGTCCAAGTAGAAAGGTTAAGCACTTATTGAGATACAAGCCAGGATAGACTCTCTCTTTTGCCCATACACCACCAACAGTTGCGTCTCGTGTGATCAATTGTACGTTGGTGAATCCATCTCCGAGCAGTACATGGGCTGTAATTAGTCCAGCAGCCCCGGCTCCTATAATGCCTATAGATTCGTCGAAGGTTATACCAAGTTCTGGCATGAGAGTCAGTAAGCAGGGGGAGAGAAGGTAATGGGGGGTAGGGAAGGCTTGAGATATCGCTTACAGGAGCCGGTGTGGTACCCACCAGTATTTATGACCTGTAAAGCTGACATATGATCCCATAAGGTTCTCAAGAATTGAACCCTTATAATCACCCGCGACATTTGCCATTGGACATTTTTACACCCACAACGCCCATCATCGATATCAACGGCCAAAAGCACTCATGATAAGGCCAATCGACGAGACAATGCCATTTGAGTCTTCGTTAAGAGCAGATAAACGTTTGTTGTCTTGATAATTAGAAACCAGTTTTTTTGAAAATAAATATTGGACGTGTACATTAGGGTCAGGGACCTGTGGAACAACCGTGGAAGTTGCACGGAAGACCAACCGAATGTATTGACGAATAATTGAGGTATTCCGCAATCGATCACAATACATTTCGTTTCCTCTTTTCGCCTATACTTACGTGATACGCGCCATAACTACAGTTTAAATGTTTCTTTGTTTCATAGAAAACATACACACATCCGTTACGACCACAAATTTAAGTGGCCGGACTTATATTAAGAAAAAAGAGGCATTTTACAAGCGAATTTAGAGCAAAATATCTGCGGTCCCGTTTATCCTTCCAAGCATTTTTTAAAATCCGCGTGATTTGCGTTCCACGCACTGTCTTCTTCTAGAGATTACGCAGGTCTTTTCACCGATTCTCACTGTTTGCGGGCCAAGGGTCCGGACTTTTTTGGAGCGCAGAAGGCGCAGAAACACCATCTTCCCTCAACGCACCCACACTGCCAATTCCCCAACATACAATTGTCAAGACCAAATTTTTCAACATCTACTGGTAACTTAGGTGGCATCCGTAACCAAACAGAGATAATACTTATGTTCAAGTATTCACTATTCAAATATAAACATATCAAATTGATCCCATAAAAGAAGCAAGCCCTGTTCAAGAAGTTGGGGACACAGTAAACTTTTAAGGAGGGGCCACATTCTGGGCACACGACCAGTAAAAATTTGACAACTTCGTCCTTCCTGGCCCATCAAAGGCCATCAGCCTTTGATTGGCCAGCGATGTTCGCGTGCGGTTTTTGACGGACATATGTTAACCCGCAAGTTCCGCTATTGAAGCGACAACTTAATAAGGGATACGTAAAAATCCCTCTGCGCCAGCACTGAAAAAACTTGCATCCACATGTCGTGTTTCCGAGGAGCTATAGTTCTCATCTAAAGCGAATTGTACAATATGATGCGAATCTTTGGATGATATGCACATTGTGAAACTATGGCAAGATGAGGATAGAGCGTAAGTTGATGTGAGAACATGTGAGCATTCCTATAACCTTATGTAGATGTCTAAAGGGTCTCGTGCCCATCCTTGGTCACTTGACGGGGAACATATGATTTATTTGACACTTCGGAAAGATATAATGGCCACAATACTGGGATAATTCTTGAATTCCGTTCGCGGCGGAGGGACATTCTTGTGAACAGACAGAATGCGCAGTACGATCATGAATGCGAAGCATCAAGTTACGGACCAAATGGCCCAATTTATTTTATTGACACATATAATCTAATCCAAGTCAAGACGTAATATTCTTCTAATGAGTGTGATTCTTGTGGTGTTCTAGTATATAGCTTTAGTAGGCAATTTCAAATTCAAGGAATGTGAACGTACTCAGATGCACTGTGAGAGATTAATTGTTAGCCCCAAAATCATGGAATTATCATGTTTTCACATTACTCACTATTATAATCGAGGGTATAACTGACACCAAAGATTCCGACGATCAGCATTACAATTGGTGCCCCAGATGCATTGGCACCGTTGAAAAAGCGGCCTTTAAATCCACCAACGCGGTGCGTACTCCTTTCCTTTCGGAAGTTTTGAATAGAATTCTACTAATGGTCCAAGACTAGCGCCTGAGCCTCCAGACTTTGCAAAAGAAAATTTGAGAAGTTATGAGATACACAACTTGAGTGAGCAAATGCAACTTACGACAAGCTTTGGAGTAGCAATTTTTGGGGGAATTAGCCCTCCGAGTTGACGACGAATGAGGGATGCGTGCATAGTTGTTGTGCTGGTCAGCGTTCGGAATGGGTCGGGGCAATTATCTCATATTTGTATATATTTATATTTGTGGCGTCTTGTGTCGCCAGCACTCAGCTTAGAGAATGGTTAATTGAGACTGTAGAGTTCTCCCAAATCTTTACGACACAAGTACCCTAAGACTTTGAAATTGGCGTACGTTACGACGGCTAGAATTCCCAGTAGTGTGATGTGAAACTTGCTTGGGGCATGCCTGATGACTTCTGCTGCCTGCAGCTTGGGGTCTAATCTACCAGGACCTCTAAATCGCCACGTAGTAACAATCCGTCGCTTTGGACAATTCGAAGTAGAAGACGTACATCCGCCCTTATAGGCTGGTAGGTTTTCCAGTGTAAAGAAACGATGCAGCGTGCACCAATTACAGGGCATATGTATGCATACCTCCCTGCCACTCGTGAGCAACTTTCTTCGCCATCACAGCTTCGAATCGAAGAATTCCTTGGCGGCACGACCTCCTGACACTAGGCTATCTATAGTGCTAATGTGCTACGAACTGTGTCTACCCCACCCTTTTCATTCAACAGCAACGTGATCACTTATTAAGTGGGAAGAATTGGAATGAACAGTGAATGAAGAAGCAGGAAGGACAAATTCAAGATGATATATGAATACGAATTCAGTGGCGTGGAGAATATTTCTATGAGTGTGTTTACCGTCAAAATGGCGCACTATCACAGTAAATAATGAAAATAGCCAGGACTCGAAATATCCCACCGGACTTGAAAGCCGACTGCTATAAACATCCATCAGAGCTCCCCAGCACTCTTGGTAATAATCACAACTGCCCCGTTAATTGCTATCTGGGGCTGAGAGTTCTAGACTCAACTGAGTTCTTATCTCAGGCAATTCTCACAAAACCGGAATCTCCTTCGACTCGTTTTTGCGGCGAGCCGCCTAGATCGAAATTACCACTTCATGAAGGTTTATGGAACGCCGCGACAGATAAGGGCTATCAAGCTCAGCCCCTTTGGTGCTTTAACTATCCCGCATTCGCACCATAGGTGAAACGCAAAAAGTTAGCTTCTGTAGGATATTGCAAGAACCTTAGGGGGTTCCTGACGGCTTCAATTGTACATATCACTGCAATGTTACTGCCAAAGTGGGCCTTTAGAGAAGGATCATGAAGGTCAAGATGTGATCAGTACGTCATACGTGAACCGGCCCTGGGTCACCATAAAACGTGATGTTCAAGGTCAAACCAGGTTAGAACATGTGGTCACTTCTGTTGTCGCGGCACGATCAGCAGATCATTATTTGCCGGTCTACTTCTTTTTCCTGGATTGGGAACGGTAAGCGTCATCAATAACAATTAGATATTTACAAAGCATCCGGAACGAGTGACGGGCAATACGGTAACTGGGGAATACAATGCAGGGTATAGAGATAAAGCGGGTTCTTTTAATGGCGGAGTGCAATCATAACGGCATTGAATTTAGACGCGCTTGGCGCGCCTGGGCTGCCCGACAAGCGAAGCAGAACTCATCAACACTGTCAATGTCCTTCTGCACCTCCTGGCCAAAGTTCTGAAAGGGGATTACACGAAAAGTGTGTGGGCGATCAGGAACGAAGCAACCAAAGCTAGATAAGTAGATTGAACTAACTTTGAAACATGTTGGTTGACGGCAACCTCGTGGATGTACATAACTTCTTTCACATCTGCTTGAGTTGCAGTCTATGATGGCGACAACTAGATGGCGTTGAAAATGCTGGTGATCATGTATGGTCAACCACAAGTCAATTGGATGATGATGGGTAATGAACTACCAACCCCACACCGTGTCCATCTTGTTCCTTCACTATGAGGTCCGAATAAGCTTTCATTGATTGAGAAACCAAGATTTCAAGAAACGTACGAAAGTTGTTGACACATAATAAGTGGGTGGTATGAAATGTGCAGAGGGTCAGAGGAAGGCAAGGAACACTTGTAGTGCTGGTCAGTGGGGTTGAAAAGCTTTTTGCAGCTTCCCGCTCGCCTGTTTATGCAATTTCAGAAGCACCATATCCGTTCAGTGTCGACATGCGGCAATCTAGTCGTAAACTCGGGCCATCAATACATCAAAACCATATCCATCCTAGCAAATCCTGGCGTGAGATTGCACACATGTGTCAAGTTTTCTCGTCCTCCATTCCTATGTTTATGACAAACTGTTTGGTTGGTATGTGAGTCCATGTGATCAGAGCAACAAAACACCGCGTATACAATATACTAATAGGATGGATCATCGCGGATAGTTCGGGTCGTGTAAAAGACAATCACCTTTCACAGGACAAAAGATCCTGAAGAGACGGGCGGTACTACTGTATCACAATCACAAATGGTTACAATACTTACCACAATTTGAGTCCAATCGGGTCTGATGCATGTTCCGGAAAACCGTCTCAGGGCAGCACTATATCTCTGCGGAGCCATTCCATAGACCTATATGTACATATATTGGTAAGCTCGAGAGATGATAACAAAAGAATAGATAAACTCTTTTTATCCATCAGAAAAATCAGATTTTACGGTTGCTCAAGTTTTTCGCAGGTACCATGAAATAATACTATGTGTGATGTGTGATATGGCGTAATCTCTTCCGTGCGAAGATTGTGCGATATCTCTAAATGTTATTATCCACATCTGTACATATAGTAAGGTTACTCCCATGTTCGGGGCAAGGGGATCGCTCCGGACTTTGATATAAATAAATCAACTTGAATCTTTTCTAAAAACCATCAAATCCCGCAAAGCAGGGGGCGTAGCGGATAATGATAATCAAGTTCGAACATCTATGTATACTATCGAGGTAATTTGATTGCATGTCCCCACTAAACGACACCAACTTTGAGGACCGCGGAAGCATACGCAATTTATACCAATTGAATTCATTCTAAAGAACAGGTACGAAGTACACCCGCGGAAACCATTAAAGTCACGGCGAAGAACCATTTTGAAGTAAGCATTTGATTTCAGAAACCATCCCGGGTTAAAAGGATTCCGCATTCTCCCTATTGCTGAAACTGTTGTTTCGACCAACCAGAACATTCGGTTCAGAAATCTGGGTAAGGACTCGGACTCCAAGGTGGAGGAACAATGTGCCGATCAATTTTCCTGAGATGGATCCATTCGTACAATCACAAATTTTCTGGTCAATAAATTGAAAATGCTGCCAAATAAAAATGCTATGAGAGAACAACTGAAGATGATAACGTTGTATGGCATGCTGAAGTCAGGGGTAGCAAGATCAACTAGGAGGCCTGAGGTATAGAACCTATCATCAAAGGAAGGTTCTGGAGAACCTCTCGTGGAATTCTTTAAGGGTATAATAATGGCCGGTGGTAAGTCCCATCCTCTTTGAGCGTCTGGGGGGTGTTCCGTATACCGAAGGAATGCCTTTGTTACATCCATTGTAAGGTGAACTGTTGAGTTCGGTGGCAGTCGAAGAGTAGCTTGAAATGTTGATGGTCGAGAGTGTGGAACTGCTGGTATGTATGTTATGTTGGATAGGATATCCACTATGTGAAATTGAGCAGATTGGCATAAGATAATGGTCATGCAACTCACGCCTCAACTCTCTGTTCACATGAGTTTTCAGGGTATGTAGATAAAATTGAACAAGCCAGGGCATTGTTTCAAGATACAAAACATCGCGTGTGATTGGAGTGCGGTTCTTGAAAACTAGAGATAACAACCCACGCGCCTGACTAGAGCCGACCAAATTCCTTTGGATGGATAGAGATGGAAGAACAAGATCATGCTGAAAAGCTTGAAATAGTTGTATCAGCTTGTGAATAGCAACGTAAAATAAAACAAATTACCATGTTCGAAATCTGTAGGCCATTGCATGGCCACATTGATTGGCTTCTCAACTTGTTTAATACATAAATGATAAAATTAGAGAATGCAGATGATGATCACATACCGCTATTCAAATCAAAGATAGCAGTGCTTTTGTCCAAAGAAGTAGGTTCCGGCATGATGACTGGCGATCCTTTAGAAGGTAATGTTACCAAAATACGACTTGTTTGTGCAACAGGACAGCTCCTATCAATGGTCCGATCGAATAACGCCTGGAAAGACCAATCTGGAAAACGGAGGTATTATAACCCTAGATAACAGTAGTCATTTGATTCATTGCGAACCTCGCTTTTTGCCTCCTAGAAGTCGGAGTGGGTCTGATACCGACTGGAACACCATACGCATCTCAACACCTGCATCGGGATTCCATGACACATGAACACCCATCCCGTGCCAGTCGGCATCAAATAGGCGGTGGGGATTCAATAAACTTGCTATTCCAGACAAAGACTTGCACGGAAGCAATTTGAGAAATGGCGTCAAGTTTTCTGTACATACGTGCTCGGATGGTAGAGTTGCATGACGTAGGTAATGTTGTACCCCCCAGTCTGGGAGTGCTCCTTCAGGTATGAAAGACCTTTCGGGGGAAGTTGTGCGCTTCTCATCAAGCGATCCAAGAGAAGCACAGAAAAGACCAGCGAGAGCGTTACGTAGTCCTCTCCAGCGGTGATCAATGCTGAGATAGTTCCGTCTTATTTCCAACGACGTTTAGAAGAGTAATTCCACCCACCTAATTGCTGATCCGTCTCCGAACCACGCCCAAAGTTCTGCACCTGAACCGACGCTTCTCTCTTCAGGATACCCCCAACGATTATAGTCCCATTTCCCTGCATTTAACGTAAGGTGGAGCTCAGATACACCATATTCCCGAAGAATTTGTCCCAGTGCCAAAGGGAATAATGTATAGTGTTGAGCTAAACACACACGTCAGCAATTTAGTTGACTTATGAACATAGTTGGCCGCACATACACTCATCCTCCTTCCCAAGTGTTCTTGGGTCCCTTGGTGACGATCCCTTTAGTACTGTCCTAAACGAAAATTTTGATCCAACTCTGCCATCTTGGAGAGGATTTATAGAGAGCTCTTCGTCAAACTGTTCCACAGTATTGCCTAGTGATTGCAGTCCCAAGTACAATATCAAGAAATAAGGTAATGCAGGCACGCCCAGCATCTAAGTAAACAAGCTGTTCACGAACTACGCGTCTGGAAAGTCCAAATCCAGAGGATCAGTCGGAGTTGGTCTGAGTTTGAACATGATATGAAGAAAGGGCTTTGTTTGAATAAGAATTCATTCATGAGCGTAATTGTGAGCATAAAAGAAAAGGTGAGCATAACTTTCTGATAAGCTCCTGTCTCTAGTGGATGGTAAGAACGTTTGAGTTCAGTTTCTATCCCTCCTTTCGTCTAAACTCTCAGTCACAGTTGGTATACAGTGATCACGTTTCTTAATTTTCTGATGATACAATTGCAGCTGCTAATTGAACAGCCCCATTAATTTATTGCTTCCAGGATGTCGTTTTTGTCCAAAGAATTCAATGTTACATCAAATCAAATAGAAATTTCCTCTCGTGCCGCTCGGCGCCTTATCTTCAATTCTGACATATTAAAAAATGCCAAACTCTGCACCGGAGATATCGTTGCGATATCAAGTGCTAGTGGAATAAATTCTAAAAAGGTCGGAGACAGTGCTTATCGGTTGTTCTCTTTTTATGATGTGCCAACCTCGACACCCTAGAAATTCTCAATCGGAATTATTTGGCCGTCGCTTGATTTGCCTCAAGATTGTAAGCGATTCATATGATTCTACGAAGCACCCACATTCAATTTCTCGTGCTTCCTTTCCTATTATTTCCAGCAGTTCTGGTTTCTACTTCGCTCCTGTTAACAGCTTGCCTGGTGCCCGGTGAGCGGGCGCACGTTTTCCCATTGACTGGCGCAGCTTCTGCAGCCAAACTGTCAGCCGGAATTCCATCGCTTACGCAGGCCAAAGAAGCTGATATTGTTCGACTGAGAGAAATTTCTGTACCAGGTAGCGATCTACCTACTAATATATCTGAATCACACAAAACCAAACAGAAGGACTGGCTTACTCTATTACTGCGAGAAACCCTAGGTATCTACCCTTGGTGGCTATATAACTCCAGGTCCCTAACATAATTTTCCACCTAGTTGACCTGAAGTTTATCACCAATTCTCAAATTTTGGAAATACAATACGAGGGTCATAAGCGCCGTTTTTCCTTATCATCTGTTGTGCCGAAGTTACAATCCCAAGACGTGTTTTCGGAATCATTCGAGGCCCTGTCAATTAACACTACTCCACAAATATGGATTGTTGGATGGGACTCTAAGGTCATAATAGATGACTCTCAAAGTGCCGACCTGAACCATAAGGTAAGTCTCGTTAGGGTTAATGATATAAATCGCTCCCATGACGTGAACATGTGTTTGTTTTAGCCAAACATCGAGATCCTGGAACAAAGTTCCATCAGTGACGCTTATGCGTCTGTTGGAGGTTTGGATAAACAGATAGCAGAAATCCGGGATCTGCTTGAAATTCCATTGACCCGTCCGGAACTCTTCCGATATTTTGGTTTGTATTCATATTCTTGCTTTTACGAAACTGACCCCGCTAATTGTCTGGACATATCCAGGTCTCAAGCCTCCTCGAGGCATACTACTTCACGGCCCTCCAGGAACAGGTAAAACTCACCTGGCGCGTGCCATAGCATCATCGACAAAGTCTTCAGTGCTAGTTGTAAATGGTCCAGAATTGTCATCTGCTTTACCACGGTGAGACCGAATCCAAGTTGCGCGACGTGTTCAAAGAAGCTCGAGATAAGAGCCCTTGCATTATCGTTCTGGACGAGATCGATGCCCTAGTCCCACGACGGGAAGATAGTGCAGGCGGTGAAGTGGAAAAGCGCGTGGTCGCCACCCTATTGACGCTTCTAGACGGGATGGAGGGTGATCATGCGGATGGCCAAGGAAGAGTAGTCGTTATTGGAACAACAAATCGCCTTAATGCCATCGATCCTGCTCTACGTCGTCCCGGACGTTTTGATAGAGAAATTGAGATAGGTACATGTGTAGCAGTTCTTATGTTCTTTTCTCATGGACTAACACTCATGTTTAGGTATACCAGACGCCGATGCACGTTTGTCAATCCTGAATGTCCTTCTTTCCAAAACGCCGCATAACATTTCTCAAGAAGAATTAATTACTGTAGCGTCTCAGTGCACATGGTTACGTAGGGGCAGACCTTGGTTCTGTTGTACGAGAGGCTGGGACAACTGCGATCAAAAAGTGGTTAATAACTACTCCGGAGAACAAGACAAACGTTCCCCCTCCTTCATTAGCATTGACATTTCCTGATCTAATTGCCTCATCTACCGTCTGTGAGGCCTTCTGCGATGCGTTCCCTCTTTATTGATACGCCACCTATCCGTTATTCCGACATTGGCGGCCAAAGCCATGTTATCCAAAAGCTTCGTGAGGCCGTTGAGTGGCCATTACTACATCCAGAGGTATTCCAGAGGTTAGGTGTCAAACCTCCTAAGGGTGTTCTGCTCTACGGCCCGCCAGGTTGTAGTAAGACGATCTTAGCAAGGGCATGTGCCTGCGAGAGTGGGATCAACTTCTTGGCAGTAAAGGGGCCTGAAGCAAGTTTGCAATCTGATTTTCGCCAGAGTTATGTATTTATCCTGTATCTTGTAGCTTCTCAACAAGTTTGTTGGCGAATCGGAAAGAGCCGTTCGAGAAATATTCAGGAAAGCTCGAGCTGCTTCGCCATCCATCATTTTCTTCGTAAGTATTATTTCTCTCAGCCTAACAAAATAAAAATCATGACGCAACTTTTTCCAGGATGAAATCGATGCACTGGCAATCCTCAAGAACTTCTTCAGATCAGGAATCGGGATCATCACATGAAGGAGTTCTCACAAGCCTGTTGAATGAAATGGACGGTGTCCAAGAACTTATTGGGGTTACTATCTTGGCAGCCACCAACAGGCCCTGAAGCTATAGTAAGTCAGCACTTGTTCTTATGTGGTACCACTTTCATAAATATTTTCATCAAGGATTCTGCTTTGATGCGACCGGGACGTTTGGACAGACTTCTGTATATAGGACCTCCAGACCACGCAGGGCGTGAAGAAATTCTCAGAATTCGGATGACATCCATGGCGGTAGATCCCGACATTAATGTAGAGAACCTTGCTAAACTTGTGAGGTTCTGCTGAGATGTCCAAATGCTGCATCTGATTCATTCGTAATAACAGACTGACGGCTTCTCAGGCGCCGAAATCATGGCCTTTATGTCAAGAAGCGGCAATACTTACCATGCACAAGGACATCAATGCTTCATTTGTTAGTTTGGATGTATCACGTCTACTCTCAAATTAACAATACCATCAGATTCCGCAACACGCTTTCACCACTGCTGTGGGCTCCATCAAGAGACAAATTACCCCAACTATATTACAGAAATTTGACAGATGGAGGAGCGAGAATGATGCCAAAAGAGTTATGTGATCATAACAAAACGCACTTATGGATATACGAACCTAGTAGAAAAGAGTTCTATGACTGCAATCTCGCTGCTGCAATGATACGTAGAAGGTACTTATCTCCACACTTGTATAATGAGTTAGACTAGATTCAATTCATCCCCATCGCTATCAGTGATCGAGCGCATGTCCAACATAACGGCATTGCCTTGATATAGGCTAAAGGGTACCTAAGCCACATCCTGCAGTTTGGTCCAAGTCATGCCTTTGGTTTCACGAGAATTCTCAGACAAATCATGTGGTCCTTGTACTGCACTGCTCTTTTGCTCTTTACTTGGGTAAATTGATGTATATGATTAACCATGTGTCACAGGGTCAGCTCGATTATTTTCGATGGTGGGATGCCTAGTTCTGGACCTTAACTCATGATAAGTTTGGGCACTGGGTGGCGCTCAATTGTGTGACACCTTTACACGCATACGATAAGAACTGCGGTTTCCCTCTTTTTTTATGTAATGCGCCAAAGAAAACATTCTATGACCCCTTCCACAGCCCTTCATACTTAGTTCGAACCGGTGGTAAATTTGGTCGTTGTGATGCATTTCCATGCGTGTGTGTGTGGCTTGTAGAAGATTATGACCCGTGAAGACTTCCATGCGGTAGCAAATATTATGTACCACTTACAGCCTATTTTTCCCTAGATAACGAACGGGGCTAGTATCTAGACAGGGTTTCTGGTACAGTTTCTCATTTTGCAACTCGGTATCATTATTTACTTCAGGACACAACTTCAAGGGTTGTAAAAGGCACACCCTGAAGCGTTGAAATGCAAGAAAAGAGTGTTCGTTTTGGGGTTTCACGGCAAGCCGATGGTTTATTTGTTTGATTAGAGCTGCGATTGCCGCTAAGACTCGAGTATGAAAAAATAGCTATGCTCGAAACAGTACCCGAAGGTAGCATAGAGTCGAAGGATGCAAGGTTACAGGTACGGCAAACATATTAGAGGTGAAGAATCTATTACATCAAACGTGGGATAATATGCATTGGCATACGGCCACTAGACACCGTAAATGTGGTGGTGATCATGATTAGAATTGGCAATGGTCCAGTTGTTCTCCAATTAAACACTAATATTAGAGGGGTATGTAACTTACGGTACACAACACAGGAGAGATAGTGTGCACAATTCGCCGAATACGCTTACAGAGCATCTAATCTGCTAGAATAACGCTACACCCAAAGATTGTCAGAGACCAGGGTAGAATATAAGATACGCGATAAACGATTTAAATATCGTCGCATAGCAAAGAAGATCACAGCCGCTAGATAGGTGGGGTGCTGATGTTAATATACCCTCGGGCCACCTCAAAGACTAGTATGATAAGGACTTGGCATCGAAACATGTGTAGGGTACTTATCAAGAAAGAGACAGATGCATGAGTCCTCAAGCAACAGTATTTGTTGATTGTGCGGGTAGACATAGACACGTGCAGTTGTGAATGGTGTGCGGTATTAAATAGTAAGAAGATGAGGTGAGAAGGAAGAAAGCCATTATAATAACTTTCAACTTGCAATTGGCAAATATTTTTGGGCGTTGTTTGCAGATATTTAGCTACACCGTGTGGTTGTAAACAGTAGAAAATATAGTCTTGTCTCAAGGTACTTTATACATGCATCCAGTATGATCAGGTTTATCCTCGTTCAGGTACGTGGCACACAGCAGGCCATAACGATTTGTAACTAAGTAACTGCTGCAGAACCGGCAAGGGAAGACAAGGTTGTCGAAATGGTATGTTCCATATGATGATGATGAGAAAGTGAGTTGGCAATCGCCAAGGTAGTTTCAAATACGACCGACCTTCGATGATCGAATTAGGTGCGGTTGCGGGGTGAAGTACATAGGTTAGTGGCTCCGCGAGACCAGAAATACCAATCGAACTTTGTGGAGGTAAGTGTATACTGGATGCCGTAACATTTATGTGCTCATTTGGATTATTGTCGCCTGTAGTTCCGGAACTATAAGATTGTTTACCGTCGTTATGCTGGTCTATTCTTCTGCGTCTGCGTGGATGCAAATGACAACGAGCTTGCTTACTTGGAAGCTATACACTTGTTTGTGGAAGTTCTCGGTGTGTTCCTGTTGAACAATTCTATTGTCTACCTCCTTTTTTCATACATTTTACAGATTCCTTTTTCGACAATGTGTGTGAATTGGACCTCGTGTTTAATTTTTACAAGGTGACCTTATTGCGTTTTTATCTATGTGGTGGCGTCTGAGACACCCCGTTCAGGTGTATGCAATACTAGACGAGATATTTCTTGCCGGAGAAATCGAAGAAACGAGTAAAGAAGTCGTTTTATCCCGATTAGAAGAATTGGAAAAGTTGGAATAATATCTATGAAGGCAAATTTCTCTCTTCGTATGATATAGGTTATGTATAAAGCTTGATTTCGTTCGTTCATTTAGATCATCATTGTCGTTGGGCTGAGTATAGCCCTATCGTCGACATAGTCCAGATTCCAGCATTACAGAATCTCTAGTATTCCAAGAGCTCCTCGATAGTCATTGACACAAGCTTGTTCCGTATTTCCTCCGATGCCGACCCGTGTTTACCCACAGAGAATAAACCTGTATCTTCTTTCCCCACCTTTGGAATGAAATATTCCCATGGTATTGATAATGATGTTGAATTGAAGCATTTTGTCTGTCGCTGATTGAACCAAGCCGTCGAAGCTTTGCCGTTTGTAATTGAGCTAATCAGATAGCTTATCAGCCATCGTATTTCAGCTAATCAATGAATACATTTGTGTTTTTGAAAACCAATATATGGATCGCGCCTGGCAAAGGATGTGGAGGGTTTCGTCCTATCATGGAATTGATCAATGATGTAGAAGGTTAGTGCCCTGGCGTCATCTGGTCTATTTGGGAGATAACAATAGCACGACGGCCCCTTTCCTGCCTCGGTTGTTGCCCTGAAAGTGTAATCGATACTGTAGGCCTCCCAACAGCCGTGCGACGGACTCTCATGACGCTTCGCCCTGAGCGGGGGTTTCGGGATTCAGTCATGTTCGGACCCATTATCCACAGCTTTTTACAATTCAGTTGAATTCAACTTGACGCGAAACGGGAAATGGCGAGTAACTTTTCCACGTGTTTTTATTAGCATGAATTTAAAGAGAAGCCTGAGAAGATCGTTGTTTAAATGGCATCAGGATAAATACCGGATGAAAGTTCAAATTACTTCAATACTGCGCGAAACTTCCCCTGTAATTGATGGATGCTCGATGAGGGAAGTGACAAGCGCGTGAGTGGAGACTTGTAAACAAAACAAGCGGCTAGAATAGCAAGGATGTTGAGATGGACGCGCTCATCTCCAACGTTCACTCGCTCATTTCTCCAAAGGGACAGATTTTTCCAGCGCTGGAAAATATGTTTAGGACGGCAAGAATTGATTCCCTAGGTCTCCGTTCTTCTCTATGGCTGAGGCTATCACCGTGATCCAGGTGCGGCCTTGCAGTCCGTCTTAACTTGGCGAAATATACTCATCTCAGTAATATCAGTTTCTTAAATTCGAGCCAATTGTTATGGAATTGGTTGAGACAATCAAGTGCGGGCCTTTTTGTATACATGATCACTCTTCATTGTCATCACTATACCGTTGCACACCAACGCAGAAGATGTGTTGCTTTCCGAATTTTCCGTAGCATTCCGTTGAACTGAGGTGAAGTTCCACATGGTATCCACGTGGAGTACTATAATTGTAATTGTTCTTACTGGAGAGAAACTGAAAGTTCTTTAGTACGAACGAAGAACCTTGGGAGTACAGGAGAAGCTAAACTGCTGCTATTGGTTTACAAAGAGCATTGAGGTTGTTGCTGGGAACCTGAAATAAGTATGTTAGGTTTATATGACTAACCGGAGGTGATTTCCCTGATTCCGAAATGCCTCCGTTCTTAGTTTCCACGATGATCATTCTCGCATAAATAGGCCTTCGAGGAAGTATGAGTCTAATCGTGAGGGCAGCCATTTTGGTTTTTCTTTTTGACCTCGCTTGTCTCCTCCCCTTCTCAGTTGTCCATCAATCAGTCCTCGGGAACAACACTTCCTCGTCATTTTGGCGTACAAGTAAAGACGCCGCACACACATTGCCGGGGATTGGCTCAATTTTCTATTTCAGCATTTATATTCAGGTTGTGCGGTGGTTTCCGGGCTTGAGATTCCCGCCCATTCACCCCGCCCTCAAAGGGCAAATTGTGACTTTTTTCTCCACTTGAAGATTTGTTCTAACCCTCTCACTCAGGTTATGCGCGGCCTTGCATGGAACTGTCATTGGAGGCGTATCGTAACATAGTGAATTATGTTGGGAATCGTACCGATATTGCAACTCTGTGCAGGGTGTCCAAAAGCTTTCGGCATGTCGCCGAACGGGCGCTATACAATACACTCTACATGCGCCAAGAACCAAAAACAATTCAACTATGCAATACATTGTCAATCGAGCCTCGCTTATCCTTTCTCGTTGACGCGCTCACCATTAATTTCTCTGAAGAAAGCGGGGGTCGCTCTGAAAGTGAAAAAAGTGAAGGTGAGGACGAAGACGAAGATGAGGATGAACACGAGGAAGAGGAAGAGGTGGAAAAGGAAAGGGATCCCGGTACACCAGCTGACTTTTGGTCCCCAATCGCCGGCGCGTTACAAAAGTTGGCCAATCTCCGTCATTTGAACCTTCATATAAGTAGTGGGCCCAACACTTCTAATACGTGGATATTAAACGATACAACCTTCCGCCTGCGCAGTTTCCATTGTGATCTCGATTGGGATACAAAACTTGTAGCCTTCTTTAACCGACAAACAGTTCTCGATGACCTTTACATTATAGATTTTAATACTACCGAAACGACTCTCAACACGGACTCTCTCCTTAAGCTCTCGATACTAGAATGTACCTTCACAGAAGCGGCCTTGGAGATAGTACCAGGGCGACCCATCACACATCTCAAAACCTGCTTTTCTCGCTCGGAAATTGGAGAAAAGCGACAGGAAATGACCACGCTACTATCAAGTATTAAGCTCTCCACTTCACCAATCCTATCATTGGATATCGCAGATTCCTTGTACAATGAACAGTTCTCTATGGAGCTACTAGCGTCTTTGATCAATATTGACGCTACATCCAAAGAACTACGATACCTGGGCACGTTGGTATTACCCATCTCGGGTCGCGAGGTACGGAGGTTTTTCCACCATTAAGCATGATTATGCAGAGCCCTGATAATTGTTTTTTGTTTTTCCAATTTGTTGTTCTTGGAATGGTGGTGCGTGCTCCCTGACTTGGCAGAGGCTAGAATTCTACGGACTTCTGATGCGACTTCCGCGGATCCAATGCGTCGAAGTCGAAGTGTCGGAATGGGACCCTCAACCCGCAACTGCACCCGCTTTCCGTGCATTAGCAAGTGAACTTAGGTTGTATACGCCCTCTGTGACTCGAATTGTGTTCGTGCACAATTACGATAGGACAGTAGTCACCGTCGTGAATGGGGTTTGTCGGGTTGATTATGAAGTCAACACTGATATTGTTTGGAGAGAGATTTGTACGTTATGCTTTGCCTCGTGTCGGCATGTATACTGATGTAAACGACGGTGTCCATTAAAGGAACGTGCACCGCGATAGTTGCTCTTCGCTCAAGCTTTTGATTTAGATGACTTTCCTTTTACTTGATTTCTTTCTTTTGCCTTGATACTATCTGTAATGTTTCCCACTGGGTCTATGTTCAACCATCTCAACCATTTGTAGCCTAAACAGATACTTGACGGTCAACTGTAGTATCCGTCACCTACATATCATACTCTTTCATAGTCATTAGCTACACAGATTCCCCGCAATATGTTCATCGATATCACATATACGTACACATACTTTTCTCTTATTTTCTTTTTTTCAGTCACTAAATCTGGCAAACTATTTCGGTTAATTGTTCCACTTCGGGTTTCTTGGGTTCTCAGCCAGTAGATTAATAAAAATTTCTATATTTCGACGCAACATTCATCAACGAAATTAAAAGGCACGATAACTTTCACAAGCTAAAAACCCGGATACGGCTGATGACGATTATTGCTTCCCTCGTGACGTCATAATTCACTTCCGTCTTCACTGAGACCTCTTCAGTTATGCATGTATCAGTGCTCGCTTTTATGGTATATAAACCATCGTATCGGCCATGTATAACATCCCCCCATCTTTACCACCTACTTACTTCACAGACTCTCAAAAACTCATCGTATATCCCCAAATATGACTGGTGAACCCAAGTATGCAATAACTCTATGCTATCCGGATATGTGCTGACTCCAAATTACTATGCTAATAGCAAAACTTCTGGCCAGTTTCACTCGGTGAAAGGGAGCGTTGTCGAGACTGTCAGTATTGGTTTTTAGTGGTAAACAGTCTCTTACTCTACTCTCAATAGGTTGGAAACATGACTGGAGCCGAATCTTGGCAGAACTCTGGAAAGCAAGAGCATGCTGAGGGCGAGGCGGAATACAAAGCATCCCAGGCCAAAGGTTATGCCGAAGGAACCGTGAACCGCCTCGCTGGTCATGGTAAAGCACTCTATGGTGCACTCATTGATGATACGGAAAAGCAAACTTCTGGTAATTTGTCTCTTGTATTTGTTGAAGATTAATACACATATATGCGCTTTTTTAACAGGAAATGTACAGAAGGAGAAGGGCAAGGTCGAACAAACCGTCAACGATCCTTCTGCCTAAATCCGTTACCCGACATGCCAACTAGTAGTTAGATTGTGTTAGTCTTAGAAAAGCTAGATATTCCAGCTGAGAGATATCGAATTAGAATTAGAATGACATTAAGAACGCACGTAGTGGTAAAACAATGCACTTTTTTGGATCATTTGCTTGGAGAAGTTCGGACACGGCACCTCCCAATTGCAAGTGGTTTAGCTAAGAGAAGTGGATTAAATTCAGTTCTTGAAGCCCTAATTATTATTGATTGAGAGTATATTCGCTTGGTGATTCCCTTCAAAACACCATAAAGGGAGAAATTTCACTTTAAGCTGCTTAAAGTTGATTCGGAACTGGAAAATTGCCACGAAAATCTGTGATAGTTTCTAGAGTTGGCGACTCGTGAGATTCTGTTGGGGCTTGCATATTAAGTGAATGGAAGGGTCAATACTGCGATTAAAATGGATTAATTGAATTCGACATCGGAGGATGAGAAATAGAAAATAAAGAAATTCACGTACGACACGGCGTGGATGAACAACTAACTCCTCTGGATTAACCGCGGGTACATCGGACCGTGAGTTGGAGCTCTCAGCAGCATAAACGTTCGCCTGACTGCTCAGTAAAGGAACCTCGGTGGTTTTCCTAATTTCGTTTACATCAACACAGGGGTGATTTCTCGTCAATCAAAAAAGAAGGCTTCCATAAAATTGAGAGAAAAAAAAAATATATTCATTTGAATGTGTGGCTTTGTGTCACTCTTGGTGAGCGCATACCCACGACATTCAAATTTCGATTGTTATATTGTTAGCGGATTCCTCACTCATCATGGAAATCAACCCTGGAATTTTGAAAGTAGTGCCCTTGGAGGAAGCCACGAAAGCATGATGTTCTATTGGAGCTTCGGAGTCTCTTTGAATACAAGTCCATGTACATTTGGAATAACAAGGGGAGACTGAGCTGGCAGAGTGGCTACAGGAGCATCAGGACCTGAAATAGAGACAAGCCGTGAATAAGGGTTGGGTCAGAGCCCGTCGGCGGTATATCAACTTAGTCCTGGTTCGACACAATATAAAATGGGAGTGTTCTACAAAATTTTAGTGGTTCGAAAGTCAGGTGAGGTGTGTCACTCACGAGGGACTGTTACAGGAGCAACGCTTTCATATGATAATGATTTTCTGAACATAAAAGCTGCGTGACGTGCAGCGCTCTCAACCTGAGAATCGGGTGTACCTGTTAAGTCGTATATAATTACCTCCATTGGTTAGACGACAAGACGTGTACAAAGTGGCAGTTTACTCCTCCAGAGGTTCAGACTATATCATGTGAAACTTTACATAAGCATTGCACGATTTACTCGTCGGCGATCGAACTCAGCATCTTCTTGCTAGATTTAGCTTGTGTTACACTCTTTCTGAACGAATGTTAAGCGCTAACTTGCTTATAACTATCTTTTGCTGCAATAATCGAGTGCAATGAGTAAGAAAATGAACACACGCATTCCAAACTTTGCTTACCTGCAATGTACAAGAATCAAGCGCCATGAGCGCTTACAATCCAGGCCTCGACTTGGCCGGTGAGAATTAATGCGGGGCCTGTGTAACACCCATGAGGCTATGGTGCCTATTCGTGACACAGACACGCTCAAGCTCATGACTGGATTGAGTCGCCGGCATTCCAGTATGTCTTGAAACCTTTTCACTGCTTGAATGGTATGTCTGATTAGAACTGCAGGATCTGTGATCAATGCCTCCATCTAAAAAAGATCAAAGAATTGACGGGATCTTGACTGGAGCAAAGCAAATTCTCGATGCTACGAAGGATATACTATCCTTTTGTCCTGTTCCAGGGCTGCCTGGCGCTGTCTCTACATTGTCTACCCTTATCGATATGGTGCTTAGTAAGTCATCAAGTTGATTGTTGTGATTCATGTATTGAAGTTAGTTGATTAGAAAGAGAGGGGGAACAAAGAAACTCGGAGAGAATTAGCCAAGAATATAAATGAGCTAGCATCGATCATCGAGAAAACTGTGAAGCAAATCAATTCTATACCAGAAACCGACAATAACATGCGAAGCCGCCTTGCAACTTCCTCTGAGCTAGAGGAGAGGATAGCGACTCTCAATCGGTTCGTTGTGCTAGCACTCAACACCTGTTCTACTGAGCAGTCGGGCTTAGTGATTTAGACGATCTGACCAATATGGCCGAGGAGCTTGAGGATGGATTCCTTGGGTTTCTGTTGAGCAAAAAGAATGCGGATACATTGACGAAAATCAGGACAGGCGTTGATAGTGCGATCAGGAAATTCTTGGTATGTATTCATTTCTGATATATCACCAACCTTGACATAACATATACCACAGATTGATGGCGAAATTTCTATCGAATTACTTGTCAATGGTATCGTTAATAATCAACTCCATGAATGTGAGCGAGTTTCCTCTTTCTGTCATAATGACTATGGACCTGTTGCTCATTACAAATTCGCTTTTGCAGTCGACGAAAAGGCTCTAGAAAACCTCCCACACGTTAATGCTGGTTACTCTTCTGCATTGAACCCGACGAAATCGGGCACGCTTCAAGGTACCAGGACCTTATTGCTCGAAGAGCTCACAGCTTGGACCTTAAGGCCGGACTCAAACCGAAGCAGCTCTTTCATATACGTTATCAGCGGAGGTGCTGGAACTGGCAAGTCTACCATCGCTTTCGAGATGGCTCAGAGATTGGAGGAGGTCGGGGCACTTGGTGCTTCGTTCTTCTTTGTTCGCGGTGCCGACAAGTTGAATACAACAACACACGTCCTAACGACAATCGCTTACCAATTAGCACGCAATCAAAAAGAACTATACCCTCTCATAGCAACAGCTGCTAGAGAGTATTCGAAAAAGGGCAAGCAAGGCGAACAACTTCAAGTGGACCTTTACAATCTCATTATCACGCCACTTATGAATGCCCGAACATCCCATCACCCAGTAACCATTGTTCTAGATGCTTTAGATGAATGTACCAGAGCAGGCCAGGACGAAGTTGTGCGGCTGCTTTACCTGTTTATGGAGCAACTTCCCAGGATACTATTTCCTTTCCGGGTACTTGTAACTACCCGACCAGAGATGCATATCGAGGCCGCTCTTAATACCGAAAATCTGCGTCAAGTCTCAAAACCATACCGATTACACGAGATACCAAGGAGTATTGTGGATCAAGACGTCAAGCTTTTTCTAGAAGCGAAACTGAAGGATCTTAGTTGCTATGAAATTATATGCAGCGCCCGCCGGAATGCTATCGAAGATCTGACCAAACTTGCTGCCGGATTGTTTATCTATGCCGACACCGTCGTCAAATTCCTTGGCAAAAATCCCCACCACGCAGTTGAGATCCTTGATGCCCTTCTCTCTGACAATGCGTCAGGTGCAGCGTTTAGCCTGAAGAATCTCGATCGGCTTTATATTGCTGTATTACAGAATGCACTCGATGATGACGGTCTCGATATTCCTCACATGAGGGAGTATATCCAACTTGTGTTGGGCAGCCTTTCTTTGCTTCAAGACCACATGTCAACAGCTGTTCTGCATGATTTGGTCGGCGTTCCAATGAGATTTATCCGGGACATTTTGGGGCCGACTTGGTTCCGTAATACTCAAGCCAGAAAGGGACGACATCGAGATTCGCATGCTGCATGCGAGTTTTCCTCAATTTCTAATCGACAACAAGCGCTGTGATAACCCCGTATTCTATATCGACCCCTCCGTACACCACCACCGCCTTGCATCTACCTGTCTAGAATTAATGACTGTGAACTTCCCGCTAAGAAGAAACATTTGCAACCTCGAAGATCCAACAATTATGAAATTAGACATTCCAGATCTGCAGGATCGTATTAAGAAGTGTATCCCTGGAAGTTTACAATACTCGTGCATTCACTGGGCTACCCATTTGTCACAAAGTAATGTTGCAAGCCCAGTAATCTCGAATATGGTGACTGAATTCACGAGAACAAAACTGATGGCCTGGTTGGAAATGCTAAGTTTTATGGATCGTTTAGAAGTTGCGGTTCCAGCCTTGCTTGCGGCGATGGCATGGTGCGAGGTATGTATTCTTTTCTATTCATGTAATGCAGGGAAATTTTAATCATTGCTGTCAGATCCACATCCAGGGAGAACACGAAACCCTTCAATTGATGGATGACGCATACCGCTTGGTTTCACAATTTTACGCACCTATCGATGATTGCCCAGAGCACATCTATACATCCGGACTTCAACTAGCACCAACCTGTATTCTTACCACGCGTTACAACCAAAGCAACAGACCAACCAGTAAACACCCGATCATAACGTTAATGACACCTCGAGATTCCGCATGGGGTCACTGCCTTCACACAACTCCAGTGGGCTTAAATGACTGTCGTGCAATGCTTTCTCCCGATGGGATGTTGATTGCGGCTGGGGCATCAGACGCAAACGTACGCATATGGGACGCCAGTATTGGATCATTGAAGAGGACGTTAGGGGGACACATCAAGGACGTTAAATGTGTTGCGTGGGCGCCTGACGGGCAGTCGCTTGCTTCTGGATCTGCTGATGGTACTTTTCGAATTTGGAATGCTGTCTCTGGGGGGCAGATACATGTCCAGCGCGTGCAAGGGGGACATTGCAAGGTGTATTTTATTGCCTGGAATCAAGACGGTTCACGGGTCGTCACTGGAAGTAATCCTGGTGGAGTGCAAGTATGGAACATCGACCTTGGCAAGGAGATACAGGAGACAATAGCTATTCCTACAATGGATACAGTAATAGGTGATCTCCAAGGACATCAGCCGTGCCGTAGACAAGACAGAAGGAGGAAGACTTCGGCTTTGGGACATTAGTTGCAGCAATGGTAGGATTCTAAAGGAGCTACGCATAGAATTCTATATATTCGCAGCTGTGTTTTTACACAATGATACCCAGGTTGTTTTCTGCGGAATAAACGATGCCATTCATCTGTGGGACTTGCAATCGGGCGACTGCATTCCCAAGGTCAAATTGGAATCCAGAGTCACGTACATGGGCAAGACTCATATTATTGGTATCTCCGCGTCCCAAATGGGTGATATCGTCGTCTCGTCCACTCTGGACAACATCCATTTCTTCAATTCGACAACTTGGGAGTCGCTTGGCTCGTTCCGTGGATTCTTTTCTCTAACTGCATCATTCTCTCCTGATTGTCGCCGCCTTGTGTCATCTTATAATGATATTCAGACGTGGGACGCATCTGCAGTGCTCTCTCCAAAATCCAAATTCACACCTTCACAGTCATCACCGACATCATCTGCAGTTATGAAGCACGATTCACCTATATATTTCGTCACTATCTCGCTAGATGGCTCGCGCGTAGCTGCCTTGTCAAAAGGAACTGTCAGTATCTGGTTTCTCCAGTCCGGGACGCTATGCTGCACTCTCCAAGGAGATTTTGCTGGTGATGCCACCTTTTCTCCTGGTGGTCGGGAAATAGCAGTCGGTGCATATAGGAAGATCTTCATATGGGACATAACGTCAGCTGAACCCTCTGTGATACGGACGATAGCTAGTGGAAACGACTGGAATGATGTGATCACATGGTCCCCTGACGGGCGTTGGATTTGTGGTGCAGCATACGGCCCTGGTACGAAAGGACTTGGTATATTCGATGCAATGACGGGCCAAACGGAAAAATATCTTCCCTTCAGAAATGAAGAGAGACTGTGGGAAGTGGAATTCTCCAAAGATAGTACCTTGCTATACGTAGGATCCAGCGTGAAGGATGTGATATTCATATGGAAGGAAGGGGATACCGTTGATCTCGAACAGAACAAGTGGGTAACAGAAATCCAGAGGAGAGGACTGTCTTATCAGGATGGGTGGATCCTACGCGAACGGGACAGTAAGAGATTGTGTTGGGTACAAGCCGGATACGTACATATGTTTGCGCGATGGGGCAATTATTATGCTGTTGGCAAGGCCTCGGGTCAATTGGACATTTTATATATTGAGGACAGTTCTGTAGGCGTCACAACAAACTTGTAGAGTATAACTGTATTTTGAAACATAGGTTTAAGTATTCATTTAATTCCTCGTTGTAGGACAACTTTTTGTGAAGGGCAGTAATTTTCTAAATATTTCTCTCATTAGAATATCATAACTGTCAATGCAGTGAATTGGGAGTTAGAAGCGACTTCATAAAATTTATCCAGAGCATTTAGTATTACCATTAAACGCGCTGTGCTCAATAAAAACACTTAATGGGCTCAGAACATGTGCTACAGCACACATCTCAAATCTGAACCCCATAGGTCAAGAAACCATCGAGATATTTGAGGTAGGCGAAAGGAATGTCTGGCTGAGGAGTCGGATGCTATAACTAATAGTATGCTGCTGGCAGTGAATGTCCTCCACTCTCGTAGATCATGTGATGTCCGGCTAACTGAAGGTGAAGTTGTACGATGATCAGTCTCTCACGATTATACGGCACTCTCACAGGAAAACTGTTGCTTGTGGCAGGTAGTTTAACCATTTAAGTGGATTTCCAAGATATTCAAATTAGTTACCATTGACTATATGCAGGTCGTATAGAACCAATCTCTAGCAATGACTACCTTTCCAATGGCTCATATGTCCGCAGGCGTTTGGTCAGAGGATAGTGTTTCAATATGCCCGAGCATTCAAATCGACAATGTCCCATAACCAATTAATATATGACCCTTAGATTGATGGTGGGCGCTTATTCTTTTTTCGAAGAACTGTTGTAATACTGGCAAGCTTTCAAAAATTCACAACTGGGTCAATTCAAAATTGCTCAAGCACTTCTTTAGTGACGGAGCATTTTTCATTGAGCGTATTAAGTCATTGAGCTAGAGCGTTAACAATGCATTAACAAATACATGCCTTTCGACTTTCTGGGCGCTTAAACTCAAGCGACCTGCTTGTGAAAATGATGATCAATCATGCTGTGCCACCTCAGGCGCCTTAGGGCAGAACTCATGTCAATGAGGTATATGTTGAACTACTCCCACATCCTTAATCTTCTCATACTTATACCACAGTTGAAGCGTTTGTTCATAGATACTGTTGGTCCTGTTTGACGATCTGTCCGCTGTGACCAAGGACAAACAACGTTCCGATAATAGAATCTTCGACAATGTCTCCATCGAAAAGTGATCAACGGATTAATGATATCCTGATTGGCACAAAGCAAATCCTTGATAGTGTGAAGGACCCACTTGGCTTGGTTCCCATTCCAGGATTACCAGGCGCTGTCTCAACTCTATCCGCGCTCATTGGTATAATTTTGGTGTGTCTATAATAATACTATTTCCTATATTCATGCATGATTGAAGTGATCTGGTTGATCAGGTTGCCAGAGGGAATGAGGGAACACGAGAGGACCTTGCGATTAATATCAAAGCACTCACTTCAGTCATTGAGGAGACTAGGAAAACTGCAGAGTCTGTTTTGGGAACAGATGACGACAATTTAACACGGACACGCCTATTAACATCACCTGAGTTAAAGGAAAGGGTTTCTGCACTTGAGAAGTTAGTTTTTATAATGTGGTCGAGTTCTTTACTTATGGCTGGTTATCACAGAGATCTGAAAGATCTGGCCAGTCACGCAAACAACCTTGAGAAGGGATTTCTTGGGTTGATGTTGAGTAAAAAAAATGCGGATACATTATTGAAGATCAAGACAGGCATTGAAGATGCAACTAGAAAATTTCAGGTGTGCAAACTATTTTTCTTCATTGATTGAACCCACCTAATCGTGTCATAATATAGATTCAGGGTGGGATCACTATTGAGATGTTGATAAACGGCATTGTGAATGATATTGGGGTATGAACTGTCCTGTCTGTTGCTGGAAAATCATATTGATGCAAGTTCATAGCATATAAAGCGTACACAGCAACAAGACCGTCAGTTCTTCCCCCGTTTGTATTAGGACTACCTACTTATTGCTCACTTCAGTCGATGAAAGAGCATTGAAGGATCTCCCTCACGTCAACGCTGGTTACTCTTCCGCATTGAATCCAACCAAATCAGGTACACTGCAGGGCACCAGAACCGCACTGCTCGAAGAGCTTATGGAGTGGTGTCTCCGACCGAACTCGAACCAAAATGGCTCCTTCATATACGTCGTTAGCGGTGGTGCTGGCACTGGCAAGTCAACTATCGCGTTTGAGATGGCTCAGAGATTAGAGGAGGCTGGGGCTCTTGGCGCCTCGTTCTTCTTCATCGGTGGTGCAAATGATTTCAATACCACATCGTATGTGCTGACAACAATTGCCTATCAATTGGCACGCAGCCATGCCGACCTATATCCTCACATCGCAAAAGCAGCTCGGGATTACAGCCGGAGGGGTAAACAAGGAGAACAACTTCAAATGGACCTTCACAATCTTATAATCAAACCCCTCATGAATGTCCAGCCATTACATCGCCCAATCATTATTGTTTTGGATGCACTCGATGAGTGCACTAGAGCAGCCCAGGGTGAAGTTGCCCGACTTCTTTTCCTCCTTATGGAACGACTTCCCGAACTCCCTTTTCCTGTCCGGGTGCTTGTGACTACCCGACCGGAAATGCACATCGAAGTGGCTCTTAACACTGAAAAGCTTCGTAAAGTGTCCAAACCATACAGACTACACGAAATTCCGAGGGTGATCGTCGATGGAGACATCAAAATTTTCTTTGATGCAAGGTTGACGGAACTCAGCTGCTGGGAAATGATAGTCAATGCCCGTCCTGATGTGGTCGAAGAACTTACTAACCTTGCCGCGGGACTATTTATATATGCCGACACTGTTGTCAAATTCCTGGGTAACAAACCAGATCTTGCTGTCAAAATCCTTGATGCTCTCCTGTCAAACAATGCATCAGGTTCAGCATTTAGTTTGAAGAATCTTGATCGATTGTATATTGCCGTACTACAAAATGCGCTCGACGACGATGATTTCGATATTCCAGACATGATGAAGTACATTCAAATTGTGCTGGGTAGTCTTGCTCTACTTCAAGATCATGTATCGATTTCTGGCCTGAATGATTTGGTCGATGTTCCAGTAGAGTTCATCCGGCACATACTTGGTCGCCTTGGTTCGGTCATTTTGAAACCAGAAACGGACGATGTCGAGATACGGATGTTGCATGCGAGCTTTCCCCAATTCCTTATCGATATCCAGCGCTGTACTGATCCCAAGTTCTATATCGACAAATCTATGCACCACCGTCGCCTTACGTGGACCTGTCTAGAAGTGATGACTATGAAGTACCCGCTTAAACGGAACATATGCGAGCTCGAAGACCCAACAATAATGAAATCAAATATCCATGGTCTACACGGCATGGTCAAGAAATTTATCCGCCCAAGTTTACAATATTCGTGTGTTCACTGGGTTACTCACCTATCACAATGCCACAATCCAAGTCAGAACATCTTGAATGCGGTCACGGAGTTCATGAGAACAAAGCTACTTGTTTGGTTGGAGGTACTCGGTTACATAGATCGACTTGAGGTTGCTGTGCCAGCCTTACTTGCGGCACTTTCATGGTGTGAGGTACGCATTTTATCTTACTGATGCAGCACAGAAAAAACTGAGATAGGATTGTAAGGTGAATATCCAAGACGAAGACAGAGACGAAATCCTTCAATTACTTGATGATACTCGCCGCCTGGTTCTCCAGTGTTATGCACCTATCAGCGTGTGTCCTGAGCACCTCTATATATCCGCACTTCGCATGGCACCATCGTGTGTTTTCACAATGTACTACAACAACCCTGACAAAACGCTGATCAGTAATCACACTACCATGAAGTCCATGATGCCTCGAGATTCGGCTTGGGGTACTAGTCTTCACACAATCACAAAGCTTTCATCTGGCTGTTGTGCAATGCTTTCCCCCGATGGAGGCTTGATTGCCTCCGGGTCACCGAATGGGGAGGTGCACACATGGGATGCCAGCGTTGGATCGTCAAAGAGAACGTTACTTGGCCACACCAAGGATGTCGAATGTGTTGCTTGGGGGCCTGATTGCCAGTCGCTTGCTTCTGGTTCGGCCGACGGGACGATTCGTGTTTGGAATACTACTTCTGGTGCGCAAGTACATATCCAGCGTGTGCAAAGTGAAGATTGCAAAGTATACATTATAGCGTGGAGTCAAGACGGAGCACGAATTGTTACAGGGACTAAACCAGGTGGAGTACAGGTATGGGACATTGTAATTGGTAAGGAGATGAAGGGGAGAACGATTCCCTCAATAGAGCTAGTGATTGGTGTTTCCAAGGATCTGGGACATGTGGTGGAGAGGACAACCACAACAGCCCTTCGGCTGTGGGACATCAGATGCGACAACAGCATAATCCTAAAGGAGCTGCCTGTATCATTTCGAGCAGGTGCAGCTGTATTTCTGCACAACAATACGCAGATTGCATTTGCTGGACAAGACAACGGGGTTCATGTATGGGACCTGGACTCGGGCTACTGCACTTCCAAAGTCAGGTTAGAATCTAAAATCGTTTCGAGAAATCAGGCTTTCATATATGGTATCGTCCTCTCTTCAAGCGGTAATATTCTTGCATCATCCACGCTTGACAAGATCCATCTTTTCGATACGAACACTTGGGATACCCTTGGCTCCTTCCACGGCTTCTTTAAGGACACCGCATCATTCTCTCCAGATGATCGCCTCCTCGTTACATCATTCGCTATGATCGATACTTGGGACCTATCTTCCGTGCTTGCACCAAAATTACAAATTACTTCTACTTCACCACCACTACCATCGTCATCATCGTCATCACAAAATATAAAACACGATTTACCTATACATTTCGTAGCTGTGTCCTCCGAAGGATCGCGTGTAGCAGCTGTGTCCTGTGATGCAGTCAGTGTCTGGACCCTCCAATCTGGTGCCTTATTTTGTGTTATCCAAGGATATTTCCTTGGCAGCGTTATATTTTCCCCAGATGCACAGAAGATTGCAGTTGCTGCATATAATAAAACTTGTATATGGGATATCACGACAACCGAGCCTACTTTAGTGCGGAACATATCCACTGCAAACGACGCTAATGATAGGATTACATGGTCTCGCGATGGTCGCTGGCTTGCAGGTGCAGTACATGGTCCTAATGCAGTCCGAGGGCTGGGTATATTTGATGCAGTGACAGGCAAACTGGCAAAATATCTCTCGTTCAGCAATATGGAGAAACTTTGGCAAATAGAGTTCTCACACGATGACTCGATGCTGTATGCGAAATGTGGTGAGGATGCAAAAATATTCCAATGGAAGGAAGGGAAGGAAGTCGACTTCAAGCTCTATATGTGGCGAACAGAAAGAAAACAGAAGATGCGATACTTCCAGGGTACATGGATTGTACGGGAGAGGGATCGGAAGAGATTGTGTTGGGTGCAGCAGCAATATCCGGACTGCATTGCGCGATGGGGAAATTACTATGCAGTAGGTAGGGCTTCAGGCCAGCTGGACATTTTACACATCGAGGAAATTTCTGTAAACACGATGGAAAGTACATAGATTATATCGATGTATTCCGAATATTGAACCAAAGCAAGAAGCATGATAATGAACTGTTCACGCACTACTTACACCAACCGTTCAGAGCCACACTGCACTTTGTCGAACCCAAAGTAGCAGACTCTGAGCAGAATAAATCCCTTCAAGCTTTTTAGGAGTTTTCGAATTGCACGTGATGCCAGCGGACAGCTACTTAAGTAAATTTTTAGGATTCGGAACCCACAACGATTGTACCTCTCATTTCGTACCAAGTGGGTCCACCTAGGAATCCCCGAACCCATCATAGCAACACGAACAATATCCTGTTCAAACTCTCAGTGAGTGGGATGTACACCATTGCCTAAGGTCGGTCGATTTTTTTATGTATGTTTTTCTCCAACATCTGACATCCCAATACACCTCTAGTAGCAGATGCTAAGTCTTTTCGACATCGACCCACCTCTCAATACTAGCTGCATATTTGAACCATCAATCTTGCAGCAGCTTTGGTCCGTATCCTCTGATCTAGGCGTACAGCTTCAATGCGAATCGACAGCCGACTATGGCAAACCGTGACGACACGCTTGTATTCCACACCTACATCGTAAGATGTCAAAATCTTGGACCACAAAGTGCGACTCACTATTATTTTCTGAGTAATTGTTGCAAGCACTGAAAATAAGTTCTGTATCCTGATCGTGATTGCATCGAACACGTCGGAAGGAGGTTGGGAGCGGAGCGAATCCCAGCTTTTTATGTCGAAGAAAAGTTTGATCATTTCTTCAACATAAAAACGTGGTATTCACTCAGCGATCGTGCAATGGTGAAGCTTTCCGAGTAGTTAAGAGCTCAAGCGCTCAAGTCCTTCCCATGAGTAGTAGGTCTTGGCCCAGATTAATTAAGAACTATAAACGATAGGGTCCCCGCATAGTCTATAGCCTAGCTTTAGCTATTACAATTGAAGGTGGTGCTGTGTTCTTAGTAGTATCTACTTGCCATCCGTACATTCAAGAACGCGCAGGGAAGGCGTGAAATAGGATAGTGTTCTTACTGTAATGGGGTGAAAATGCCCGTAGGACTACATTATAACCAGAATATCGTGCCAAACGACAGTTTCGTCATGATTCCCGCTACCTTTAGCTATAGGTAGTGGGTCTTGCAGGATTGAAACAAATTTTCGCGTAATTTCACGTTTTCCCGTCAAATTCGCGAGATACGGGTTTCGATTACAACAATTTTGTAATGGTCGATCATATCATTAGAAACAATTTGTACAGGTCTCCACAAAAGTCGGTGAAACCAGTCCCCCCTCAAACAATACAATGTCATTAATCACTTGACAGGTTCTTTAATCGTCGTGATCTCTTCAACTGTTCTTCATTACAGTCTTAACAATGTTGCAATAGTATTATTGCATTCAATACTTCAATACATGGTACTTTAAAACAAATTCCTTGTGCACTTCAAACCTCCAACTTCAACCTAATTTCATGTAAATGGTAGCAGGCTCTGCCGTGCACGAAGCACGGCCTTAAGGACTTATTATACATAGTTACAATGTCTAGATTGGTGTGGGTGTCATAGGCATAGGATCAGAGGAGCCGCTACAAATTATAATAAACGATCAAGAGACGAGTTACAAACTTGGTATATATCCACCATGACATCCTAAGTTTTCTGCTCATAGACTTGCACCATTTCAAGAGCCTCACTCATGTCTACATCGCAGTCAATTGTATCCATATCCAAGAAACGTGCAAGGAGCCTCAGCATTACAGATGATTCAGATGTGCCCTCAAAGAGGGCTCTACTGCAGGAAGAAGATAATTGTGTGCCCTTAGCGAAGTCTACTCCGTCGGGTTATAAAAGAGATAAAGACTACTACATGGAAGATGGGAGTTGTGTGATATTGGTTCAGGACACTCTGTTTAATGTGAGCTTTCTCTATGGTCGTGTATGCAACGACTCCGGGGTAGTCCTGAACCCTGATTGATACCCTACCCCGGCAAGGTCCACAAATCTATCCTGAGCAAGGATACCTCAACCTTCAGTGCCATGTTCTCGTTGCCCCAAGGAAAGGCGAACACAGAAGGAAGGTCGGATGAAAATCCAATTATCTTGTCTGGTGATACGGTTACCGAATTTCGAAATTTCCTATGGGCTCTGTACGCCTTGTCAGTGCCTTGTCATGTCTTTTTTCCCCGAACGATTACTGATACTCCTCCAGACCCCCAGAAATTATGTCGATTACTTCCTCTACGACAAAACTAATACAGCTCATTGACGTTGCTCAGACTGCAAATAAATATTCGTTTAAAACAATGGAAACATGGGCATTAGATGCAATCCAAGACTTCATAGAGCGTAAACCACTTCCCATTTTTGCGATGATGCCACAGATACCACTACCAACATCTCCCCAGGATCCTCCTACCTCAATGTCACTACAAGCAGCTGAGGCCATACCCAAAGAATACCTAAGGCGACTATTTCGTTTGGCCAAGCTTTGCGATCACCAGAGACTCTTAAACTCCATGGTCAATCTTTTAAAACAGCTGATGGTTTCCTCTATATCTTATACTTTCCTCGCCATGGAAATTGCTGATGAATTTGACTTGGATATGCTTCGGGGCATTGCATACCTGGAAGTGATGCATAAAGCTGCATTTGTTAAGAATGCAAGAGTAGAGATCAGCTCAAAGTCAAATCAAATCGTGGTGCAGCGTGGCTTTTCTGAACCACTCGTAACTCGGACTGAACTAGCTGATTCTTCTTCCTCGTCTTCGACACATCTATCTGCTAAGCAGCAACTTCGCCTCTTGGCAGGATACTACCGCTTGACAGATACATGGGAGCGCCTGCGCACCGTCCCGCCTCACTTTGACCATGCACCAGCATGTGGTGCGACGTGGCACCAATCTGGTTGCACACAAAGTTGGTTAGAGTTTTGGAAAGAGAATACACGGATTGACAGTGTGCTTTCCCGAGGTGCAGCTGATGTATTGGGTCGACTGAGGCAGGTGCATAAGGAATTTGATAGATGGGGCAGCGCAACTTTTATGCATCATGACTGTCGCTTGGCGGCACGCAAAAGTTTGCAGGAGATTATCAAGAGGGTGGAAGATGCTCTTCCAGAATTTTTCTCTGATGCTTAGAGCTTCTGTGTATTTGACTTTCCTAACCGTTTATCCTGATTACTATTGTTCTTTTGTTGTTATAGTCATGCGGGTCTCGATAATATACATTGTAAAACGTATGTTATTCTTCTATTCCAATACTGCAGTTCGAAGTTGTACTATGTACTATGCTATATGTTTAATTGACTAACGATACAAATATATTATCTCAAAAAGCTTTCATCCTCCTGTTACTCTTATTCCGGGTCCGTCTCGTATTTTTGTTCTTTAGCTGTTCAGTTGCTGCCGATGCCACAACACTCACCCCCCCTTCAGCCGCTTCACAGTTGTAACGCAACCCATAGTTATTCCAAGGCCCATTTGACACCTGATCATCCCCGTCTCGATTACTCTGCCCAGAGGATCCGTTAAGAGTCATGGCTGGTCCCATCATACTTCGCATGAGTGTATCAATGTCGCTCGTAGAAGGCTGAGGAGCTAAAGACGCTCGTGAGCCACGCAGTAGCGCCTGTTCAAATAATTCGTTTTCTTCCAGCTGTTGTACTTCCCTCCGTAGAGTCTGCATTATACGTTCGAATAGTTCTAAACATATAAAGTGAGTCAACAAACAAAAATGTAAATGAGAAAGACAAGACAGCTGACGTCTCTCCTCTGCTGTATTCTGCGGTCGGGACAACAGTGGGCTCTGGTTCGCCAGCTCTTCCTCTTTACGAGGTTTTCTGAGTTCCAGTTTGTCCTCCCATTTGAGTTCGAATGCTGCTTGACTCAACAGCTGTTCACTGTCTGAGAAGGCAGTTTGATCTAACCCATAGGTGGTTCCCAGAGAACTTGCTGGTGATGGGGCACGGAGGACAGGCGGTGCATATTCAGTATGGTGTTGATTTGTTGTCATGACTACTTTCGTACGACGATCTCTGGGTAATGAATTGATTTAATGGGGAAGTTCAAACTTATCGCAAAGTTTTTTTGTGCGTTGGGAGACAGACGGAAGAAAACTAAATGCAGAACAGACGCGTTCACGCGTTCATCACCACGTGACATTCAAAAAAGCGTAGACAAAGATAAGGATTGATTTAGATTGCTACTTGAAAAACGTGTCATTTAAGGTGCTATAGTGTAGTGGTTATCACTCGGGATTTTGACTTTACAAAAGGATTTCCCGAAACCCAGGTTCGAACCCTGGTAGTACCTCTTATTTTTGTGTCATTCCATTAGTTGCTGCGCACGAAGCGTTGTTGGACGATAACTACCATGCCAGATCTTCCGCCACCAAAGCATAATCAACCATTCTGCACGGTCTCTGCCCTAGAGGCGGGGCATATGGAATTGAAGGACAGTATGTTTCTTTCAACTGCACAATCTTCAGACTCTGTCACCTTCGCTCCATCCCTCTCTTTTCTTATCCAGCACTCAGAAACCAAAAAGAAGCTCTTGTTTGATCTTGGCATATCTCGTAACTGGGAAGAATCATTGCCGCCAGCTGCTATCGCACGAATCAAACAGCATTTCCCTGTGAACATACCACAAACTGCAGTGGAGTCTTTAGCAAAAGGTGGCCTTGCGCCAGACGACATTGACACGATTTGTCTTTCACATTGCCATTGGGACCATGTGGGGAATGCAGACAAATTTGAGAAGAGCCAGTTTGTGGTTGGTGGCGAGAGTAGAAATCTTTTTAAACCAGGATTTCCTGAAGATCCCAGTTCTTTATTCCACATGGACCTCCTACCTTCCGGACGCACCAGCTATATTGAAGCCGATGAATGGACGCCAGTTGGTCCATTCCCTCGCGCATTTGATTTATATAATGACGGGAGCGTCTATGTCATCGATGCTCCAGGACACCTTGCGGGGCACGCGAACCTCCTTGTACGCACATCGGCAGACGGAGCTTGGATTTTCCTTGCAGGAGATAGCGCACACCACTGGGACTTGCTTACCGGCGTTGCGGGTGTTGCATTTGGTGAGAATTGGTGTGCGCACGTGCATAGGGGCCAGGCAGAAACACAGATAGCGCGCATTAAAGAGCTAAGGAATATGCCTAGGGTGCGTGTGGTGCTTGCGCACGATGCACCATGGTACAGTGAGAACAAAGGCGGAAGCGCGTTCTTCCCGGGTGCTATACCTTCTCTATGAATGTTCACTGTGTATCTCACATGGGGTATCGTGTTCTTCATGTGGTTATACCCCATGACATGTTCCCAAGCCTTCGGTGAGAAAATAAGTTATAGAATATCCTTACATTTTGGTCCTTCGATGTCAGTCCTTCATCTCAATAGGACAATTCCCAGCGATAGTGACACAGTATAAAAACCAAGCTTCTGTAATAAAGAAGATGTTTTGTGCACCTCCAACCTCAGAATGTCTCTCCCACCACCAGGACCCCACCAATCATTCTGTAATGTTTCCGCCCTCGAGGCAGGAAAGGTTCTGTTAAGAGAGGTGATGTTTAGAACAGGTGCCAAAGAAGGTGCCGAAAGTTGGGCCCCATCTCTTTCCTTTCTCGTTCAGCACTCTGTCACCAAGAAGAAATTGGTCTTCGACCTGGGTATTAGACGCGACTGGGAAAACTATCCACCCGTTATTATTGAATGGATCAAGAACATATATCCCGTAAACGTGCATCAGGATGTAGTAGAGTCACTTGCAAAGGGTGGGACACATCCTGACGAAATTGACACCGTATGCCTCTCACACTGTCATTTCGATCATATTGGCAATACACATCCATTCACGAAGAGTACATTCGTAGTTGGTGGAGCTTCCCAGAAATTATTCGAGTCCCCATATCCGCAAAACCCCAAAAGTGGGTTCGCCAGTGACCTTCTCCCTGCTGGACGCACACGATACATATCCGATGATGAATGGGCACCTCTCGGCCCTTTCCCCTGGGCGTTTGACTTTTATGGGGACGGTAGCACATATATCATTGACACACCCGGACACCTTTCGGGTCACGTCAATCTCCTCGTCCGAACGTCTGAAGATGGTGCATGGTTATACCTAGCAGGGGATTGTGCGCATCATTGGAGTCTCATCACCGGCGAGTCGGAAATAGCTGTAGGTCACCCTGGTCATGTACATGAATGTGCACATGAAGATAAGGCGCTGGCTGAAGAGAGCATTGCGCGTCTGGCGAAACTCTGGATAGTTGGATCGTGTTCGAATATTACTTGCACATGATACACCGTGGTATAAGGAAAATGAGGGTGGTACCTCCTTTTGGCCCTGGACAAATACCGTCCCTTTGACAACTATATCAAAGTCTTGTACTTTGTGTAGTTTCGGGGGGTTTGCTCATATGTTTCAAGTGCTTTTGTAGGGGATCGGACACCTCATGTCAAAGTATCTCTGACAAGCAATTTTAATATTAGTCCTACATACTACTTGAGATGAAAAAAAATTCCGAAAATACAAATGATCTCTATATGAAATGCGGGGGGTACGTTGGACCTAGAAGTTCAAGCCCTCGCTTTACTTTTGACAAGTTCCCTGCGGCCTCGCACACCCTGGCGAAGGCGTTCCAAGACCGGCACTGTGGTTTCCCAAGATATGCAAGCATCTGTAACGGATTGTCCGTACTTCAGCCCAGCTGGCCCTGAGGTAGGGATATCTTGGCGACCTTCAACAAGATTGCTTTCAAGCATCACACCCATAATCAGCGATGAAGTATCTCCAGATTCTAATTGTCGGGCCTGAAATTGAGATTGAGTTGATTCCTGAGCAATCGGAAACAATGATAAGAGACTACTCACGATATCTTCGGCAACTTCTGCTTGCTTATGGTGTTGCTTGGAGCTATTTCCGTGACTGCAGTCAATCTGTAAATCCATGTTAGACGGATTTTCTCCAATTATAGATTGATGATCTGAGAAATGTACGCACCATGATTTTTTGCGGTAGGCCAGCTTTGGCCAATTTTATACCAGCCTCGCGAACATGCTCAGCTGAATAGTTGGGTCCTGTGGCACCACCACGTAGAATGATATGCACGTCCGGATTACCCTGACCAAAAATCAATGAGCATCATGAACAATTAAAAAAAATGAATAGGATATACCTCTGTTTCTACAATACTGCTCAAACCTTCTTTCCCGACACTCAGGAAGACATGCCCACTTCTTGCAGCGCGACAGGCATCTACAGCAATGCCAATGCTACCATCAGTGGAATTTTTGAACCCGGTAGGCATGGAAAGAGCTGAAGTAAGTTCACGATGTACTTGAGACTCCGTTGTGCGAGCGCCAATAGCACCCCACGAAACCAAGTCTGCGGTATACTGCGGGCTTATAGTATCCAAAAACTCGCATCCAGCCGGTAATCCCAATTTTGCAATGTCGAGAAGTAGGGTCCTCGCAATGCGTAACCCCTTGTTGATCTGGAAGCTGTTGTTCAGATCGGGATCATTGATTAAACCCTTCCATCCGACAGTTGTGCGAGGTTTCTCAAAGTAGACGCGCATTACGATCACCAAGTCTGATTCAGCGGTTTCTGCGTAATCTGCGAGAAGTCTGGCATATTCTTTAGCTGCTTCGACGTTGTGAACGGAGCAGGGACTAGATGTCTGGTCAATCAACTGGGATAGATTAGATATGATTTTCTTACCCAACGACGACCACCAATCGGTCATCGTCTCCTCGAACGATATTTTCGACAGCCAAGCGACCTTGAAGTACGGTCTGGGCTGCAAGGAGGGTACTTTGAAAGCATTAGATGATTGACGGATCCCTACACCGAAGGAGACTTACAGAGGCAGATCTTCTTGGAGGATCTGAGGGGGGATGAGAGGCCGTGTAGACTTTACACGACTATTCTCGAGGCGTGCAAGAGCGTCCTTGAAAGACATTGCCATGTTCAGATCAACCACTAGAGAAAATAACGGTGTTGGTGGGGGAGGTTTTATAGTATCTGAGGATGGGTAGCTCACTGGTGGAATTTGTTTTTTACTACAGCGATCTTTATATAAAGTAGAGAGAAATCAGGGGTGATGCGCAGAGCACGGTGGGTAAGAAACGGCCGTTGGATATGGGATTTGACGGGGCTATATCAATCCAAACCGGAAATTGAACCAGTTGATGACAATGGAAGGTAGAGCAAGGCTGGTCCTCGCAGAGAACATTTGTACGACATTCCATCAATTGTTTTATCAATCCAAAGGTCAATAAATTCTCTGCACGTGATGGACTGGGCCTACCCTTACTATTGTCAAGAAGTTTTGTTGTTCTTCCGCTCTTCGCATTCATCCTCTTCTCTCCGTGATTCTCGTCTCAACATGGACTTTTCAAATTTCAACTCTGCCGAACAGGCCCAGATGACAAAAATCATCGAAAAGAGGCAGGTGTGTGTATATGGGTAGTGCTCGGCTTCGGACATTTTTATCTGACAATTCCAATTCTACCAATTTGGTATTTTATAGATGCAAGATTTTCTGAGAATGTATTCTAATCTTGTCGAAAAGTGTTTCAATTCATGTTGTAATGATTTCACGAGCAAGGCTCTGTCTTCTAAAGAGGTCCTTTTTTTCCCCCACCATCCATGAGGCACATGCCAAAGAATTCTGACATCTGTCTAGGAAACGTGTGTGATGAACTGTGCGGAGAAATTCATCAAACATTCGGAGAGAGTCGGTGCACGGTTCGCAGAGCATAATGCTGGTATGTATATCCTAAAAAATTGTCAATTTTTGTTGTTGGCTCATTGTCGACGTGTTATCATTGAATAGACGCTATGAATGCAAATGCAAATGAATCATAATACTACCCCAAAAACAATTGCCTACACTTGCAAATCCACCACTCATTCAAGCAATTGGGGAAATGCTCATTCCCGTCAACATGCATCGCTTAAGTTGGTCTTTTAGACATGGGCCGATGTGGAGTGTTTCGTAGCCAAAGAGCAGAAATACACCCACCATCAGCTATACGTACCACTCAATACATTATTGTCATCTATTCCAAATTTATGTGGTTATTGGCTCTCTGGGTTTCCGCGGGTGTTATTGTCAGTTGTGTTACTTTCTTTCTTGATTCGGAGTGGCCATGTCGGTCGTTTCGTGATGTGGGATTACACCACTGCTCTAGTGCACTTGCTACGTGCTCCAAGCTATCAGCGCACATAACAATGCCGGTGATACATATCAAGTCATATCACAGTGCCCGATGTACAAAATGCATTGCTACCCCCGAACCCATATTATTATAAGTGATCCATAGATGGACATGTTCAATGACATCACGCCACTTTATAAAATTATTACACTTCCGTTTTCTAAATTCTATGATTCTCACTGCAACTTCTCTTTTGTTTACCAAAAAGCTTGGTGAGAACAGCTGACATATCCCCGTGTCAACATTATCGCAAACCGTGGGTCTCGTCTCACTATCACGGTCCAACAAAGACGGCACAACTGAGACAAGAAGCTCTTCTGCTTTGGCCCCTTCGTGGCTGACGTACTAATCCATATTGATCTACCTCAAGTCTGCTAGTCGTCTACGAAATCCTTTAATAGTGACTCTTGAATCGTTCGACCTCAGCACTTTTTTTATTATCACCATGCCCTTCCAAGACATCATAGGAAAACCTGCTCCTTCATTTTCCCTACTCAACTATGATGGGGAGACCTTTACGTTTGCCCCTGGCGAGAAAACCTTACCAACCGTGTTGTTTTTCTATCCTGAATCAGGTCTGTTATACAGAATAGTTCCCAAACACCGATGGCATTGACACAGTAGAATTAAGGTTCTTATGGATGCACGAGGGAAGCTTGTCAGTTCCGTGATGCTATTGCTGGTAAGCATCATATCTCCAGCAAGTGATGTGAAGCTTAGATATATGCGTCTCCTATTGCAGAAAAGGAGACTTTCAAACCGGGACATGTCGATGTTATTGGAATCAGTCCCGACCCTGTTGAAAAACAAAAGGCATTTGTTGATAAACATAAGCTCACGGTACGATTTCCCTATCAAAAACAGTATTTGAGCTCACTCCAAAATCAATACATACAGTTCCCTGTTTTGAGCGATGTTGAAATGAAGACATCCAAGTCGTACGGACTTGGAAGTGCTCTCTTCGGGATGGCAAAGATTGCCCGAGTGACATTCATCGTTGACAAGAAAGGAATTACCAGGTAATGTGATAAACTTGTTTGATAGGCTGGGGAGTGTGGAGCGCTCATGCCGGATACGCATCTAGAGATGCCATGGATGCTACTATGAACTACAGTGCACATACAAAGTTCGTTAGCAAGTGGCTTGATAAACTCAAACAAGAGGACGAAGCGACTACTTCTACTAAAGACGTACCAGCTCCGACGGCGACTGCTTCTGCAGATGCTCCTACCGCCGCTGCTGTGCCTGAACATAACTGAAGGATCATCATCTGTTTGGAAAATTTCTTATGTACTATACACTTGTTAATTTCGGATTAACGGACAGTTTGGATCATGGAATTCTTCACCTTTTTTTAATTTTTTTTGCGAAATGTAATTTATAGGGTAGTATTCCTATGTAACGCCTGTTATTCCTCTTTCAGTCAAATCTGCATTCAGAATCCCCTTGCTGTCTCAGACCAACAAACTGAACACATGGTCACCATTTCCGTAAAAAATCACAAGTCAATGGAATTAAAGAATGTGTTTTTTGAATTTAAGGGAGTTTCCGGGTATCAAATTCTTGTCTTTGCCGTTTCAGACCAGTTCTATGTTTCTACCAGTGACGGCCACACCCCTTTATAACTCTTGTTCACGATATTGCCTACCATTCTTACCCCGCACAAAGCTTTTTGAAGTCCCATTTGCTACGAGACATATAACAAGTCTCCGGTCTATCAATAATTTCCCGAAGAAATCTCAGTCAGGGAAACAACTCTGGGTTGTACATCATCACAAGACATTTTCTACTTCCACAGCCTCTGGAATGTTGAACACACCTTTGACAAAGCTCCTTGGGATTCGTGTGTATGTTTTCTTTTCTAAGCTATTTTATGCAACATATATCTTGACACTGACACGGAGTCCGATCACGCTATGATTTTAATAATAACAATAATAGGCCCGTTGTACAAGGAGGGATGCAATGGTAAATATTACCTACTTCAGTGACTCCAAACATCCCCTTGAACTTGGAATTTCCTGTAGGGTTGGTGTCCCTAAGTTGGCAGCAGCAGTCTCAGAAGCAGGTGGACTCGGTATGTTTCTTCCGGATCATGTAACGAAAAAGAAAGTTTATGGCATTCTTATTCCGTTTGTGTCAGGCATATTAACGGCCCTCACACAACCTTCTCCTGCGGCGTTACGAGATGCCATTCGTGAGACGAAGACCCTCACGTCGAAACCGTTTGGTGTAAATATTACCCTGCTTCCGAGCATTAACCCTCCGGATTATGAGGGCTATGCCCGTGCTGCTGTTGAGGAAGGGGTGAGAATATTTGAGACTGCTGGTAATAATCGTAAGCATTTCACTGTTGCTTTTGGTGTTAAAGCTGGTTGTTGAGTGATACTAGCTGGTCCATTAATTAGATACTTCAAAAGTAACGGATGTATTGTTATCCACAAGTGTACAACCATTCGACATGCTAAGGTTGGTCGCAAATGATTATATTCAATCAAAGTCAATTATGGTTTCCCTGATTGATTTCCGTAGAGTGCGGAAAGACTGGGAGTCGACGTGCTGAGTATCGATGGCTTTGAATGTAACTCATTGACTACTATGCTATCTCCCACAGCCATGCTGATTCTGGACAATTATATTAGGTGCTGGCCATCCAGGTGAAGACGATATTGGTGGCATAGTTCTAGTGAGTACCACTCCAAGTCAAAGTTTACATACCTTGCTAATCCCGAGGAATAAATAGCTTGCCCGTGCTGCTAAAGAGCTGAAGATACCATATGTTTCATCTGGGGGCATTGCTGATTCTCGGGGTTTTGCCGCTTCCTTAGCCCTAGGTGCAGCGGTAAGTCATCTCGAGTGGCATAACTAAATGGGTGCTTATCATATATACCTTACAGGGAGTGAATATGGGTATGTTTTCGAGACTCTCATTTGTTATCTCTGTCTTCAAATTGTTGGTTCCTCTCCAGGGACTCGGTTTATGTGCACGGTTGAAAGGTATGTAAGAGTTTGTGATGACCAAAATGCTAGATCAATGGACTGACGCCCATTAGTCCCATTCATCAAAATATCAAGGACAAGATCGTCGCTTCTACCGAACGTGACACAATACATATTTTCAGAACGTTGAATAATACCGCACGTGTGTATAAGAACAAGGTAGCGATGGAAGTCGTCAAGATCGAAAGGCGCCCTGGCGGCGCGAAATTCGAGGACATTAAAGATCTTGTGTCGGGGGCGAGAGGACGCAAGGTTTATGAGATCGGGGATCCTGACTATGGTATCTGGTCAGCAGGAATTGCAGTTGGACTCATTAATGATATTCCAACGTGCGAAGAGTTGTTGAGGAGATTCGAACGGGAGGTGACAGAGATTGTTGGGGGTCTTGCACAGATTACTGGGCAATCTTCACGGGTATCTGCAAAGTTGTAATTTAGACCTACATCATACGTTTGCTTTTAGTGTAGAGAAGCCCAACATGTGATTTATCTTGGTGTTGTGACATGGAGACCCTAGAAGTAGGGAAGTGAATGATGCTGACAGCTAGCACTGATGGATCAACGTAGGGACAGCGCCTGACGGGCGCGGAGGTGCAAAAATGGAGCGTTGAAGGGAAGAATCCTGGGAAGATGTGTGGCATTAGAGTGAACGGTGAGAACTTATCAGCGTGTTCGACGTGACAAAAGTCCCGTGATCGCGTTATTTCGCAATTTGGTGGGACCCCATAATGCAAGTGGCCGAAATATACTAAATGGAGTATCCGGCCTAGTCTAGCGCCTTGATTTGGACGCCACCGGTGATGAGTTTATGGGGTCTCAGTGCATCGTGGTGTTTCGATTTGAACAGTTCGAATTTCTGCGTCAGTTCGTCGATTTGCTTTGTCGTTCTCGTTCTTGTTGTCGGTTTCTCTTCGTTCTCGTCGTTGTCAAAGTCGTTCTTCAACATTCTTTTTGCTCAGGTTGCTATCAGTATGACTACAACCCCTTCTGTCTCGCCACCGCGCACACCAGACGACAATCATAATCTGTTCGCTAAGCCTCGCACAACTTCAACTTCACCTTCATCAGATGATTCTTCCATTATTGAGGATCTTTCCTTTGAATACATAGAAACAGAGAACGGAGATGTCATTCGACTTTCGAAAGGCTCGTCAAAATCGACCTATTCGTCTCCTCCAACTCCCCAAGACGTCCCACTTCAAGCTGATTTACAGGAACATCTCAAGCCACCATTACCAATCCCTTCTACCTCGCCAAGTGGTCGGAATGGTCTGTCGCGTTCTGAAAGTGCTTTCCCTATAATCACAAGTACGTCTTCTTCAGCTATTGCTGAACGCCCAGCAAGGTCCTTTCATCGCGTCGCGTCTGGTCCGGCTGCCATGGCAGCTGCCCATGCTGTAACGTCTTTATCATCAAAACTGAGGCCTGTACCCCGTCGTATAACACTTGAAGATAATCGCGATCGCGACGACATCCCCCACAGCAGCGTACGTGCTAGACAGACCCTTGACTCTCATCTTCTGCCAGAAGAGAAGGAAAACTTCAGTGAAACAGATGACCATCCTCATGCGTTACCTGCCCTAAGTAAACGACATTCTCCTCCTCTAACATCACGATCAATATCATCTTCACGTGCTCTACCCAATCGTGTTGCGTACTCACTCAGTGGGGGTAATAACCCCGTGGGTACTCGTCCACTTGCAGATGTTCCCGTTCCACAACGGACGTCTCATGCTCGTCAGATTCTACCAGGTCCTAATCGTGCTGGACGAATTATGAAATCTACTCCGTTGCCCGAAATATCCTCCTCATGTGTCTAACGGGGCAAATGGCTTCGATCGGATCTCAGAAACGGAGGGTAGCGAAAACGAGTATAATCATGGAGGCGATTCGCATTCTCCTTTAGGTATTGCCATTGGTGGGGAGGACACTGAGCCAGAAGATGAACCATTGAATGATGTGGAGCCTGCATCAATTCCTTTACCATCTTCTATTCCATCCCAAATAGGTATTGCGAGGCAAAGGACTCAACCCTCCTTGAACGTTAATATCAACATGAACGGTGCGGTTCCAGCGCCGGATGTACTTTCAAAGTCGGGTAGTACTCGTCCAAGACGATCTGCAAGCTTGAGCGATGCATTGGGTATGACAACCCATATATATCAATTAATGTTCTTATATACTTTATAGCACGGGATGACTACCAAATGCAAGTGCAGCAACCATATCAAGGATCTAATTCTCGTCCTGGAACAAGTTTAGGTGTGTATACAGAGCTGACAGATACCGGTTATTGTTAATAGCTTTTTAAAGGGTTGAACGGCCAAGACAATAGCAATGCAGCAGCAGGTCCAAGGAGGATACCAGTTCAAGAACGTGAAAAGTTGCAAATGGATGTACGAAGCAGAGTTGAAGAGTGAGTGTCTTGCATGGCTCCCGTTCCTCGAAAATTTACGTTTTGCATGGGAAGAATATGAGTATGATTTCGAGGACGCTAAACGTATGTATTGAGTCATACACCTGATTTGGTGGTTAACCTGTTTCTTCATCAGGCCGTGAGCAAGAGAATCTGTATCAGCAATACCCGACCCGACAATCACCTTCGCCTACACACATTCAACAAAGTCATAATGCCAGCCAGTCTACACAAAGGACGCTCTACGGACATAAACGACGAGACTCCGATACGCTTCGTACTCATGTCCCCCCTTTGTCTGCGACAGCCCTAGGTTCTCCGACGCTGATGGAAATGGCCCCTAGTAGGTCATCACCGCCGAATTCTCGAGGACGCGTTTCCCCACCGTCAACTAAAGGTCGCATCTCACCGCCAACCGCAAAGGGTCGTATATCCCCGCCATCTGCAAAGGAACGCCTCTCACCCTCAACAGCGGGCCTGCTAGGAAGAGAATCAGCAAAACACCGTCGAAGTCCAACTGCACCAGAAGCTCCAACCACAAGTGGGTTGATTGGTGGATCTCGGAGTACTAGTGCTGGTAAGACCTGGGCAGCTGGCGAAAGAGACGACGAATATGAGTATGGAGCTAGCGCCAGTGAACGGGAACGAGAAAGGGAAAGAGACCGCGATCTGGAGAGGGAACGGGAAAGGAGGGGCCACCATCCCCTCGTGCAAACTCAGCAGCAACACCAGCAGTACATGCCACAAGCGCCTTCTGCACCTGCTACTGCACCCGCGCCACCTCCTGCGCAACTTAATAGACATATAGTTGTAAGTAGTTTTCGTAAGTGCTTAAATGAAACGGCTGACCAGAGTTCCCTGCAGGTAAACAAGAAAGCATACGCCAGGCTCGACATGATTGGCAAGGGTGGTTCTTCTCGCGTCTTCCGCGTGCTAAATCACGCGAATGAGCTATACGCTATCAAGCGAGTGTCCCTCGATAAAACGGACTCTGAAACTATGAACGGCTATATGAATGAAATCGCGCTTCTTAAGCGTTTGGAAGGTAATAGCCGTATAATCCGTTTGATCGATAGTGAAGTAAAAGCGGGCCCTGGAGGGAGTAAGGGACACTTGCTTTTGGTCATGGAATGTGGTGAAATCGATTTGGCACGATTGTTGCAAGAACAAATGAAGGAACCAATGAATATGGTTTGGGTATCATATTATTGGCAGCAGGTTGGTTGTCCAACATGTTATTATGATTATGGATTAATCCGATCCTACTTATCAAACAGATGCTGCAAGCAGTACATGTTATTCATGAAGAAAAAATAGTGCACTCGGACTTGAAACCTGCAAACTTTGTTCTTGTTCGTGGGCAGCTCAAGTTGATAGATTTTGGTATTGCAAATGCTATTGCAAATGATACGACTAATATACAACGCGATCACCAGGTACAGTTGATTTTATTACTGGGATATCTTTACACATATTGACAGATATAATTTTAGGTTGGAACGGTGAATTATATGAGTCCAGAAGCTATTGAGCTCCCAGACGGTATGCGGAGACTTAAAGTAGGGCGGCCTTCAGATGTATGGTCCCTGGGTTGTATCCTGTACCAGATGGTATATGGTCACCCGCCATTCCAACACCTGAAGATGTATCAAAAGATGAAAGCAATCCCTGATGCGTCATATACGATAGAATTCCCTGAGTGGTCAACACCTTCCGTGCCTGCGCCTCGTACCTCCTCGGACTCCAGTAACGGATTTATCGCGGAACCCCCAACGAAACTTGATCATTTGAAGAGACGAGTGCGCAGGGATGTGATTCGGAGTATGAAGAGTTGCTTGGCGCGTAATCCGAAGGAACGGGCAACTATTCCTCAGTTAATGGAAGATGATTGGCTCTCGATGAAAGAACGTAAGTGGTGCTGTGACGACACTTTATTTGGATCCCATCTTACTTTTTTTTGTGCAGCTGAGCCACCTGCGATGAAAGAGATGTTGGCGCCTGATGAAACTGTAATCAATCCGTACTACATGCGTCAATTGTTAGAATACGGCATTAAGCTTGGAGAGGCACAAAATGGAGCTATGGATTCCGAATCGCTATTGCGTGAGGCAGAGGTTAGCAGATAATAATCTCTTCATCTTGATCGAGACCATTCTAAATCCAAACCTTCCAGCGACTTGTCGCCGAACTCAAGTCAATCCAACCGTAGAACTTATCCAATTAAAGCAGCAGAAATCTGCCTTTTTGGATTAACCTGTTTTCTTTTCTTGTATCATGAAAATCGCATCTTTCATCGCATCTTTTTTCCCCTTTCCATTATCATTTGTTCTACTACAAATCCCTTGGCATTATTTATATCGCGTTCTACATGATTTTTTCCTTATAAAGAACGATTAGGCGCACTGATCTAATCGCAAAGAAGAAAAAGAACAAAGAAAATCGAACATATCTGCTTTGCATTGAAACACATACATCTACGGCTCCCCCCCTCCCAAACTCTCCATCCTCCGACCCCCTGCTTTGCCCGACGAATAGTCCGACCCCGATCCTCCGATCCATTTTTGACGTACTCTTATCTGTTATCTCAATTTTTTTTTGTTGCTGTCGATCCCCTCCAGAAAAAGAAACACATTTTTTCCCGAGGGACACTTTGTCTGATGCTGTCTAAAATTGATTTCCATGTAACCCCCCCTTCCTCTCTGTCTCTCTCCTGTACCATACATAAACACATAAAGACCCCCAATCCCGCTGTCCACAGGCTATTTACCAACGCATATGCATTTTTTCATGTACCCTGTTCTTTTTTTCCTCTCTGTCTCTCTCTGTGTCTCTCGAGAATTGAAAAAGTAAAAGAGTATTAGAGATTTTTCAAAATTTTTACCTCTCTTTTTATCCTATTATTCCAGATTTTTCGTTGTTAAAATTTTGGATTTCATATTTTATTTTTCCTTTGCACCCCTACTTTTTACCATCGAGCTGGTCAAGTCTTCTCTTTCTTACATATCTATATGGCTATCCTGGTTCTTTTTTTTTTCGCTGGTATTGAATACACGTGATAGTAGGCATTATATCATATATTTTTCATCCTCTTCCTCAACGTTTCCATACTCACATTCTCATCTATGAACTGCGTAAGTATACTCTAGTTTCAGAGGGTGTCGGTTCTGATGACATCAATCCACTCAAAGTAAAGTACTTACCCCACGATCAGTTCATTTTTCCACGGCATGATTAAAGTTATTGCTAATGCCACCAGTCTACCCAGGATACCTTCGAGTAGAGCTATAACTTGAACAAGAATTATTTTTTTTGGTTTTCTCTTTGCTTCGAGCATACTTAGTTCAGGTAGTATTATCTAGATATCCTTATGATGAGCTAAAGATTTCAGCAACGAGACACTCTCCTTATACACGAGAATACCCTGATCCTCATGTGAATCAGAACTTCAATTATTATTCTTGGTGTACTTCCTCATGTCCTTCAAAGACACTACCGCCTCGTCATGAGAAAAACTGCCAAGTGGAACTTTTAATCTTATCGCAGCAGCAAGCATGGTATTCCCAAGATATTCCGGCCTCTATAATACTCATGTGTGCACAAGAATTACATTCCATCTATTCCTTTTTTCCCTTCTGACCCATGAAACTTATTCGCTTCTGTTGCTATGTATACCACCAAAGAATTGCTTGCCATGAACATTTGCAACAGCAATTTACCAGGAATCTCGAGCAGCACTTCTACAGATTGTTTGTAAGTTAGGAGGACGGCTCTATCGTTGACTTACATCTTTATTTTCTTCACCCTCTAAAAATCCGTTGCCTGTATATTTTATCACAGTCACATCGTCTTTATAAAAAATTCCCTACGGCTGTATTTACAGCATATTGAACAAAATAAGCACTCTATATGGCCCTGCTCTAACACGGCAAAACCCGCTTACGGCAATTGAAGAAAAACAGTACTCGAGTAGAAAAGACAAACACAGAAGTAACAAAGTAGGTAGGGGCAGACCGTAGCGCTTTATGGATGATTGAAGAGGCGCTTGGATTTCGGGAGAATGATGACAGTCGCATTCTGTATTGCTGAGGAGCGTGATGATTCTACAATGATGCCGACACGCCAGTTTGTTGGTTTTGTGAGCCTACATCATCCTCCAAACCCCAAAGATCGCCGGGGCAGGCTTGGAGTCGCGTTAATACCACAGTTCTGGGGTATGGGATATGGGAAGGAGATGGTACACTTCATAGTGGATCATGGATTCGAGATGCTTGGTCTTCATAGGATAGAGCTCATAGTGTTTGAAGGGAATGGTCGTGCCATCCAGATGTATCAGGACCTGTAGGTTTTTCGCTGTACGTGGGATCTTGATGCGTGAGCTGCTGACTTTTTCCACAATGGATTTTTAGAAGAGGGACGGAGACGAGAGGCTTGTCGGTCTGAGGGTAAGTGGAAAGATATAATCACGATGGCGATTCTGGAGGAAGGGTGGAGGGATAGGAAGAAAGTGTCAAGTTTCTGAAAGAACAGATGCAAATACCAAGTTATAACTGGAATCCAACATCTTCCTTCCAGCCGTGACTCATTGAAAGCGGGGATAGCCTATCACTTCCTTATGGATTTATTGACGGACTAAAACATACGAGTATTTTGTCATCATCAGAGTGTCACTAATGAAGATTTCATAGATGCAGCGATAGATATCTGCTCCCTTCAATATTACATTCACCCAAAACCTGGTACAACAATGGGCACCTCCGACACTATAACTCCAGAATCCGTTCCAACATTAACACTAAATCCTAATACACAACCTCCTTCCGAGAACAACTCCGATTCGGATTCCTTCGCTGTCCCAGCTGAACAATTTTCAATTTTTAATGAGGTCTATGAAGTTTATCGCGAAGAATATCCACCATCCACAGATGCACAAGCTACTGAATGTGCCGAGAAAGTTATTCTTGGTGATTTCCCTCCTCGTTCTACTGCGTGTCTTATTGAGAAGATGCCGCTGGAGCTTCTTTCTCATGTGTTTTGGCTTGGGATGACTATGGAAGAAGAAGAAGCGGGGGAGCAGGAGGAGGATGAGAAAGATGAAGATGAAGATGAAGAAGAAGAAGAGGATGAAGAAGAAGAGGATGGTGATGAGAAAGTAGATCAAGATGAGGAAGATAGTGGAAGAGGTCACGATAGCAATGAAGATCAAGACGTACAAGACACAGGGAATGGCGGTACTAAAGCGAAAGGCGATAGTAATGCGGACCAAAATGCCGATAAGGATGATACCAACGACGACAATGACGACGCAAAGTCCAATAGCACAGAAGAAAGCGGGTACTCCAACCCAAGCCCTCGCAAACCCAAGAAATATAGCCTTCCCTTTGAAATACTGGTCTCACACGTGTGTCGACTCTGGCGTGAAACCGCGCTCTCCAATGCTACATTGTGGACAAAAATATATTTCGCAGAACCTCCGCCTTTCGAAAAATCCGTCGCGTACATCGAACGTTCTCGTTCGCAGCCACTTGATGTTGGGATTTTTTGTCAGATTCCTGAGGGTCTTAGAGAAGATGACCATCCAGCGAACGCATTGCTGCCTCCAACTGCTGAACACTCTCCTAGGCATGATCAAGTTGTTGTGCCGAACCAGGACGTTGCGAAAGGTTGTAACTTCCTTTCACGAGTCGATCTTGCGCGCATGCTTGATATTGTGGTGCCACATATCGCAAGATGGGAAATGTTCTATGCAAAAGTTGATGCGTATAGCTATATGTATGCCGTACTACAGCGTCTTGCGGTTTGTGGACCGGCGCCGCGTCTCAAGTCCTTGAAACTCAATCACAACTTCTATGAACCTGAGGAAAACATTACATTCGAACCTCCACCCCTCGCTACACCATTCACATTGTTTGGAAGCAAGAAAGGTGAAATCAACTGTCCACAGTTAGAATCTATATATTTATACGGTGTACACCTGGACTGGACAAACTGCGGAGGAATATTTCACAGGATCCACACTTTAGCACTCAACGGCCAGGCAGGGAGTGTACGACCTTCGTTTGACGTATTTCGCCAATTTATTGTGAGCTCTCCTGAACTAACCTCACTAAAATTATCCCTTTCTGGCCCCGCACATGATCGCAGTTTAGGCACCATTGGAAGTGGGGAAATAACCGCAGGTGTTGATGAAGACGATAGTAATTTCCGGTGGGACAACAAAATAATCAAGATCCCATCCCTATATGAACTCGATCTTAGCGAGCACGATCCAGATTACGCGGCATCCTTGATTAATCACCTAGTTGTGCCCAACTTGCGCCGCCTGAGCCTCTACTACTATAATGATGCAGACTACACTTCCTTTGCATTCGCACTCGCACGTTCCAGTCCGAATTCTTACCACACAGGTTCTGCGCTCAGGAATCTAGAATATCTGTCACTCGTTTCATTACCTTGTAGTGATGATGCAGCGCATGCCGTACTCGGACAATTGATTAAACTGCGACGTCTGCGCTTGGACTGCATAGGACCAGAAAAGGGCTTGTTCTTCGAAAAGCTTATGCTTGTACGGAAAGACACCAACACCATTAGATATTGCCCTTCATTGAAATCCGTATCGACCATCGGATTACCTGGAGGTGATATATTGAGGCTCGTGAAGAGGCGCCGTTCTGTGGGTTGTGGCTTGAGGACTGTGCGCATGTGTTACTCTAATCGTACTGATTATTTGGAAGATGATGTTTATATGGAGATAAGTGAAAGTGTGGAGATATTTGATTATTTTTTTAACCCAAATGTGATGGATGAAGGAAGTCTCTTTGCAACGAATATGTAGCTAACATTTGGGACTGCTCTTACTTTTTGAATTGTGAACTGTTGCTGTAACAACTGTGGAGTGTTTTTCGTAATTATGCTTATCTTTTTAAAATTGCAGTTTAATAAGTAAATTCCCGGCAATGTCCACATGTAACGAGAACCCATCTGTTTCTAATGATCAAATGCAACATCAATTTCGAGATGGATTACTGTGTTTATTGATGAGTAGGTCACTTATACCGTACTTTTTCGAAAAGATGAGTCTTCTGGAGATGGATGGTTGTTGAGCTGTTGAAATGGAGCGATGGATTATGATATTCATCTCTACAATCAGGGTGAGCATTCATCTCACCAACAAAGACTGTTTCTCCAATATGCTGTGTAATAATTACCGAAGTTTCGGGCTGATAAAGAACTCAGCAGGCACTTAATTACCAGCCGGCATCAGGTTCATTCCCTATAAGCTTCTAAACTTCCCATCGCTTAGTGACACACATCAGTACTGTAATTGTTAGGCGACTGAATTGTAAAGTGACTCTCTGTAGATACGGCGCTAATTTTTGGGGCAGATAAATGGAGGCTACAAGGATGGTATTCAGCGAAGTTTGAGCATAAGTTACATCAATAGTGATAGGTATAGTATGTTGGAGTCGTTAGGTCTACAGGATAAACAAAGCAAGTCCAGGCAAGATGATTGATAGGGAGATAAGTCATTGAAGTGTTGACGCCTTGAAATGAAGCCGTGAGATGCCAATGACAACTTCTGGTAGGTTGTCCTCATCTTCATCATCAGAGTCGTCGTGCTCCACGGTTTCAATCTGCTTCGACTTGGAAGTTGGGGGAGGTGACGGCATTGCAATGAGGACGGCTACCTGAAGCATTTCGGTGCGGGGGCGAGGAGGTTTTTCGGGTGGTGGTGGCGTAGAGTTGGACATCGAGGAGGTATCAATGAAACGGGACAAGAAATTACTGGCTACATTGGTGGATGCACTAGGAGGGGGAAGAGGGGAGTCCTCATTCGTGGCAAGAAGTGGAGAGGATTGATCCTTGATACGTCGCTTGACAAAGATGGTTTGAACAGAAAGAGGCTGTAAAAAGGTTAGGTAAGTGGGGAAGGGAGATGGAAGCTTACTTGCCATGATGCTTGTCCAGGAGCAGCCTCCTGGAGAGATCCAGGTGTCAAAGAACCTGGGTCGCGGGCCGAATCTCTTTTTTCGGGAGCCAGGGGTGGTTGGGGCTAGCATGATACCAGCAGACATAGCCTCGTCTATGCGTCGTTGGAAGCGCCTGCGCAGGATGTAAGAGCGTAGAACTATTGCACAAGAAACAAAGAGGAGGAGAAATAGGGTTGCAAGGAAGGTGACGCTGTGATAAAGATATTAATAGCAGGAGAGAGAGGAAGGAAAGTGAGCAGACAGATAGAGATTGCTGGTCGATGGGTTACGAGAGCGGGATTGGTCGTTATCATCTTGATTCTGGGATGGGATGGGGGACGAAGATGCAGAGGAGGAGGAGGGAGGGGATGAGGAGGTAGTGGACATGGAAGAGAAGAGAGAATGTATTTGTGTGTGTTGTGGGAATGAGATTGGATAAGAGCAGATAAATAAAATAAATAAATAAAAATACGATAAATAGCAGCTTCTTGAGCGTTTGAGCAACTTTAAATTCCCCCAATCGACCATGAGCGTCCCAATTCAGATTCAACTTCCTCCGTCTCTCGACCTCCCTCCTCATCTATCAGCACACAAATACTTTCTCGTCTGTACTCTCACTGTCGCTGCTTGGGACACTCTCGTTCTCTCCCCACGTACCTACCGGCTCTTCAAGAGTCCAGGATGGCCAACTCTCAAAATTCTCTTTAACTTTTTACGTATCTTTATGCCACTCGAATTCATCGTAGTCGGTCGGTTTTCTTAACTATTCTTTCCATTCCATTTTCCTAATCTCTCTCGCTTGGTCCTTCTAGCCGTCGCTTTCTTTGATACCAAATGGACATCTGCTGTATGAAAACATTCCCTCCCCTTTCTCTGTCTCTCCTAACTCTGTCCTTCACAGAATTGTCAAGCTTTTTATCTCTTTGAGCCTATCTGTACTGCTATTCTTCTCGCAGCTGCATCAGGTTCGTCTCCAAGCTATTTTCACCATTGTCTCCTAACGCTCCTAAAGCATCCCATGTTATTCGTATCCACGCTATATACGAGAAAAAACGCTCCGTCCTCTATGCAATGGGTGGCTTATTCGGTCTTCAGGTTATTGTGACCGCAATTTGCTGTGGTTTCTATCGCTGTTCGTTTCTCTTATCTTCCCACGTTCCCAATTGATCATTAACTTCTCTCAAACAGCCGTCCCTCTGGATGTTGGTCAGGGTTGCATTGCAGGTCCTCGTCACACCTGGGTTGGTATTTACTGGTTATCAGCAACCATATTCTATGGTGCATCTGTACGTTCACCCTTTTTAACCATGATATCTCTTATTTTGCTCACAATCTGCATCACAGTTTGCACTTGCAGTCTGGCGCTCGCACACTTCGTTATCCACAAAGCCTCTCAGCACATGGAAACTCATGTTGCGCGATGGTCTCAACCTTTACGGAACTATTTTCATTGTTAACCTCGCCAATGTCCTTTTCTGGTTCATTATGCCTCCCACTGGTCCTAACGACCCTATCAAGACCATTGTGACTAGCATGGCCGCAGTCCTCACCGCTTCCATGACTATGCGCATTATTCTTGCTGTTCGTGGACCACTCACACGTGGTGGCACTTTTGCACCTTCCGCTGGCTCTTCTGCCGCATCACGTACTACCCACGTCATTTCGCGCTCTGGTGTTCCCACAAATATTAGCACTCAGAATGCAGGAAATACCTACACCCTCGACGACATGCGCTCCAAGCCAGAGGGCGACTGGGGTGTCGTCGATCCGGATGGTAAATCCAGTGTTCATGATTCTGCCGTTGAGAGCAAGCCATCAGAGCTCGTCGTGGGCGGCATTCCAGGTGAAGAGCCCGGCGCAGTCGGTGTCAAAATCACTATCGATCGTGAAATTGGGTATGACAACACATACCGCCACCCCAAGTAAAACATCATCAAGACATGTTGCTGTGCGCTACTAATTTTTGCCCTGCTACATTTGTCTTAATATCTTGCACGATCTACTTGGAGATATATCAAGTGGTTATCCCCTTTTGAGCAAATATGCACGTTCATCCCCGTCATTCCGTTGTTTTGTTTCCGTGTACATTGTCTATCTCCATTTAACCAGCCGATGGAAGGGAAGACTCTTGCACTTTGGTTGGTCTCTTACAAAAACATCTAATTCTGATACATCATTCTCGCTATGCAGTTTTACCGACACTTCCGGTTTCCCCCTCCCTTTGTCCCTTCGTGTTCTGTAGATTATATTTATATCTCAAGTGCGAGGCTCAAACATATTTTTTTGGCCTCTTGCAGTGCCGGGATTGTGGTCTTTTTCCTCTTTGTTATTTCATTTATTTACAATAACAAATTTGCTAGTCGAATGGAAAAAGGAAAATTAACCTAGATTTGGTTAACTATTTTGACATGAAACGAAGAGTTTGATGAAACAGTTGAAGAGAAGCCGTGATCATGATGTATCACAACAATTTAGATGGATTTCCATCAACACTGGTTTCGAATTGATCCCATGATTTGCTAGTTTAAGATGCGGTTAGGACGGAACTTGAAGTATGAATATGAAGATGTATCAACTCCATCATGCATCATGTCACCTCTTGTTCATCGATATCAGTGCTAGAGGGTGTTAAGACAACTGTGGGTAAGCTCTTGTACGAACTGGGGGTTTGATGGGCGTCAAATCTTGAAGAAGCCTAGCCAATGATAATCAAACTGAGTAAACTACTCAACAGCTCTCCTTATCATAATTCATGTGTCTATAAATCAATATCATTATACCATTTCAAAACAAAGACAATATCGGCTAAGGTTCCTTCTAAAATCTACAGGGGCATATTACATCGATCGAGGCCTGGATCGCTGGGAGTGCTGTTTTTACAGTTTTTTGAAAAAAAAAACTGTCCCCCAATTTTTTTACGGGGTAGTTCACATGTGCTTTTCTCCAATTTTCACTGGTTGAGGAGCGAATTTCTCGGATGTTATTGTTGTTATGATGTTCACGGAACCTTTAATGCGTTATACTACTTATCGTGGAACAAAAAAGCCTATAGAAAATCCCCACAAAGCACGTGTGCATACATATATATCAATTGTGCATTTCACAGCAACAGGTCATGATTTCAATTCATATCACAGATGTTATGTTCCCTGCTCCCGTGCACTGTTCCCTTTTAATCTCGATCATTTACACATCTATGATATTATGAAATCAGTAGTTCACAATCAGCTAGAAAAACAGCTCCGCCGCGCACCCGCACACACACCACACTTCTTTGTTGATGCACTACTGTGCATACATATACCGAAATCAAAGAAAGATCCTGCAGGGAACTCCTGATGATAGTTCCTTGATCAACAGTAGGGCTAACCATACAGTTTTCAATGATTCATATTTACACACACAAGTTTAACTCCTGATCATGAAGCCTCGAGGCTTGAATAAGGGTGGTGTTTTCACATTTGGGTGCATAAGACGGAGACGAAATTTACCCCCAAGTTTACTCTGACAAGATTAATTAACAGTGAGGCACGCACACATATATATCCGAAATGCGGATCCATGGAAATAGAACGGTTATACACCCTTTTGATAATGAACAATTCCGATATCATATGCAATGGGTAGGAAACGTTTTAGGGGGGGGGAGAAAGGGGAGGCACAATTTTCAATATTGTGAATGGCTTATCATGGTGCGGAATAAGAATCGTAAGACCGTGTTTTTTGCCCTGCGGAGCTCGTTATGTACAAATGTTATCTAGGTTTTGAGTGATCTGATGGCAGTGATAATTTACGATGAAAAGAGAAGATGTCATGTTTAATAATTTGTTAATATACTGTAAGTACGGCGGTACGGAATCGTATGAAGACAACATGAGTGACTTGTCGAAGTATTCATATAATTCGTTGACGTATAATTCCCCGTGCGGAACGACAAACCCTTCATCGAGCAGATGAGACTGAGGATTGGTTGCAGAGTATGGCGAGGTTGGCTAAATCTGTTGGACAAAGTCCGCGTAGGAACAAGCGGTCTGTGGTGAACATCTTTTCCTCCCTTGGTTCGCTGGTTTGTGCTTATAGGTGAGCGATGTATGCGGGTCGATCAGAACTGGAACTGCAGTAGCGCTTAGAGTAAGTTACACGGCTTCCGAACGGAAAAATGACCATAGTTTGGATTAACCTGATTGTCTGGTATAATCGTCAACGTCGAATCATTTCGTTTGACGTTTGATGCAAAGAATCCTTGAACCATACCGAACTTCCAATGAGCTCAAGAGTGGCACATGTCTACCAACCACCGACGTTGCCACTCCACAAAAACCATCGTTGTTACAGCAACGCTTCACAGTTCAAAAAATAAGAGCAGTCCCAAATGTTAGCTACATATCCATTGCAAAAACACTTTCTCCATCCAGCACATTGTGGTTAAAATAATGAAACACCTCTAAACTTTCATTTATCTCCATATAATCTTCATCTTTCATATAATCAGCGAAACTCATGCGCACAATCTTCAAGCCACAACCCACAGAACGGCGCCTCTTCACGAGCCTCAACATATCACCTCCATGTATTCCGATGGTCGATATGGATTTCAATGAAGGGCAATATCTAATGGTGTTGGTGTCTTTCCGTACAAGCATAAGCTTTTCGAAGAACAAGCCCTTTTCAGATCCTGTGCAGTCCTAAGCGCAGACTTCGTAGGTTTAATCAATTGTCCGAGTACAGCATGGGCTGCATCATCATTACAAGGTAATGAGTGGAGTGATAGATATTCTAGATTCCTGAGCGCAGAACCTGTGTGGTAAGAATTCGGACTGGAACGTGCGAGTGCGAATGCAAGGGAAGTGTAGTCTGAATCAATATAGTAGAGGCTCAGGCGGCGCAAGTTGGGAACATCTAGGTGATTAATCAAGGATGCCGCATAATCTGGATCTTGCGTGCTAAGATCGAGTTCATATAGGGATGGGATCTTGATTATTTTGTTGTCCCACCGGAAATTACTATCGTCTTCATCAATACCTGCGGTTATTTCCCCACTTCCAATGGTGCCTAAACTGCGATCATGTGCGGGGCCAGAAAGGGATAATTTTAGTGAGGTTAGTTCAGGAGAGCTCACAATAAATTGGCGAAATACGTCAAACGAAGGTCGTACACTCCCTGCCTGACCGTTGAGTGCTAAAGTGTTGATCCTGTGAAATATTCCTCCACAGTTTGTCCAGTCCAGGTGTACACCGTATAAACATACAGATTCTAACTGTGGACAGTTGATTTCACCTTTCGTGCTTCCAAACAATGTGAATGGTGTAGCGAGGGAGGGGGGTTCGAATTCCTCATTTTCCTCAGGTTCACAGAAGTTGTGATAGAGTTTCAAGGACTTGAGACGCGGCGCCGATCCACAAACCGCAAGACGCTGTAGTACGACATACATATAGCTATACTCAGAAACTCTTGCATAGAACATTTCCCATCTTGCGATATGTGGCACCACAATATCAAGCATGCGTGCAAGGTCGACTCGTGAAAGGAAGTTACAACCTTTCGCAACGTCCTGGTTCGGCACAACAACTTGATCATGCCTAGGAGAGTGTTCAGCATTTGGAGGCAGCAATGCGTTCGCTGGATGGTCATCTTCTCTAAGATCCCTCAGGAATCCGACATACAATCCTAACATCAAGTGGCTGCGAACGAGAACGTTCGATGTACGCGACGGATTTTTCGAAAGGCGGAGGTTCTGCGAAATATATTTTTGTCCACAATGTAGCATTGGAGAGCGCGGTTTCACGCCAGAGTCGACACACGTGTGAGACCAGTACTTTCAAAGGGAAGGCTATATTTCTTGGGGTTGCGAGGGCTTGGGTTGAAGTACCCGCTTTCTTCTGTGGCGTTGGACTTTGCGTCGTCATTGTCGTCGTTGGTATCATCTTTATCGGCATTTTGGTCTGCATTGCTGTCGCCTTTGGCTTGAGTACCGTCATTCCCTGTGTCTTGTACCTCTTGGTTTTCATTGCTATCGTGACCTCTTCTGCTATCTTCCTCATCTTGATCTACTTTCTCATCACCATCATCTTCTTCATCCTCTCCTTCTTCATCCTCAACCTCCTCAACCTCCTTCTCCCCCGCTTCTTCTTCTTACATAGTCATCCCAAGCCAAAACACATGAGAAAGAAGCTCCAGCGGCATCTTCTCAATAAGGACACGCAATAGAACGCGGAGGGAGATCACCAACGATTACTTTCCCAGCCCATTCAATAGCTTGTGCATCCGTGGATGATGGATATTCTTCGCGATAAGCTTCAGAGACCTCATTAAAAATTGAAAATCGTTCAGCTGCGACAGCGAAGGGACCCGAAGTCGGGGTCGTCCTCGGAAGGAGGTTGTGTATTAGGATTTAGTGTTAATGTTGGAACAGATTCTGGAGTTACAATGTCGGAGGTGCCCATTGTTGTACTAGGTTTTGGGTGAATGGTGTTGAAGGGAGCAGATATTTATTGCTGCATCTATGAAATCTTCATTAGTGACACTCTGATGATGACAAAATACTCGTATGTTTTTAGTTCGTCAATAAATCCATAAGGAAGTGATAGGCTATCCCTGCTTTCAATGGGTCACGGCTGGAAGGAAAGTTCTTTCAGAAACCTAATTTACTTCCTATCCCTCCACCCATCCTGCAGAATCGCCATCGTGATTGTCTTTCCACTTACCTTTCAGACCACCAAGCCTCGTCTCCGTCCCTCTTTCAGAAATCCACTGTGGAAAAAGTCAGCTCACGCATCAAGATCCCACGTATAGCGAAAATCCTACAGATCGTGATACAACTGGATAGCACGATCATTTCCTTCAAGCTCTATCCTATGAAGACCAAGCATCTCGAATCCATGGCCCATAATGAATTTCACCATCTCCGTGCCATATCCCATACCTCAGAACTGTGGTAGTAACGCGACTCAAGCTTGCCCCGGCGATATTTGGGATTTGGAGGATGATGTAGGCTCACAAAACCAACAAACTGGCGTGTCGGTGTCATGGTAGAATCATCGTGTTCCTCAGCAATACAGTGACTTTTTGAAGTATTCACATAACTCTTTGAAGTATGATTCCCCGTGCGGAATGACAAATCCTTCATCGAGCATGGATGAGACTAAGGAGTGGTTGCAGAGTGTGGCGAGGTTGGCGTTATGTGTTGGACGAAGTTCGCGTAGGAATTTCACAAATGCTACAGACAGTTGGAGGTCCCTAGCGCATGTACGATTGCTTTTGAATTCGGTTTTGTGATGAGATCAGGATATATAGTCTAAGTATTCATGTCACGAAAAACATAGTGTTCGAGCTAGGTTTTAGTTATAGCTGATTTCAATAGAGTATGCCAAAGTGCCTTCTTCGTGCCTCTTCCACAAACCCACTTTTTATTAATCTAGTTCAATACAAAATGCACAAAGATGTGCAAAGAACTTACATATTCTGATACAGCCGAATTGCACGCGCATTTCCATCGAATACCTCGAGTTCAATCTTATGAAGACCAAGCATCTCGAATCCATGATCCACAACGAAGCGTATCATCTCCTTTCCGTATCCCTTGCCCCAGAATTTTGGTAGCAACCCAATGCCAAGCATCCCTCGGCGATTTTTTGCATCAGGAGGTTGGTGAAAGCTTATAAATCCCACAAACTGACGTTCAGGGGTCTGTTCCTCAACAATACAAAACATGAGGGATTTTTGGAAATATGCGTATGTTTCCTCGATATACGAATCCCCACGTGGAACAACAGGGGTTGAATCGATTCTAAAAGCAACCGCGGGGTCGTCGAAGAGTGCAAGAAGGTTTTCCTTATCTGTTAAACGGAGTCCGCGCAAGAATAACCGATCTGTGGTGAACATTGCTAGAGTTTCGTTGCTTTTTTGGATTGCTTTTAGTGGGATTGTAGGGCTGGAGAGATTATTGCAAAGTTGGCAGTTAAATATTAGGATCGCAGTATATGCGGATATGTAAGTCAACTCATAAGTAGATTCTATGTTAAAACCCTTCTAGTTGCAGTTGAGTCATTCGAGTCATTGGAAGTTTGATGCAAGGGAGATATGACAACAAAGTCCACTAATCAAGGAGTTACATCTCCTCGAACCTTCCTTTTTTATTCAGTGGGCCTAAGAGGCAGTAGGACAAGCGAATTCAACATGAAGAGTGTTTACCAAAAGCACGACCTAAGCTGGGTTCAAGTTACATCATCTCTTGTCTCTTTACTTGAAAATCCTTTTTTCTTCCTGTCTCGCCATTCATTCTCTAGAATCCCCATTTCAATCATATCGATCCATTTGTCCTCCAACCATGATGATTTTCGTCTTCGTCCTTCTTCCACAAATCCACTTTGCATCCAAAAATGGAACCTCATTAGCCTCACGTGAAATGACATATCAAAACACTTGAACATACAGATCTTGATACAAATGTATTGCACGGTCGTTCCCTTCATACACCATGAGTTCTATCCTATGAAGGCCCAATATTTTGAATCCATGATTTATAACAAATTCTACCATCTCCCTGCCGTATCCCTTACTCCAAAACTTTGGTTGCACCGCAATTCCAAGCGACCCGAGACGGTTTTTTGCATTAGGGACATTATCCAGAGCCACAAACCCGACAAACTGACGTTCAGGGGGTGCGTTCTTCAGCAACACAGTACATGAGTGATTTTTGAATTCGTTCGTATGCTGCATCCAGGTATGATTCACCGCGCGGAACAACGAATCCTACAGTTATCATAGGTGCAACCGCAGGATCATTGGAAAGTAATGAGATATTTTCTTTGTCAGAGGAACGAAGCTCGCGCAGGAATAACCGATCTGTGGTGAACATTTTCTCTGGGACTTCTTCCTTTTCACGCACCTATATATGTCATACGTGCGGTATTTGTAGCCAGTCGCCGACTAAGTCGGAATAGCCGGATGAGAGTCATAGTCGTCGACTATCGTCCAAATGCGTATATTTGTGCTGCGACTATTTTCCATATTAGGCGACTAATATGACGTGATTTCTCAAGAGGACGATCACCAGAAATATTTTACTTTTCTGAATGTTTTCATGGATCTACCTCATACAGATGGACTTGAAGCAAAAGGACAAACAAACTAATTTGACGTCAAGCATTTGGTAGACATACGCGACTCAAGTTACGACATCTCTATTCTCTTCTCTGTAGGAAATCCTTTCTTCTTCCTGTCTCTCCACTCGTCTTCCAGAATTCCCATATCGATTGTATCAATCCATTTGCCGTCCGACCATAGTGTCTTTCTTCTCCGCCCTTCTTCTACAAATCCACTTTGCATTCGAAAATGAAAACCCTCATTAGCCTAACGTGAAATTTGGAAAACTTAAACATACAGATCCTGGTACAAACGGATGGCACGCTCGTTCCCTTCAAACACGACGAGCTCTATCCTGTGAAGGCCAAGCATCTCGAATCCGTGATTTAGGACGAATTCTACCATCTCCCTTCCGTATCCTTTACTCCAGAACTTTGGCTCCAGCGCGATTCCAAGCGTTCCACGACGATTTTTTGCATCAGGAACATTGTGTAGATTCACAAATCCAACAAAATGACGTTCGGGGGTGCGCTCTTCAGCGATACAGAACATGAGTGATTTTTGGACTCGTTCATATGCTTTGTAATAGTATGAATCCCCACGTGGAACGACGAATCCTTCAGTTATCAGAGGTGCAACTATAGGATCATTAGAGAGTAACAAGATATTTTCTTTATCAGAAGAACGGAGCTCGCGCAGGAATAGCCGATCGGTGGTGAACATCTTTGGAGCCTTCCTGTTTTTCATGTACTTATATATGCTTTACATGCGGTGTTTATGGGGATGGTTGGTTGGTGGTTCTCTGCTCACAATCCAGAATATGTGTTCTGATGAAACCAACTCCTGCGCAGTTAAAATGACGCTGCGGAAGATGTCAAACCAGCTTTGCTTTACTATTACGTATATTTGTGCTGCGACGACTATTTTCGACTAATAGCATGACTCCTGAAGAGGAAGATCACTAGAAATATTTTACTTTTCTGAATCTTTATGTGGGTCTACCCCACGCAGATGGACTTGAAGCAATAGGACAAGCTAATTTGACGTCAAGGTTACAACATTTCTATCCTCTTTTGCGTACACTTTTTTTTCTAGAAATCCTCTCTTCTTCCTGTCTCTCCACTCGTCGTCCAGAATTCCCATATCAATTGTATCGATCCATTTGCCGTCCGACCACAGCGCCTTTCTTCTCCGTCCTTCTTCCACAAATCCACTTTGCATTTAAAAATGAAAACCCTCATTAGTCCAACGTGAAACGACACATTGAAAAACTTAAACATACAGATCCTGATACAATTGGATGGCACGGTCGTTCCCTTCAAACACCACGAGCTCTATCCTGTGAAGGCCAAGCATCTCGAACCCATGATTCAAGATGAATTCCACCATCTCTCTGCCGTATCCCTTACTCCAAAACTTTGGCCGCAACACAATTCCAAGCGTCCCGCGACGGTTTTTCGCATCAGGGACATTGTGTAGATTCACAATTCCGACAAAATGACGTTCAGGGGTGCGCTCTTCGGCGACACAGAACATGAGCGATTTTTGGACTCGTTCATATGTTTCGTCATAGTATGAATCCCCAAGTGGAACGATGAATCCTGCAGTTATCAGAGGTGCAACTATAGGGTCATTAGAGAGTAACAAGATATTTTCTTTATCAGAGGAACGGAGCTCGCGCAGGAATAGCCGATCGGTGGTGAACATCTTCTTTTCTGGGGACTTCCTGTTGTTCACGTGCTTATATATGCTTTATGTGCGGTGTTTATGGGGATGGTTGGTTGGTGGTTCTCTGCTCACAATCCGGCATGTATGTTCTGATGGAACCAACTCCTGCACGGTTAAAATGACACTGCGGAGATGTCAAGCTAGCTTTGCTTACTATTCTTGAACAAGAATTCTGCGCAGGCAATTGAAAATGAGTCATTGGAAGCTTGATTGCAAATGATTACATGCCACACAACGAGAACGTACTCGCGGGAAATTGTTGTATAGTCTAATTAATAATTATTCGGATGCTAATATAATGATTCAAAGCGCTCGTCCGATCAACGTTTTCCTACAAAACCCTCCTTTTTCCTATCTCTGTGCTCGTCCTCCAGAATTCCCATTTCAATTATGTCTATCCACCTACCCTTAGACCACAAAGCTTTTCGTCTTCGTCCTTCCTCCAAAAACCCACTTTATACATCCGGAAAAGAAAAATACTAAGGTCAGCCCACACGAACAAGCAACAAACACAAACTTACAATCCCTCGTACAGCCGGATGGCGCGATCATTTCCTTCAAATACTATAAGTGCTATCCTGTGAAGTCCAAGCATCTCGAATCCATGGTTCACAATGAATTGTGCCATCTCCCTGCCATATCCCATACCCCAGAATTGTGGTAACAACGCGATTCCAAGTCTGCCACGACGATTTCTCGGATCGGGCGGATGATGTAAGTTCACCAACCCGACAAATCGGGGTGGCGTGCCTGCGGAATTGCTGCGTTCCTCAACGATACAAAACATGAGTGATTTTTGGAAATAGTCGTATAGCCGATTGATAAATGAGTCGCCATGTGGGACGAGGAAGTCCTCATCGACTGTGGACATAAGTGTAGCGTCGTTGAAGAGTACTAGAAGATTGGTTTTATCTGTTGAACGGAGTTCGCGCAGAGACAGTCGGTCTGTAGTGAACATCGTAATTTTTGATTCCTCAGAGGTGATATGGGTATACTTTCGGGACCTGGAGTTGGCTTGAGTGTTAAAGTCAAGTGCAGTCTCCTGACGAATTCCTCTTACCTATAAAGTAACTCTTAGAACGCTTAAAACGCGGAGCGTACGGAGTCCGAGTCATTACGAAATACATAGTATTCACTATATCAAACTTCCATGATAAAATCCACCTTGTGAATCGAACTTGGAACGTGGGAAAGGGAAGGGAAGGAGAGACTTCTTGGTCATCGATGATCATTCAGATGCGGTTTCTGCTTGGTTTCTACATGTTTGATGCGCGGTCCGGATCCGGAGGATGGCTAATTGTAAGTGCAATGCTATCATAGCTATATCCCTGCGATGACCTGGGTTATGCATAGGTGTGATAGAAAGTAATGCTAGAGTGACAAGCAATGAGCTCTATCCGTAAAGAGCAAGCATCATAATCCATTCCATGTCCCTTACTCCACGATAAGTTTTCCTCCGCACCAGGGACGCTCTGCATGCTCATAAACTAGAAAATCTGGTGTTCAGGGATGAACTCCTCAGCAATATAGAACTATCCTCATCCTCCTTCCCTCCTCACCCTCCCACAGATCGCCAAAAAACTCCAGTGTAAATATATCCACGTTTTTTCTCAACCACACAATATCAGAATCAGTTACCTTGTCTGCAGTGCACAAGTGGACTTTTCTTAGCGGCGATCCTCCTCGGCGACGTGTCTCCACAAAAGAGATCATCTTCGCACCACTTATGCCCCTGATTGACAGGGATTCGAGCATTGGGCAGTAAAGGACACCCTTCCCATTGTCGTGCATTCTAAGCAAATTTTGGTAGAACACTCGTTCAGGGTCGTTGAAAAGGAAATCGTGTAGTCCGTATAATTGGCCGAGCATTGCTTGGGCTGCCAAATTGCTACAAGGAAGTCTCAATTTCAAGGATTCCACCGAACTCAGGATAGAACGGGAGCTGCTGGGCTCAGGCTGGGTAAGCTCATAAGCAAGAGAGCTATAATCTTCATCTTTGAGATTGAGAATGAGTGAGCGTATATTGGGTAAGTCAAGATGTTGGACAATCGTCATCGAATCTGTTTGGGGAAGGTCGTGTAAAACAAGTTTGTTCAGTGAGGCAATCTTGATCGGGGTATCATCATCCCAACGGGTATCTTCATCACTTTCCTCTCCAAGTGCTGGACCGGAACTAGAAAAGTGAAGGTTTTGAAGTTGTGGACAGTTCGTGATAATATCTCGAAACACGCGTAACGATGGGCGCACACTATTGTAATGGTTCGCGAGCTCCAAGCCACGCAACCCACTCAACAGTCCTCGACAACCCTCCCAATCAGGACGAACACCCCGCAGAACGACTTGGAGAAGTCGCGGGCAGATACCACCGAAGGGTACATATGTCATCGCAGGCTCTGAAGCTGCACATATGCCGTAGTTGGATAACTGAAGCTCCTCAAGGCTCGTTGCTGGACCACCACCCGCAAGGCGCCGCATCATGATGTACATATAACTGTTCGCGTTTGTGAACACATGAAACAAACGCCATTGCGCAACGTGAGGCATCACAAAGTCGAGTATTTGCACAAGTTCTACGCGTGACAGAAATGATGGCTCTTTGTCTAGTATTCCGTGTATCTTGGCTTCCACCTCGAGAGGACTGACCTCAGTTGGGTAGGGGTCCTCCATGTCATGCGTCCATGGCTGTGACGCATTCTGTGGGTGTTGATCTTCGTTGTAACAGTAGGTAATCGTGGTATCGATGTAGATATCGAGCGGTAGTGAACGAGCCCGAGTGAGGTAAGCGACGGATTTTTCAAGTGATAGTGGGTATTCGAATTTGATTCTCACCCACAAAGAAGCTTGGGACAAAGCGATATCTCGCCAGCGTTGGCACACATGCGAAACCAATACTTGGAAGGGTAGACTGGGAGGTTCTTCATCGTTAGCAGAGTCGTCCTCTTCATCAAGTGCAGAGGTGAGGATACTTGCTATGGAATGCGACTGTTCACTTGGTTCACTGGGAGCAACTGCTTCGTCTCCCACATCGCGTCGGAATATCATATTTTCTTCTGCATCTTCCTCCTCTTTTGTCAGGATACCCATAGAGAAAATAGGGGCAAGAAGTTCGGAAGGTATATCGTTGATGGTACGTTTCATTGGTTTGTCTGAACAAATTTGAAAGAGGTTGCTACTATTCACAGCCATTCCTGTCAAATATTTAGATGACATCATACTTTCGTTCACTTGATGGTGCTCACGTGATTACATAGCTAAATGGCTGGCAGAGAGCAAATTTGTTGGGCTTCAAGGGAGGATCATTGCATGTTTACTGACATGCTCCGTATGCAATTATGATTGTGTTCTGGTTTACGTGGTTAGCTGTCATTTATGAGTGCAAGAGGGATGATGTACTTGGATTGAAAACTTTGGTATGCTGTTGTCAAATAGGCATGTCTTGAAGAGGCCTTGAGTTTGGTATACTGTATAGCCTTACTTGAAAACATAATATGAAAAAACGCGCGTACCACCTATCACAAGTAGTTCTCCTTTATCTTCACGTTCCGATGTAATGTTATATATTCCATCATCCGTGGCCCACATATCTTGATCCTTGTTTCACAACTTTCGCAGATCGAACCGTTTTGCTTCTTGATTACGACTTTATCTATTCCTCAACCCGCCGGGAACAACTTTAACTGGACGAAGACTCTCTTACCATGAGCTGGGTGAACTTCAAACTGGCGATGAGTTGTAAGCTTCCGAATGAAATTTTTTCGGGTCAAGCATCGGGTTTTCTCAAAACGGCTTTTGAAATCAACTTCTAGAACCGATGTTGAAGGAGATTCTATGGTAATTATGACACCTAGTGCAGTGCAAAATCGCCAACTATACCGTATTTATCCTCTCTTTCCACTCATCCTCCAGAATCGACATTACTATTGAATCTCTCCAATAAGTTGTACCCCACGTTCTCTTTCGTTGTACGCCCTCCCTCACAAATCCACTTCACGACGAAGTCCGTATCAGCGGCGGCAGATGTGTTTATCAAAAAGATGTTAACTCACAGAGACTCATAAAGTTTAATTGCCTTTTCATTATCGTGAAAAACACAAAGGTCCATTCTGTGCAAACCCAGATTTTTGAATCCATAGTTCACAAGAAATTCCATCAACTCTGTCCCATATCCTTTGCTTTGGAACTCAGGCAGTAAATCAATTCCTATTGTCCCAATTCGATTTCGCGGGTTGGGTGATGTATTTATCGAAATGAACCCGATAAAGACGCCTGGGTTTTTGAGTTCTTCAATGGGACAGAACATCACCCTCTGTGCTACAATGTCATATACGAAATCTATAAATTTCGTGCCACGGGGAACAGGGGGAAATTCTGTGGACATTAATATGTCCTGGGGAATCTGGAATAACTTGGAAATTCCATCCTCTTTGTCTGATGGCTTGAGTCCCCGGATCAAAAGTCGTTCTGTGGAGAACATGAATGTTGGGTTGTGGCAAGGGTGGGTTGACTCTCGATTACGAACCCTGTTTTATAATGGGCTATAATATCTGGACATCCGGGGATATTTTCACACGAGAGGAATTCCCATATGGCATTATTAATATCGCCAACTGTACAATCTCAGAATGCAGTAAGAATGCAAGAATGTAATGTCGATTGGATATGAAATGGCGAGTTAGTATAGTGTTGACAGTAATATAATAATTGTAGGGCGTCAAAGAGTCATGAAATCATTAGTATAACCAAGAAAGATCCATGCAGGGAAAGTCCATATATATGTTTTATCAGGAAAGGCTGGCACGAAGCGCCAGTCCGCTAAACAAAGTCCGGAGCCCGTGACCTACTCCGTTCGGAGACAGGAACCAAACACTCTGGAGAGCTGTTGTTTGTGGCGATGCTTGAAACCATCGCATTCTACCAGCACCACCTGTTGAAGCGGCGTGCATCCGCTATCAACGTGTATCTCTCGATGACACGTATATGCACTCGTGTTGAAAGCACCACGCTTGCATGTCTGGGTCGTTTCTACAACAAAATCGTGTCCTTCATCAGCCATAGTCATGTCTTGCGTCGACAGGCGCTTTTCTTGGCTTCTATCGATATATGCACTACGTGCAGTCAGAGCACTAACAATGGCGTCTCCTGAAAGACGATTGCAATTGAAGAGTTCAAGCTGGCGTAGGCGTGGTAGGCGTATTCGATAGGCCTCGGGATTGTTATAGTCCTCGTGTGATTCATGCTCTGGCTGGTTTCCGTGTGGTGTATCGGAGCGGTTCAATGGTTGTCCAAGAGGCACAGGATGTAGAAGGCTGATGACATTATCCGACATATCTGATGCGACTATACGGAACTCTTCGAGATCCGGTAAGCGGTCAAACACGTAACGAAAATCTTTCGTACGCATATCGCTAAAGTCCATCTCCAAAACGACGAGCGGCGGGCGTGACCGCGAAATCAGACGACGTAGACCCATCCCAGTCGCATGGTCACTCCACGGGGACTGCGAATAGTCCTGCGCCTCATCGTCGCTATCACCCTGCTCCTGCCGTTCGTAGTGCAAATGGAAATCGACATTAAGGTGTGCGAGGAATAAATTGCGTAATTTTGGCGCGTGTATGGAAGAGAGTAAAGCGCGTGTTGAACACGTGTTTTTTAGGTGCAGTGTGTGTAGATTGGGGAGAGAAACAACAGGGAGAGGTGTTATGAGTTTCTCGTCGTCGTGTGGCCAACCAGAGAAGAAAAATGTTTCTAGTGCGGGACATACAGAGAGGAAGTCTAACACGGGCCGTGGTGCCGTATGTACACCGCCTAGCGGGCCTTCAAAGATAGTGAGGTGAGTGAAACGGAGCGGTGCGAGAAGTCGTGGATGCGGCAATTTTAAAAGCCAAATGTTCATTGCTATGTCGCGTGGCCATCCCAAGTAAGTAAAGGTAAAGGTATTTTTCGAAAGGATGTTGTCCGCAAGGTCATCAAGCGCATTGTCATTGATGAATATGTTCAAGTGGTTTAACATATCTGGGGTGACAGTAAGTTGATGGCTACCCACATAGTCGGACCGACGTCCGGTAAGTTTGAAGCTGCGCCAACGATCAATAGACGGCAAGAGTGGAGAGAGCATGGGCAGGATGAGATCTGGGTCTGTGACCTTTAGCTCGACATCGAATGTAAGAGGTCGAGATCTTGTGACCCAAGATTCGGCCTGTTTACGGGAGCATGAGCTGGAGCGTAGACTATCGTCAAGGATGAGTCGCTGCCATATTCTTGGGGATTGGTCTACAACGTCGCGCCACCATGTGGAGACACTTCGCAAGGCAAGAGGGGCTAAAGCACTTGCAGTAGCACAGTAGGTAAAAATTTCAATGAGGATCTCGGAGGGTAGTTCGTTTATAGGTGAATTGTGGGTATTCGAGGGGGGAGTGGGGGAGAGTGTGGAGGTGGAGGAGGAAGGCATTGGAGAGAAGGAGAGGAGGTTGATGGAAATAAAATCTTTTATTTTCCAATTAACCGGCGATCGTAGTGGGGAGTATTCACCGTGGGAATATCATAAAACCCACTCTCACCATCATTTACTTCCGACAGCAAGCATCGACATCTTTGATCTCGTATGGTCCCTTATCAGCTTCTTTTACAGGCCATTCACACTCAACGGACCTCATGAATACAGGGTTTAAATATTGATACAGTGCTAAATTTGCTGACTAAGCGGCCCGCCCCGAAGAACTATACAATTATACGGCATCTTCCGAAGCCGCCACTACTGGCAACAAATGATGACCAAACCACATACACAGAAAGCTGCCAACGTCGTGCCCGCCGACCTCGCGCTCATTTCCTCAAACAATAACATAAAATCATGCCGGGAGTAAGAGATATCAGGTGAGCCTCGACAATTGGCTTTGATTTCAAGGTCAGGATGTTGATCCTGGTGTATTCTTCCACCTTCAGTGCAGATGCATTCATCACTGCGTACGCTTCCCATCTTAAGCGTTCAGGTAAACTAGAAGTGCCCATATGGGTCGATCTCGTGAAAACTGGCTCTTTCAAAGAGTTGGCCCCTTATGATCCCGATTGGTATTACGTTCGGGCAGGTGTGTCTATGATTTTTTCCATCGCTTATATGCTAAAGTGCTTTCTTCTTATAGCTGCTGTCGCACGGCATATCTATCTGCGCAAAGACGTTGGTATCGGAGCCCTGATAAAACTCCATGGTGGACGCAACCGCCGTGGAAACCGCCCATCGCACCATGCCGACTCTTCGTCTTCTGTTCAACGCAGAATCTGTCAGTCACTTGAGAAGATTGGTGTTCTGGAGAAGTCAGACAATGGAGGACGAAGAATCTCGCAGGATGGTCAACGGGATTTGGACCGAATTGCTACAGCAGTGGTTGAGGCTGCTAAGGAGGAAGAAGAGGAGGAGGAAGAAGAGGAAGAAGAGGAAGAGGAAGAAGAGTAGACGATTATCTTTTGGTGGTTTGGTTGTCTGCGCGCTTACGGTCTGTCCCTCTGCGCCTCTCCTACTTCGAGACACCAAGTCAGATTTTTGCATGTTTTCTTATTTTTTACGGATGCAGCATGCACGACACTAAAATAACGATTCCTTCATATTACACTCTCGAGTCGTCAGGTGTTCATATGAATCTGTTAAATATTGACATGGTTTGTATCATCACTGTGAAAAAAAAAGATAAAAGCTCCCTTTTACAACGAATCTACATGTAAGAGGAACACCTAAGATGGATGGAATCTGGCCGATTTCTTAGGACATTCGGGGTATACATAATTTTAACGAAAAGTTGGATCATCATTATTTCTATTTACAGAGTTGACTACCTATCCTGCTATTGTGAGACCATGTAGTCGTTTGGTAAGTTCTTCAACTGCATTGACTTGATTCGTCACCACCCACAGTACATTTAAAAATCAGAGAAGGGCACAGGAGTAAAGAGAAGAAGTAGAAGATCATTTAACCAGCTGAAAGTGAGTCAAGTTTCCAAGTAGTTCTCGAGTTATGGGAGAATATTTTAGAATTGTTCAACTCCCCCTAGTGATAGTGGTTATTGGTGTTTCCCTCTTCAGATCCTTCCTGTTCGCTTCTACCCACCTATCTTAGCTGCTGTTGAAGTAGTCATTGTCTCCATTTGGGGTTCCTGAATCATCGCCATCGTCACTATCACTCCAGTCAGAGGAGTAATCAATCGGTTCTTTGTAGGTTTCTTCGTTTCTACCTGTTTCGTGTTTTGCACAATGATAATCTTCTTCCTACCTTGTTTGTAGATCGTGGCGTCCGTGGCGATACTCATTAATTGTAACCCTACATGCCCAATAAAGTAGTCTTTCGATTCTGTATCGTTTGGTAACGCGTATATCGATTTTTTCTTCCATAATTGCTTGTAGTTTACATAGGATGCAATGTTTTATATGCTCTGCTTTTAAGTAGTGTGCAGGAATGTGGATCGCCGAATCTCTTTTGTTATAACCGTATATTGTGTTCCAAAGCTCTCCGGTGCGTTTGTTGGCGGGACTTCTTGATATATATATTCTACTTTCTCATTACTTTTAAGTCCGTTGTACGTTTGTTTCTAATTCGCACCGTTCTACAGATTCAACTAGGTCTTTTGGTTCACGTTTGAACTTCTTGAGTGGGTTAAACTGTGTGAATCTTTGTGAGTTGGGACCTTTTGGTAAGTACACCTGCCGCTGCTGGTATGGCTTGATTGGTGAAGTGGCTTTGTGAGGGAGGACAAACACCGAAAGAGAACGTGGGGTACAACCGACTGGAGAGATTCAATACCAATGTCAATATTGGAGGATGAATGAAGAGAGAGGACAAAGACAGCATAGTTGGCATTCACAACATGATTTTTCTGATTTAAACCGTTCAAGCTACACAGGACTATGTCATATTTACATATCTTCTTCAACATCGCATTGTGGGTATGGAAGCGGTTTTTAAAAGCAGCTCCGAGGTAGTTTGATGCTAGACTTGTAGTTAACATAATTATCTCAGTAGAGGGTATCAGTACCCACTACCATTGAGAGGACTCCACATGCCATGCCCAGCAAACAAACTCACAATAAGTGGTTCCTCGTCCAAGTCAAAATTGTTCCCGACGGGTTGAAGCATAGGTAAAGGGTTCGTGTCAGAGGCGAGTCAACGTTGTGAGATAGTTAAGTTCTTCGGGTAACCCATGTAGCCAACCATCATGCTGCTCCTGTAGTCAATGCGGGACTTGATCGATGATCTCTGCAGTAAAGTAAAACATACGATGAGTGGTACCAGTACTAGCGATATTAATAACACAGAAGACCATGTGGTTTCTCATGTTTGGAAATATCCCCGAACACCCACAATTTGTATGCATAATCGAAAGTCCCATCCACCTTTGCCACAACCAAACCTATATGTTCATTACAGAACGACTTTTACTTCGAGCAGTCAAACCATCGGACAAAGATGGACTTGACAAGATATTCCAGAATTTCCATGACGCACTAATGCTCACAACCTTTCCCCCTGTTCCCCATAGCATGGAGTTTGCAGACTTCGTGTATGGTCGTGCATTACAGGGGACGATGTTTTGTGTAGCCGAAGAACTCGAGACACCAGGCATCTTTATCGGGTTCGTTTCGATAAATAACCCACCCAATCCGCGAAATCGACTTGGGACATTAGGGATTGCTTTGTTGCCCGAGTTCCAAAGCAAGGGATATGGGACGGAGTTGACGGGATTCCTTATCAACTATGGGTTTAAGAATCTGGGTCTGCACAGAATGGATCTTTTGGTTTTGCCAGAAAATGCAAGGGCAGTTAAATTGTACGAGTCTCTGTGAGTTATCCCTTCTGATATATACACCTACCGCTTCTGATACGGCTTTATTTGTGAAGTGGTTTTGTGAGGGAGGGCAACCAACGAAAGAGATCATGGGGCACAACTTATTGGAGAGATTATATAATGATGTCAATGCTGGAGGATGAATGGAGAGAGAGGACAAAGATGGCATAGTTGGCAATACTTCCAAGATTTTTCTTATATGTATCGTTCAGACCGTATTGCATTACATGCCACATTTACCACAAGACCTCTTCGCTAATGAAGTTCACCAGCATGAGAAGTGAGAACCAGTACATCTCGGAATGGGACTCATGAAAAGAGGATCTTCGTCCAGTGAAGTTGTAATACAAGTTAACACTTCTTCAAATTCAATGATTCGCTTTGCATTTGTTGACTATATATACGTGTCCCAAACTCGATAACCAGGATAGATAATTTACTCGACCTCCCTGATACTCGTTCAAATACATGCTATGACTAGAAGAACAAGATAAGCTCTCTGACAACTGCCTTAAACCTAGGAGATGACTGTTCTTCAACAGTTTATTACTGACTTGTGAAGGCAAAGAGCGCATGGTGTACTGTCCTTTACCGGGGATCTGTGTATCAGGAGGATCCCAGGTGCAGATGATATCTCTTGTGAAGAAACGTCTTTCAATAAGTAACCCATTGAAAAAAGTCCATATGTGTTCATTGTTTGAATAATTTGGAGGAGTTGGAATTATCTGAACCTAGTGCCAGCGAACCAAAGACGTCTGACAACGAATCCAGTAGCTCTGGGGATGACTAGTATGGTATGACTGATAAGATTGATGACCAAAACTTGTACTAAGCAACTCTATCAAGTTCATCTCAAAAATTTTGTTCCTGTACACGTCCTACAGTTCTTCATTCTTGTAGGAACACAGTTTTACGACACTGTTATTCAATTCACTAAATGCAAATACAGAACTGCCAACTCTGAACCATCACAATGAAGAAACCCCCACAAAATTGTGGTTCGAGTTCTACTACTCCCGGACCAACACCAGATTTGACACATTCAATATGATCTACTGTCAATTCCGACATTGCTGCCAAAGCACAAAACATCCCCCCCAGACCCAATGCCCACCCCTGTCCAAGCAATGGAATGCGCCACGGCCGAGCTGCTCGCAAACAATCCATTCGTAGCTCCACCTTCTGGCGCATGTCTTATCAACAAAATACCTCCAGAGCTTCTAGCTCATATCTTTCGGCTCGGTATGACTATGGAAGAGGAAGAGAAAGATAAGGAGTTATGGAAAGATGATGAGATGGAAAGCATGGTTGATGCAGATGGCGATCCATCATCAGTAGACTTCCCAATGGCTGACATTTCGGGTACCAAATCACTAGGATGCGGAGAACCCGATACAAATTTAATAGATGAAGATGACAATGCAAACTGGACGGATGTTTCCTGGTTGAGTGATACCACCTCTAAGAGCAATGAAGATAGCGATTTTGATAGTGAATCGGATGAAAAACCCACTTTGCCATTCCAAGTGTTAGTCTCACATGTATGTCAGCACTGGCGAGATGTTGCTCTATCTGAAGCTTCCTTATGGTCCAAAATCAACTTCTTTGTCCCTCTGTCATTTGAAAAATATGCCGCATACATTTCTCAGACACGCAGACAGCCAATTGATGTCACTATTGATTGTACATTTCCTGATGGCTCCTCCGAATATGACCACACACAGGATGTAGCACAATTACCATTTGAAGTTGCGGAAGACCCGTCTCCCGCCGAGGCCAAGGAACATGTATCCACAACGCCAGATCGGAATAGCAACACTAGATCATCCTCTTCCAAGCCACAATTTATGTCGTGTGAGGACCTCGTAAAAATACTCGATTTTGTGATTCCATATGTTGCGAGATGGCGAGCGTTTGCAGTCAGTGTGAGTGTGTATAGTTACATGTATATCGTGTTGCAGCGTCTCGCTGCATGTGGCCCAGCACTGTGTCTTGAACTACTCAAGTTGCACCACTACCACAATTGGGTTGACAATGAAGATTTCATGCCACCTGACCTTGTTACACGATTTGTGCCTTTCAGTGGAATGGGGAGTGACACTGCCAGGCATAACTGTCCACGGCTTGAGTATGTAACCTTGTGGGGGGTACATCTGGATTGGGCCAGTTGTCATGGGTTGCTGAGTGGACTACACACCCTGGAACTTACCTACCATGTGATGAACATATGCCCGTCGTACTGGGTATTTCGTGACATCATTTCGAGCTCGCCGCAGTTGCATACCCTCAATCTTTGTCTTTCCGGACCAACGCAAAAATAGCGGTTGATTATGCTTGGGGACCAGCCACCAGATACTCAGGGAGAGACCAACAAAGACTTATGGTGGGGTGACTCAATCAAGATCACAACACTGAAAGAACTTGTTTTATGCTACCACAACCCAGACTATGCAGTAGCACTAGTGCAACATCTATATTTACCCAATCTGAACAAACTCACTCTCAACTACGAGGACCAAGATTACACCATGCTTGGTCATGCACTTGCTCAGCCTGTGCGCAACTCTGGTCATACCCGCTCTTTACTTAGTAGGGTAAAATATCTCAAGCTTTTAGCGTTTCGCTGCAACGAGGACGCAGCACGAGTAATGCTGGAACAGTTATCAAGACTCCGTAACTTGAATATGAATGTTTTGGAGATTGAGGAATGGGTCTTCTTCAACAAATTGATGCTACAGCATGAAGGTGCGCAAGGGATGCTTTACTGCCCATTGCTGCATACTCTATCGACTGGATGTGTATCCGGTGATGAGATGGTGTCTCTTGTCACAAAACATCACTCAGCAGGTTGCCCATTAAAGCAAGTTCATATGTGCACGTCGGACTTTATTGGTGTTAGGGAGATGGGGTGGTTAAAACAAAATTTAGATCTGTTCGAATTTTATCCCATCTAGTGACTCAGAAGATGGAGACTCGTTAGATGAATGAAGGTGAATGAGGAGGGAATTTTTTAGTCTTACTATGTAGTACTAATCTCAAATATTTCAGTTTTCTCTTGGTGGTATTATGGATTCATAGAAGCACAATTACATTTTGTGTTGATAATTTGTTTAGGGCATACATATGTATTTGAATCACATGGAGATCTAGGTCCGCAAAATGTTCGATTTTTGCCTATGTATCGCATCCACGACTTTCAAATTTGAGTCAGAGGAAAGATTCCTACATAACTGACCCAGAACCCACAGAACAATATACACACATCCACACATCCGAACCTCTCGATTATGTTTGCCACAGAAAGACTCCTGCTTCGACCAGTCAAACCATCAGACGCAGATGGTCTCGACCTCATGTTCAAAAATCTTCTCTGCTCATTTCAACCTCTTTGATGGTTTTCCTGTCCCAAAGAAAATGTCTTTCATTAATGGTGTACTTAGTTATCTATCACGAGGATTGATGTTCTGCACAGTGGAAGAGCTCCATGCCCCGGGCGTCTTCATCGGATTCGTTTCGCTGAATAAAGAAAACCCTCGCAATCGGCTTGGATCGTTGGTGATTGGCCTGTTACCCGATTTCCAGAGAAAAGGATATGGAAAAGAGATGACGCGATTCATTGTGGACTATGGGTTCAAAAACTTTGGTCAGCATAGAGTGGAACTGGAGGTTTACGAAGGAAACGATAAGGCTATCAAACTGTATAAAACCATGTAAGTTTTTGGGGCTTGATTCCGTTTGATTTGCTGGGAAATTCAAAAACGATTCAAAGTGGATTCGTGGAAGAGGGGAGAGCAAGAAAGAGAATGTGGGGAACAACTGATTGGAAAGATGGAATAATAATGTCCATCTTGGAGGACGAGTGGAAATTGCGAGCTGGAGCTATACATATATAATTAAGTAAATTGCCGCCAATCCTATGAATGATGAGATACAAAACTGCATCAGTGCCTCCCTCGCCATTCGAAACCAATTGACAATGATTTGATCCTAAGTTTATTCAATAGCCTCACCTCAGTACCTGTACTTATACGTATGTATTGGTACCCTTTCAACAGACGTCATGTTAGTCTTCGGCAGTACACTTGGAAGAGGAGCGGAAGCTGCAGGCTATTTATTGAGATGCAGTTTTGTTTCATCAGTGTATTCTTCCTTCTGCCGGTTTTATGCATTCGAGGTGATGACTCGTGCAGATATGACGATATCATCAGTATGTTCTAAACCAGTTAGCTAGCCTGTTGCTGTCCGCTCCAGACTCGTTTTACTGTGGTAATGAATTTCGGTTTTATACCTTACAATTGGTGGAAGTGATGAGATGTATCGCGTTCATGGAGATCACTGTCGTACATTGGGGAATATAAGGATCTATGAATCTGTTGTCGTATCTACAGAACTTTCCTCGATGTGTAAAATGTCTAGATGCCCAGAGTCCTTACCAACAACATAATAATTGCCCCACCGCGCAATGGGTTCTTGGTATCTCTTCTGTACCCAAAACAATCTCTTCCCATCCCGCTCGCGTATAATCCACCCATCCTTATGGAAATCCATCCTCTGTTCTATCTCAGTTTTCCACTTGTGCTGCATGAAGTCGACTTTCTCCCCTTCCTTCCATCTGAATATTGCTTCATCTGTGACGCTACGGAAATATAACAATATGTTGTCATGCGAAAACTCTACATCCCAAAATGTCGCATTGTTGCTGAGTTCCAGATATCTCGCGACCTCGCCTGTCACTGCATCGAATACACCTAACCCTTGTGTTCGTATTAGTACCAGGATCATACACCCGACCCGCAATCCATAGTCCATCGGAGGACCATGCGATTTTATCATTGGCATTGTTTGCAGTAGATATGCTCTGCACAAAAGCAGGTTCAGTTGTCATGATATCCCATATAGAAGTCTTGCCATATTCAGTGACCGCAATCTTCTGCGCATCAGGGGAGAAGGCAACGTTACTAGCGAAATATCCCCGAATCACGCATAATAGTGATGCAGATTTGAGAGACCAGATACTGACTGCATCCCCAGACACAGCTGCTACTCGTGAGCCGTCCAAGGAGATGGCTACAAAAAATATTTTTGTTTCGTGTTTCATAATTGATAATGATGATGACGATGGATTGGATGACGTGGATCCGTGGTTTTGGTGCAAGCACGAGAGATGAGTCCCACATATCGATTGTGCCAAACGAAGTAAGGAGCCGATGGTCATCGGGGGAGAATGATGCGCTGTTACGAAAATAGCCTTCGAAAGAACCAAGTAAATCCCAAGATTTCGTGTTAAAGAAGTGGATTTTATCAGCAGTAGACGAGGCAAGAATTTCTCCATTTTGGGATACAGCAATGCCATCGGCGTAAGTCTTGCCATCCTCTGTGACCGTGGATTCCAGTCTGACTTTGGGAGTGCATTCGCCAGACTTGAGGTCCCATACGTAGATTCGCATCGTCGAACCCACAGAAGGCAAACTGTGAGTCACCGTGTAGAAACGCAGCTGCGTACAAAGTAGATTGTACAGGAAGCTCCTTCAAAATCCGGCCATTCTTGCATCCAATATCCCATAATCGAAGTTTTCCATTATAGTCTACTGCACTGGTTCAGGTCCTTCGATATCGCCAACACGGTCTTTATTCTAGGAATGGACATTCTTCTCTTCAACTCCTTACCAATCACGATGTCCCATACATGTACCCCACCAGGCTTAGCCCCAATTACAACCTGCGTTCCGTCTCGACTCCACGATATCGCATACACCTTACAATGTCTGATTTGAACCTCTTGCACATGTACCTGTGCACCAGACGTAGCGTTCCAGATGCGAATTGTCCCGTCAGCTGAACCAGAAGCAAGTGACTCCCCATCAGGGGCCCATGCAACACAGCAGACACTTTCAGTATGCCCTACCAAGATTCTCTTCGATAATCCAATACTAGCATCCCAAAGGCACACGTCCCCATATTCTGACCCAGATGCGATCAAAGTCCCATTGGGGGAAAGCACCGCACGACAATTTCTTGCATCTACTAGGATCGAGTGGAGACGAGCACCCCATGCTGAATGTCGAGGCATCAACGACTTGATAATAGTGTGATCATGGGTTGGAATCTTGCCAAAGTCGCTGTAGTGGGTGGCGAGCATACATGATGGTGCGAATGGGAATGCAGAGATATACAAGTGCTCGGGACAGTCATTGATGGGTGTGTAACACTGTATAACTAGCCGGTGCATGTCATCGATTAACTGGATGACTTCATTCCTGTCCCCGTTGTGCATGTGAATCTATGAACCATATTTCGGCCTTCCTTATATTACCTGAATCAATCAAATACACACCTCACACCATGAAAGCGCCGCACGCAAAGCCGGAACACCAGCCTCAAGCTGGTTCATGTAACTCAGCACCTCCACCCACACTAGTAGCTTCGTCCGCACGAACTCCACTATGGCATCCAAGATATCCTGACCCGGATTATCGCATTGAGATAGATGGGTGGCCCAATAAACACAAGAATACTGTAAACTTGGTCGGACATATTTCTTGACAGAATCGTGCAGGCCAGGGATGTCCGATTTCATTTTCGTTGGATTATCCAGCTTACAAATGTTCCTTTTTGGTGGATTCCTCGTATTCATCACTTCTAGGCAAGTCAATGCAAGACAGGCAGGTAGGTAGGACAGATAGGGTCAATGTAGAACTTGGAGTCAGTACAGCGTTCGTTATTAATGAGAAATTCCGGGAAGCTGGCATGTAGCATTCGAATATTGGCACCGTCTAGTTCCGATTTCAGGATGACCGAACCCAGCCGAGCCAAAATATCCCGGAGAAATGGCATTGGAACACCAACTAAATCATTCAGCCCGTATGTCGATACATGGTCTTGAAGTAAGGCAAGACTGCCAAGTACAATTTGAATATACTTCTTCATGTCTGGAATGTCGAGGTTATCATCATTGAGCGCATTCTGCAATACAGCGATATATAATCGATCGAGATTCTTCAGAGTGAATGATGCAACTGATGAATTATCAGATAGGATTGCTTTGAGGATGTCAACTGCATGATACGGATTGTTATCAATAAATTTGACGATGGTGTCAGCATAAATAAATAAGCCGGCAGCTAGATTGGTAAGGCCTTCAACAACACTAGGGATGTTGCGGAATATGGTCTCCCAGCTGCTGTGATCCTTCAATTTCGTCTCTATGAATAGTTTGATGTCTTCGTCAACAATTTGTCTCAGTATTTCGTGTAATTTGAATGGCTTTGATACGTTGCGAAGCTTTTTGGTGTTGAAAGCTGCCTTGATCTTCATTTCTGGTCTGGTGGTAATGAGTATGCGTATAGGAAATGGGATTTCCGGGAGTCTTTCCATGAAGAGGAAAAGAAGCCGGATAACCTCACCCTGGGCTGCTTTAGTGCACTCATCGAGTGCATCCAAAACAATTATGATTGGGCGATGTGATGTGTCGACTTTCATAAGTGGCTTGACTATGAGATTGTCGAGGTCCATCTGAAGTTGTTCCCCTTGTTTGCCTTCCTGGGTGTACTCTCGAGCGGCTTTCGCAATGTGAGGGTATAGGCTCTTCTGGTTATGTGCCAGCTGATAGGCGATTGTTGTCAGCACATATGTCGTTGTGTTGAAATGACTTGCATCAGAGACAAAGAAAAATGAGGCATCAAGTGCCCCATCCTGCTTCAATCTCTTAGCCATTTCATATGCTATGGCAGATTTACCCGTGCCAGCCCCGCCACTTAGGACGTATATGAAAGAGCCGTCATAACTTGTGTGTGGCCGAAGAGACCATTCAGTGATCTCCTGAAGCAATGCTGTTCGGGTGCCTTGCAGGGTTCCGGATTTTGTTGGGTTCGAGGTAGAAGAATATCCGGCGTTGACGTGTGGGAGATCTTTTAGTGCCCTTCCGTCGACTACAAACTGTTTGATGAGAAGGTAATCATGATACTTAGAAAACTTACGCTCTCGCTGATGCTCTCGTTCAGCATGTTCTCTTTCAGCACGTTCTTGAAGTTGCATACGCTTTATTTTCTATGAACTCAGATCAGAATCACTGTCTAGCAGCACAGAACAAGATTCAAACCTGGATATCGATTACAATCCCATTTATCAACATCTCCAATGCTATTCCACCTTGAATCTATGTCATATGTCAGGACGGAGCGCTGAATAGTCAGTTAGAATTAAATCCATACATGAAACTTTCTTGATGCATCGTCAATGCCGGTCCTGATCCTCAATAACGTATCCGCATTTTTCCTGCTGAGAATAAATCCAAGCAATCCCGTTTCAAGGCTTTTTATCTCATTTGTCAGATCCTCCAGATCTCTGCCATTGTCAAGTTATAACCAAAGCAAATGGTAACTATCATGAAAACCCACTTCTTGAGAGTAGCAACCCTCTTCTTTAGTTCAGGTGAATTTACCAGACAAGACTGTGTTTCATCATCAGCTCCCACAACAGACACCGCCTTTTCTGCCGTCTCCTCGATTATCAATACGAGTGCCTGTATATGCTTCGCTATATCCTCTCGTATCCCTTTGTTTCCTTTGGCAACCTGATCAAATCATTTGATCATGCATAGAGATAGAAAAACCTATTATTGGAAAAATCACGTACTAAGATTAATCCAATCAGGCCAGACAATGTTGAGGCTGCGGTGGATAGTCCAGGAACAGGAACCAGGCTGAGTGGGCCTTGGGCAGTATCAAGGGTTTGCTTTGCGACAGAAAGGATATCAGTGATATGCTGATCTCTCTTTGAAGGAGACATTTCTTAAGATGGATCCTAGATATGAGAATGCTATTCATGTGTTGTTAGTCGCATTGAAGAGATTCGACAAGACATACTGTATTAATGAGCAAAGTCCTCGACTATAGTATGGTGGAGAGATGGGAGTAGCAGTGGGAATATGTATGAGCTGTCCTTGAAGTCGCACAGCATTTCCCATGATCACTCCCACATGTCTAGTTTGACAGGCTGCTTGTACTGTAAGCGCCCACGAAAATGGTTATATAGACATATGTGTAGCACTTCTGAGCAAGAGAAAAAAGTAAGGAGTCTATATCTACTTGATGGATTTTAAACAACTTACACAAGCGCATGAACACGACATGGACCTTAAGTTCGAGGGTAGAGCGTTGATTCAGATTATGTCGAGTTCAAATATATGAGTCACATGATCCGCAAGCTGTACGCGTTGTCCGACTCGTACTTAAAGTTATCGCATCTTCATAATACAAAGTCGCGTTGGCTTACCACCGCCTACCTCTCCTCAGTTCCAACACTATTAGCAGCTGCAGCTGTATCTTTCCCCTTGCATCTATCATCACCAGCTACGAATCTAAATTACAATCAGTTCAATTCGCTAAATGCAAAGACAGAACTTTCAACTCTGAACCATCACCATGAAGAAACCCCCACAAAATCATGGTTCGAGTTCTACTACTCCCGGACCAACACCAGATTTGACACATTCAATACGATCTACTGTCAAATCCGACATTGCTGCCAAAGCACAAAACATCCTTCTCTCAGACCCAACCCTTACACCCATCCAAGCAATGGAACGTGCCACGGCTGAGCTGCTCGCAAACAATCCATTCGTAGCTCCACCTTCTGGCGCATGTCTTATCAACAAAATACCTCCAGAGCTTCTAGCTCATATCTTTCGGCTCGGTATGACTATGGAAGAGGAAGAGGAGGATGAGGAGTTTTGGAAAGATGATGAGATGGAAAGCATGGATGATGCAGATGGCGATCCATCGTCAGTAGACTTCCCAATGGCTGACATTTCGGGTACCAAATCACTGGGACACGGAGAACCTGATACAAATGCAATGGGTGAAGATGACGATGCAAACTGGACGGATGAAGAGGATGGTTCTAGTTCCAAGTCGAGTGATACCACCTCTGAGAGCGATGAAGATAGCGATTTTGACAGTGAATCAGATGAAGAACCCACTTTGCCATTCCAAGTGTTAGTCTCACATGTATGTCGGCACTGGCGAGATGTTGCTCTATCTGAAGCTTCCTTATGGTCCAAAATCAACTTCTTTGTCCCTCTGTCATTCGAAAAATATGCCGCATACATTTCTCGGACACGCGGACAGCCAATTGATGTCACTATTGATTGTACATTTCCTGATGGCTCCTCCGAATATGACCACACACAGGATGTAGCACAATTGCTATTTGAAGTTGCGGAAGACCCATCTCCCGCCGAGGCCGAGGAACATGTATCCACAACGCCAGATCGGAATAGCAACACTAGATCATCCTCTTCCGAGCCACAATCTATATCGCGCGAGGACCTCGTAAAAATACTCGATTTTGTGATTCCATACGTTGCGAGATGGCGAGCGTTTGCGGTCAGTGTGAGTGCGTATAGTTACATGTATATCGTGTTACAGCATCTTGCTGCATGTGGCCCAGCACCGTGTCTTGAACTACTCCAGTTGCACCACTACGATGAATGGGAAGACAATGAAGATTTCACGCCACCTGACCTTGCTACACGATTTGTGCCTTTCAGTGGAACGGGGAGTGACACTGCCGGGCATAATTGTCCACGACTTGAGTATGTAACCTTGTGGGGAGTACATCTGGATTGGGCCGGTTGTCGTGGGTTGCTGAGTGGACTACACACCCTGGAACTTACCTACCATGCGATGAACGTACGCCCGTTGTACCGGGTATTTCGTGACATCATTTCGAGCTCGCCGCAGTTGCATACCCTCAATCTTTGTCTTTCCGGACCAACACGAAAACAGCAGCTGATTATGCTCGAGGACCAGCCACCAGATACTCAGGGAGAGACCAACGAAGACTTACGGTGGGGTGACCCAATCGAGATCGCAACACTGAAAGAACTTGTTTTATGCTACCACGACCCAGACTATGCGGTAGCACTAGTGCAACATCTATATTTACCAAATCTGAACAAACTCACTCTCGACTATGAGGACCAAGATTACACCACGCTTGGTCATGCACTTGCTCAGCCTGTGCGCAATTCTGGTCATACCTGCTCTTTACTTAGTGGGTTAGAGTATCTCAAGATTGCAGGGTTTCCCTGCAACGACGATGCGGCACGAATAATGTTGGAACAACTATCAAGGCTGCGTAATTTGAATCTGAATTGTATGGAGAATGAGGAACGGGTCTTCTTTAACAAATTGATGTTACAGCGTGAAGATGCGGAAGGGATGCTTTACTGCCCATCGCTGCATACTCTATCGACTAGGGGTATACGTGGTGCGGACATGGTGTCTCTTGTCGCGAAACGTCGCTCGGCAGGTTGCCCATTAAAGCAAGTTCGTATGTGCACGGCCGACTTTGTTATTGTTCGGGAGGTGGGGTGGTTAAAACAAAATTTGGATCTGTTCGAATTTTATGAACCTAGTGACTCAGAAGATGAAGACTCGTTAGATGACAGCGAAGGTGAATGAGGAGGAAATTTTTTAGTCTTGCTATGTAGTACTAATCCCAAATATTTCAGTTTTCTTCGGTGGTACTATAGATTCATAGAAGCGCAATTACATTTTGTGTTGATAATTTGCTTTGGGCATACATATGTATTTGAACCACATGGAGATCTGGTCCGCAAAAATATTTCTATTAATTTTTGACTGTCTACCGCATCTACGGCTTTCGAATTCGAGTCAGAGGAAAGATTCCTACATAACCAATCAGGAACCTACAGAACAATATACACACATCCACACATCCGAACCTCTCAATTATGTTTGCCACAGAAAGACTCCTGCTTCGACTGGTCAAACCATCAGACGCAGATGGTCTCGACCTCATGTTCAAAAACCTCTCTGCTCATGTCAACCTCTTTGGTGGTTTTTTCTATCCCAAAGAAAATGACTTTCATCAATGGTGTACTTAGTTATCTATCACGAGGATTGATGTTCTGCACAGCGGAAGAGCTCCATGCCCCGGGCGTCTTCATCGGATTCATTTCGCTGAATAAAGAAAACCCTCGCAATCGGCTTGGATCGTTGGTGATTGGCCTGTTACCCGATTTCCAGAGAAAAGGATATGGAAAAGAGATGACGCGATTCATTGTGGACTATGCATTCAAAAGCCTTGGTCTGCATAGAGTGGAACTAGAGGCCATACTACTTTCACTGACCGACATATTCCTCACTAAGCGCCTACTTCTCCGCAAATCTAAACTAGCTAACAAAGACATGATGCTGGGCCTGTTCAATAATCTCGCCTTAGTGCCTGGGATCATGAGTCCCGAAACCAGAAAGTTTCTCCTGAATCCGTGGTCAATATCATTTGTGGTGGAGGAACACAATGCCCCAGATGTCTCGATAGGAGTAATTGGTATCGCATTACTAGACCCATGCAATAGTCGGGGCACGCTGGGGATAGCACTGTTAGAACAATATTGGTCCAAGGGCTGTGGAACGGAGATGATGTGTTTCATCATGGATTATTCATTCCGAATATTGGGGTTTCATAGAGTTAGTTGGATGTATGAGGGAAATGAAAGAGCCTTAGCTCTATACAAGAATTTGTGAGAAATTTTGGGTGTTTTCTGTTTCAACAAGTTGTGCAGAGGATTTGTTACAGAAGAAAGACGGCACAAAGCCAAGCAGTGGAATGATGGGTGGATAGATATGTGGGCAATGGGTATGAGTAGAGAAGAATGGAAGGAGCAACAGCAGCCAGGAACTTGATGTTCTGTGTCTTGTATCGGCTACTTCCGGCAAATACACCACTGAATGTTCGGCACAACTTCTGTTCATTTACAACATATTTCTTCGGAGATCGTCTTACCCAGCCTATGATTCCATTTTATGAAGCGTTACGAGAGCTTGTGCCATGCGTGAGTTGGTAAACAATCATGTTCAACAACTACAGACTGCAAAATACCAGGGAAAGCACCTTCCACAAACCACTTGCGACAAATTACCCTATTTACGTCCGAAATAAGCGAGAGATGCATGACTACATATTCACCCGCAGCTCATCATCCTTGTTATTTCTCTACAGGTATCGTCGACAATCTAAGCTTAAGCTATGCTATTACCAGATACACAGTACAGTATACAGCTACGAATTCGCAGGAACACCAAGTTGCTGATGCTCCTTCCACTCTTCGTTAGTTATAGCCATCGCCCTTATATCTCTCCATCCATCATTCCATCGTCGCGCCTTGCGCAGTTTCCCCTCTGTCACAAATCCTCTATACAGTCCGTCAGAACAAAGATAAAGAAAAGGAACACTGAAAAACATTCTCACAAGTTCTTGTAAAGAACGTAGGCTCTATCATTTCCCTCATATACTTGCAATTCGATTCTACGTAACCCCAATATCTTGAACGAATAATCCAAAATGAAGCACATCATCTCCGTTCCGTAGCCTCTGGACCAATATTGTTCTAACAGTGCTATCCTCAGCGTGGCTCGACTACTGCGCGGGTCTAGTAATGCAATGCCTACCACCCCTATGGCTACGTTTGGGACGTTGCGTTCCTCTACCACAAAAAATACTGACCATCGATGCAGGAACTTTTCAACGAAACTTTCTGATTTAGGGACTATGAAACCACTTGTGGTCCCAGGTGCTGAAGCGAGGTTATTGAATATGCCCAGGATCATATCCTTGTCAGTTGGTTTCGAGCCGCGAAGGAGGCGCTCGGTGAGGAACATATTGACCAGGACCTTGGATATCAAGGAGTGAAGATGGTACTTGTGGTTCACGGACACGTGTAAAGATATCTCGGTATGGTGGTATCAACTTTCCAGGTGTTTTGTATAAAATCAGATCCCTAATTATATATAATCCCAGCTTGCAACTTGTCCTCAAAGATGGGCGTTATTAAGCTTTCGAAGATTTATATTTTAGAACTATCTGGCGGAGATACCATATGTGATAAGTATGACAAAAGTGATACATTATTAGAATCAAATTACTTATCACACACCATCTCCTCATGGGGACACGAACATGAATCCAATATATACGCCACATGAGAAGTAATTAGTAACTATCCCAAAGACACTATCAATATGTTCGTCATCCGACCGTCTCCTTCTACGCGTCCCTTTTTCTACCGATCAAGACATGATCCTTGGAATATTCAATGATGCCTCCATTGCACCAGGCATCTGTCGAGAATCTATTGTACCAAACTGAAGCTTCGCTAAACAATTTCTCGAACGCGAAAATCATATATTGATGCTATGCGTACTGGAGGAACGCCACACTCCGGGTGTGCCCATTGGGTTCATACTACTAAGAGTGAAGAACCCGTGAAACCGAGAATGTGAAGTGGGTCTTGCATTGTTGCTGATGAATTGGAACATCGGGTAAGGAACCGAGGTGTTGATGTTCATTGTGGGCTATCTGTTTAAGGAGTTGGGATTCCATCAGGTGCAGTTGGGGTGTACGAAGAGAATGATAGAGCATATAAACTATATAAGAAAATGTGGGGGCGATATATTCATTTGTTTATATTGTTTCCTCTCTAATCATGTCGGATACTTGGTTGTAGGGGGTTTGTGGAAGAAGGCGCTTTTCGGAAACTTTTTCAGACATCTGATGGTTGGAGAGACCTTATCTGGATGTCTATATTGGAAGAAAAGTGGAGGGAGAAGGAGAAGATGCCATGAAACTTTATCTCAACATTTAGTGACCCAGTCGGTCTTCAATTCCACTTTCCCATCTTCTTCATCAATAGTAACAATGGGGAGGAAAGCTGCGCTTTCGAAATAAATAACCGTAATGCACATAGAAGCGTGTCATTGTGCACTGACGGATATTTTATTGTTAACTTTATGTTATTGATCAATCACAGCCGTGCAATATCTATTTTAAGCTAATTCTTATCTCAAATTATTACAATTCCATATTTCTTCATTAACCACTCAAGTACTAAAAGTACACAACATGTTCGTCACCGAGCGCCTCCTCCTACGCGCCGCAATATCTACCGACAAGGAAATGGTTCTCGAATTATTCGATAATCCAGAGATTGTCCCATTCAACTCAAAAGATTTCGCCGTTCCACATAGCGAAACTTTTGCTACACAATTTCTACAACATGTAACCACGGCGATGACGATGTTTTGTGTGTTGGAGGAACGCACTGCACCAGGAGTACCAATTGGAATGGTGTTTGTGTCACCGCCTGATCCTCGAAATCGCCAAGGGTCTATCGCCATTGCCTTGCTACCGGATTATTGGGGAGGCGGGTATGGTACTGAGGCGATTCATTTCATCTTACACCATCTGTTTGAGACCCTGGGATACCACCGAGTGGAGCTGGGAGTACATGAAGATAATAAAAGAGCTTATGAACTGTGTAGGAGAATGTGAGCTGCGTTGACTCTTTCTCGGTCTCTTTTCTCTAATATATTTCGAATGCCAAGGGGTTTCTTGTTGGAAGGAAAGAATCGGGATAACATGACTTCAGCTGATGGCAAAGGTTGGAGAAGCCTAATTTGGATGTCTATACTGGAGGACGAATGGAGGGAAAGAAAAAAACATTCAAGCTATGTGTGGGTATAGATCAATATGTACACGTACTTTCTGCTCGACAGATGCACAAGGACTGCGCGAAACAAAAGCATTTATTATCATCCATCCATATGGTACTTGATCACAAGCCAATGGGTTATTGACAAATTGTAATAATATGTCATCCACAATTGTCAAATCAGCAACAAACCTATATGTATAATTATGTCCCAGGATCGAGTTAACTCCATCAATTCCACCTGCGCGGCTCGGGGGTTAGGTGGGAAGTGGGAGTCATCTTGCAGCTCTGTATAGATAAATTACCGCGACCGCGTGCTCAACAGATGCATATCCCCTCCTCACACTGACCCTATAATATTACTACCGCCACCCATTAGCAGGTCGAGAGAAAATGTTCAAAACAGAGCACCTCCACCTCCGTGCGATAAAACCCGCAGATAAAGAATTCCTCCTCTCTCTTTACAACAACTCCACCATCGCACCCCTTGTCTGTGATGATTACATCGTCCCGCGCAATGAAAAATACGGGGATCAATTATACAGCCGTGCTGAGTCGGCTCTCATGTTTTGCATGATCGACCTACTTGAAGATCCCAAGAAAACCATAGGGTTCATCGGTCTGATGAACCCCCCGGATGCGCGGAACCGTTGTGCACTTCTACATATAATTATACATCCAGAACATTGGGGTAAAGGGTATGGGACGGAGGCGATCAAGTTTGTTGTGGATTACTCTTTTGGACCACTTGTTCAACATCGACTGGAAGTCGAGATATTTGAGAACAATGAGAGGGCTTTACGACTATATAAGACTGCGTAAGTGTTTCATCTATCTAGCCTTGTTCTGTCCTTTTTTTCTGATCAATGATTCTTCTTTCTTCTTTGAAGAGGACTGGTCGAGGAAATTAGGAAACGCCAAGCCTTGTACTTCGAAGGGTCGTGGATTGATGTATTATCCTATTCAATCCTAGATGAAGAGTGGAAAGAGAAGCAAAAATCGAAAAATGAGGTTGTACCAAACGCATAAAGTATATAGACTAACCAATGTAGAAAATTGTTCAAGCTTAAAGCTTTAAAGATCCCATATGCGATATTAATATGATATTTACCCAACTCGCAACTACGGGCCCCTCCCAAAATTAACCATCGGATGCGACGTAAGCGATTCCAATTCTTTTGAGAACTTCTGTTACGCCTATCTTGTGCCTATCAAGAACCTCAACTACCCAGAAGGTCAGTACGAGGCAAAACTCCCGAAGCAACCCTTTTAGATGGAACAACTTATAGGTACCCATTTGTACGGATGAAACGATCTGCAGTCCGATGATGACCTTTTATGCTGATCGATAAGTTCGTTTCATGCCATTAGATTGATAATATAAACGCGGTGACTTGATCTGATGACATACTTCAACAATGTGAGATCAAATTTGGGTATTCAAATATTCAAAACCCAGCATGAGGCCTTGATTTTGTAGATGGTATACGAAACCATCAAGATCAAATTTTATCGTCAAATCCTAAGCAAAGAGAGTGAAGGAACTGGGTTAACACAGTAAGTGTGTAGGTCGTTACGTGGAATACAAGTGCTAAAAGCGCGCGATGCATAATGTAAATATAAGAGGGGTGATGATCGAGGAGGTGATGACAGGATATGTCAGGCAAAGTGTGAGATACGATGGAATGTATCTGCAAGAATAACAATGAGGGGAGATATGAAGTATAAGTAAGAGCAACAAGTACACAATACGAGATTTGTGGAAGTAACTTAAAAAAGGTCTCTCAGTACACTAAAGAAGACGTACATTGTAGATAAAAGTACAGCATTCAAGGATGACGTGTCAAAAGTGTTTTTCAGGCTACAACGTTGAAGCAGCAGTATGATGTAATTCGATAGTTGTCATAATTCGATGACTGTGTGACGCAGTAAACCCGAGCGCCTACTTTGAATTGGGTATTGGCAAACCAAGTAATGTCCCGATGGCCACACAGCTTATTAAAAACGCTAGCGCGGCCGTGCGTACGACGATTTCCCATTGGCCACGTACAATCACAGGACTCAACACACGTGTCAAGGGTACGGTAAATGCGGGAACAGAGCGCACTTGTCGTAGGCGGTGTTTTTCTGGGTGCGATCCCTTTTCATAAAATTCTTTACGCGAGTGTTTTGCTCCCATCGCGAGTGGATGTGCATCGCGCATGACAGTCTGTAATGGTAATGGATACTTTTCCTTCTCTAGGCTTTGTCCGAGCTCCACATCCAGGTCAGCGGAATGTCCCTCCTTCAGAGCCCTCGCTCTCTCCCTTTCGCTGTGGATGCGCCATTGTTCCACTGTACAACGCGAGGTCTGTAAGCGGGCGAGGAACTTGATAGGCGAGTAGACTGAGTCAGGAGGTTCAGGGCACAAGCAACTCTTCACTCGTCTGCTGGGTTGTTGCAGGATTAGAGACGAGCTTTTGTTCCCGTTGCTGCTGATGACGTGCTGGAAGGGCATCGAAATCGAATGATTCAAGTACTTGGCGTTCCTCAGGAAGGTATGTAGACTCTGTCGACGCGGAGTCATCGAATGGATAGATAAATGACGCAGTGGTAGTATATGTGCCCACACCAGCAGCTGGGTCAATAAAATCAATCATTTCACCATCTCTATAATATTGCCTTCGCAATTCCTCATCTTTAACACTGGGGAAAGACTCTGGTGCAATAGGACTCGTCGCAGGCCCTTCTACTGCGTCACCATCGTAATAGGCAGGAGAAATATGTATCATCGCCTCTTCAACGATGCGACATGAACTCAAGGAAGAGGAGGATGCAGATGATGACGAGGAAGACGAAGTATTTGTCCTTGTTAATGGTAAACGTGGTGGTGGATGTACGACGAGGCCGGGTGGGTGTGTAATGGGAACAGAGGACGATACTTGGGACAAAGCCTCGCTTGCGTGTCGGTGTTTAACTGGAGGTAATGGTTTCGGTTTTGATATGGGTGGTCTTGAAAGTTCGAATTTCCTGAGTTGGCGCAGGTCACCGAAAATATATACACCCAAGCAAACCCCATGCAATGAAGCCAGTAAAATAGAGAGACCAAACCACAGACCCGGAAATGCAGACAGTCGTGGCCAACGCGATTTACTTTTTGTGAAGCTGACTGCAATTGGAATAATCCCACCCACAATGCAGAAGAAAAACCCAGCAATCATTCCACAGAGCACACGCCTATTGCCGACGTTATTTAATTGAGCATTGACAAAACGACGGAGAGACTCGGTCAGCATACGCTGGGTCTCTATAGCGATGTCTGTAAAGATTGCGGGATCTGGGTGTGGAGACTCGGTGGTGGTATGAAACGGAGCAAGAAGACTGGATGGGAGGTTGAGTTCATATTCGGCATTCGGCATGAGAAATGTCTGTTTTGCCCGTGCATAGAACATTGCCAGCTGAGACGAGCTGCAAGACGCCCAATTTGCACGATTTTCGGCTGGATCGCGTTGGAATTTGTGTTGCGCTGCCCATTGGTTATACCGCGTGCGGTACTCACGCAACCATAGAGTGAAGTACCTGCAATCAAGTCAATGATAGAGCTCACTGGATTTGGGCTGGGTACTCACAGGTTTTCTTCACTCCTTTCAACATAGAGCAACCATTCCTTTGCGCAATGATTAAAACATCAAATATATGCGATCGATGGCGAGTATTTACCTCAAAATCCTTCAAACCTACAGAAGACAAGATTTATTAACTCGAAAAAAAAAAAACTAAATAGAGAGTGGCTCACCAAGAGGAGGGAGATGTTTCCGATCGAGTACATCTTCGAGACGAACTTGAATGAGGGGAGTGACTAATCGAGAAATTAGTTTAACAGACGCATATACATGAATATCTCAGCGTACCTCCACACGATCTAACCTTTGCTACAGCTGGAGGGGGGTTGCATATTCTGAACTGTGGATATTTTCAAAAAGACGACAAGGAGGAGACAAAGAATAGAACCGACAGGCAAGGAGAGTATGGAGCGGAGGGAAACGTTGTAAGTCCTGGGCTGTGTGTTGAAGGGGCGGGCAGCCATAGAAAGGGGAGTGGAGAGGGAGGGAGAGAGAGGAATAAAGAAGACATTGTGATTCAAAGAGGCAATAAGTAGCTAAGAAGGACGACGTGAAGAGAGTTGTCACTGCACCAAAAATGGTATTATTACCCTTGAAGCGAACTAACCATATATGGAAACCCATCTCCCACTCTGTCCCCCTCCCTTATCGGCATCTCCCAGAATCTAAACCTTACTTTGTACTCTCTCTTTCCGGCGTCTGCACATAAAATCAACATTCAAAATATCACAGATACCCATTTGATATTCATACCCCATAGGCGATCCATTCCATCGTTTGATATACCTTGCTATCCATCCAACGTGCTCCTGTTCGTCACACTGCCATGAACTGTCATTCCAGATGTCAAGCGCTTACTATAACAGGCGCCGCGCACACCTGCGAATCAAGACCCTGCCAAAAATAACCATTTGCTTTATGTACCTCCTTGCCGATATGTCCTTCTTGATATCGATCAATGACTGTGTGTATACCACGCCTTACCAACACATTATACTTTCAACAAGAGAAAAATTTTCAACGTAAGGTATAAACAGACATCACGTCTGGTTCATGTTGTCCTCTCCTTATTTCGGTCATCTTCAACCAGTTTCTTTCTCTTTGCTACCATTTTGTCTACAGACCGGGACCGTAGCACTCCGGATTCCATGTCTTTCACGAAGAACATTAAAAGCCCTTGACAAGAGAAGTTCCCCTGCAATCTCGCAATCAGCCTCTCACGCTCCACTGTTGGGCAAGAACCACACATTCATTTAGTAATTACATACATACACTGCCCGTGCGTCACTCCTGTGGAATACTTGACGCAAATAAATGTTCCCATGATACCGCACTGTAGTTATTCCGCACCTTTTATATTACTTTTGGATATATTCTCGCCACAACACTCCCCTCCGAGCCACAAAGTCCTACAAATGTGTGAGATAACAGACCAGCGGCGTCCGCCCCCTTCATTTTGCATCATTCTTCTTCAGCAGTATTAAACACCCTCGGACCGACTGCCCGACCATTGTAAGAAAACCAAGTGAGTGATCACCCTTGTCACCTTATCGTTCTGACATTCTGATACTCCGACATCACCTTTAGCGATGGGAAACCATGGGAAACCATTCATACTCCCCGTCCTTGTTCCCTGACGGAGGGTTACGACATCTTTCAATCTGTATAAACATGTACCTTGGGGCTGCCAACGTCTGGGATCTGTGCGTCGATAACACGATGTGGAGTTTCACATGCAGGGCAACCGCCCTCTTATTCGTCCTCACAATCTTGGGGTTAGTAGTGGAGCGGGCTAGTACTGCAACTTCTGCTGTTGTATCTTCGAGGTTATTGAACTACTAGCGGCTGCTATTATTAGTCCTTCAAGGCATTTCATTGAAATCCCGTTACATGTCTTACCGACACTTAGATGTTCAGTATTAACAAGCGATCGCTACGGGCAAGGGTCAATTTCACATTCCACAACTGGAGCCGATAACTTTTATGCGGCCCTTACCAAAGCTAAAACGCCAGGTCCAAAACTTTAAACGGCTTCGGGGAATATTGCTATGCCACTGAAGAAACGCTCATAAAGAAGTCTTTCATTGAACAACAGAAAATGTATATGTTCGAATAATTACTGATCTTCTATGCAAGACTATTCCTGATGGGGCAAGCAGATCACGACATCGACATTGCCAATTCTCCGGATCGGTATCGTACCAAATTTTTTGTTGAGATCTTCTAGTCGTCGAGAAGCTGGCAATTCTGACATTTCAAAACTCAGCTAATCCATATATATTCCACTTGGGTATATGCGCGATAATTTCCGAGTCCTCGAAATTTAAGTTCAGAAGGACATTTACAGCATCATCCGTAAAGCAACCTTGATTCCGGAGATTCAGATATAACCACTACTCCTTTCTAAGCATTCATTTATGCGCTTGGCAACAGGCATATTATTTTCCCCCTTAGCTGCCACATCATCCTACCTCGCTTCCGCAAAAATATCGACGTACTCGTATCCAGACTGGACAAACAAGTGTCAAGAACACATACATGCATTACTCGGATTTCTTGGACTTCAAACACTTAGCAACATCGACTCTTCCTGAACGTCTAACACATTACAGTATTGGTGGTACTCATAGTGAGTTGAATATGTTATTGATAGTACTTGCTCATCCCCTCATGTTAAACATTGTTTTTTGCTCTAGTGCTTGGAGTTACCCAATAATGAATACACATCTCATACCTAATATCGGATTTCCACATCTCTGCGTCTAGAACCTCACAAATTCTACGGACGCATAGCCTATTTGTATGTACCAACTTCAGACCAACCCAAACCCACAGAACAGATGTCACTACGCACTTCTCAAGCATACAGTGTACGAATGCAAATTTACACACCGGTCGCTGATCCTGGTCTCTAAGTACGTATTTAGTTTCGATTGTAGAGCCTGTACTCTCCACGTGGTGGCGCTATGGCATCCTTCAAAGTAGCATGAAGATCGATCCTTTGCGGGGTTTATTTGACAGGATCCATCACCTACTAGTTAAAAACATGGCTCGGGAATATTTTAAGAGTTTTTGGACCAGCCGAATAACCGATTAGCCACTCTCTGACGTACTCTTATTACTTAGGACCCCCGTTCATCTCAGGTACTGGAAATATCGCTAGCACCGAGGGATCTCGCGAAATTTCATCGAATTTGCTATTAAAAAAAAAGCGAAGGTGCAATGAACATCTCTACATGACGGTCATATATGCATGCAGATATGGTGTTTCTGATTCAGCGTCACTTTTCTGTTTCTCTTGTCACCCTTCATCCAAGATTGATAAATTCACCATATCATGCCATAAACAGGGTTGTTCGTTTCCGTATCTCCTCAACGAATCAATGACGAATTCCCCTTTTTAAAATTGGTGCTTTTGGACAATCGTAAAGCTGTTTCATCAAAATCAAACAATTCAACATCTATCCTGTGCTGCACGAATAGCCCTGATGTATAAACTACAACGAAATTCAGCAACTCATCTCAGTTGAGAGCAATTGTAAGCGATTATAATCTTGGCAACAAATCAAACAAAACATTCTATTGATACCTGTGTAATTATGATATACCAGGTCACAACAATACACTCGCGTTATGTTTTAGCCCTCTCATCTTCTGTTATGCCCGATGATCCAAATGAAATCTTCCGGTGTTTGGTCTCCACAATCCGCTTGGAAAACTGTTAGTACAGACATATATTTAATCACATACACCTTCCTATACACAGATAGGGCTCTCTCATTATGGTCAAATACGATACGCCCTGTGCCTGACTTATGATATCTCAGCTGAGGTAAAGATGCAACGTTATCATGAATGAGCCTAGGAGCATGTCTCTGTCACTTATGTTATTAGTTTTAGAGAACGTTAAAGGAGGCCATTGGTTAGGGACATAATGACTTTAATTCTGTTCGGAGATTTAGGTGAGTTCCCAGCTATGTTTGCCTGACGATGTTATACCAATGAGTTAATAATATCTCGTTACAAGTGCGAATATTGTCCGGCATTCAAGTAGGTTTGGTCAGCTTCTCTTGACCCTAGTGCTGTTCAGAGAAATGTACCAGGGTGCATCATCCATAGATATCGGGGCCAACACGTAAAGACGATGTGGTTCTGGGCTTTATCCTTTCCACAGCATCTACTGCAGTGATACCAGAAATGGTGGAGTCAAGTTTACACTTGTGTTTCTGTTTAGCTCTCCAACCCCCTCCCAGCACCCAGTTCAGAAGATGCCCAGGACAAACCGCCACAGATTCTAGTCTCGTTATTGACAGACAATATCAAAAGATCAAATCGAGTAACAGCGATGTTTTTTCTAATGCTATGGGTGCACTTCCAAATATTGAACCAGCTATGCCACTTGTGTCCGGAAACATTTGAGGCTCACACTGCCTACAAAGGAGAATGTGGTGGACAGATACTAGCCATCTATACAGAAAAAGACAATTAAAGACAGGGACCATTGCAGACGATAGTCAAGCTCCCATTCAGATACTGGATAGGACAGAACTATATTTGGACACCATCTGGTATACCAGATAGTGCAAGTCATATAACGGCTCAGAGATAGAGAGGAACTAATAGAGATCATGGTACGGTGGGTCTTGGCTACACACGTCTATAGGTAACGAAAAGGCGGAAACGGTGGCTAGAAATGCGGTGGAAGGAATTGAGCATTTACCTAGCTATTTTTAGAAGCCCCTGCCATCCAGCAAATCAGCCGTCAAACAGGTTTTCAAGAAGAAGCTGAAAGCTCAGATCGTCCATGATTATACCAAGTCATCAAGACGCGAAATATCCGGGATGGTAGACGGAAAGGTACACCCAACATCTTCGCATATACTTAAGGTGGACGAGAGGCAGAACGAGCATCCTGACACAGATCAAAATGGGACACAATCCCTTGATAAATACTTGCACAGAATACAACAGAATCGCTAAAATGTAAAGCATGTAAAAATGGGAAGCACTTCGTCTTAGAATGCAGAGTATGTATTGGCCATCGGTAATTCCTCCCATTACTCCTCCCTTTCCATTAATTACCTTCCTTTTACTTTCTTTCGTTTACTCCCTCGTATTTTTATTCTTGTCATTTGATGTTCCCCAGTACTCCTTTTCATCATGTAGTGTTCCTTTCGTCTACGACTGTCGCTTTCCATTTTCATCTCAAACTAGTATATTTCTAATTCTACGACATATTCATAAGCACAAGGGAAACACATTAAAATCATACGCCATGTGTACAGGCGCACATATACTAGGGTGATGGCCCAAATAACAGTTGGTTCATTTGAAGTTTTCTAGTAGACACAAATTTTGTAAAATCATAGGATTAGGTACCAAAAAACACTCACATTGGATTAATCAAGCGCCCAATGCCGAGAAGATTTAGACGTACAGAAGTGATGTACATTGGTGCCGAAGAGGATAACATGGAAACATTTGATGATTGACCAGGACCTGCTGTGAAGGAAGAAGTTTATGCTTCTTTAGTTTTGATGAAGATATAGGATTCCTAATTCACATGGTATAAAATCCATTGGTCTATGAGAAAGATAGATACATTTTAGTCCTTCCAAACAAGTGAGCTCCCGAAATCAAGATCAAGGAATTTCAACATCTTGAATCATTGGGCACCTTCGAAATACCCCATCATACCAACAGACCAAGTTGACGATATCAAGGATGTGGTATCATGTACTTTTCCGAGTCTCTGATCAACTCATTCCCAATCCACCCAGTACGCCCTATTTGTGAAACTACGACTCCACGCCGGATCGTGGTACGTCCAACGGGTGGGTCAAGCACGGCTGCACGAAGCGTCTCCCGCCCATGGAGTACGACAAAGTCTGCGGGAGAGCCTTGCGTCGGGAGGAGGGCCATATTCATGGGTAAGAGCGAAGAAGGCTTTTGTGTATTTGTAGAAGCACCAGTGCTCAAGATTGGGAAGGTGGTGAATGACGATCCTTCATGGTAATGCTCCACACCTATCGCGCGCTTAGAGGTATTGGTTACAGATTCCTGTACCAATATAGTTTATTATTTACTCCCAATATAGCGAAACATGCAATGAACGCAAACGCACCGCAAGTACCCTAATATCATCTGGAACCGCGGATTGAAATATTGAAACTCCAAGAGAACAAAGTGCTAATGGGTCAAGTGATCCCTGCGGAGTGAATGCATTTCCGACATTATTTACTGACATTGCAGCTCGTATACCATATCGTCTTGCAATGCCCGGGATGTGCAGTGTTCCGCGTGGTGCAATGCCCGTGCCGTCCTGCCTACCCATCATATACAAGTCTGATTGTGGCAGGCCAATTAATGTAATTGATAGGTCGTGCATTTGATCTGCAAGTGCCTGCCACTCGGCCGGCGAGAATAATTGTAAACGTGTTGCATGTCCGATGGCAATGGAACGGTTGCTGACTTCGTCTTGTCTTCTCCCTTCTTGGGTGGAAGCCAACGATTTCTCGCCGAAACGCTTCTTAGCGTGGGCAAGAACCTCATATATCAATGGCTCTTTAGTAGGGTCGAGGTTATAATCCAAATGAAAGTCGAGATGGTCTACGTGGTGAGAATCCGCCAGCTGGAAGATGATGTCGATGTTCCGTTTTGCTTGCTCCAGCGTGTGCTCAACGTAGGGCGCCGAGCCGAGAACGGTCACACCCTTGCGGGAGATTGCATCTTTGAGTATGTCAAAGTTCGGACCGGGCAAAGAATCGTTCGGGCCAACAAAAAGAGGTTCTTGAGCGAAGACTACGGGTTTTAGATGGACGTTGGTCACTTCTGACAGCGAGGACAGGATAATAATTAGGGGATTTCTCACCTGCGATTTGGACATCACAAATTTCACGGAACTCAGCTTTGAGGGACAAAGCAACTTCAAGGCATGCGAATCCTACTATTGTATCAACCTCTACATGAGCGCGCATTGATGTGACGCCATATGCCACACTCTCTGTTATCACTCGTGCGCCCCGGCTGTGAAGGTCTGGGAGGTCAAGGGGAAACACAGCCTTTGCTGCTGCGGACAATCGCAAGGCTTCTTTAAAGTCGCTATGTGACAAGAAAAGAATTAAGTGATCGGAGTAGGTAGGCTATGAACATGCTTACCCGGTAGTGAGGTCCTCGCAACTATCTAAAATGAAACATTTGTCCAAGTGAATGTGTGAATGACATAATCTGCCCACAACGAGTGATGTCGATGAGTACACGTTGCGTAAAGCGCTCGCTGCGCAATAACGTACGACGGAAGCATGACGGCCCCGTTCGCGTCCAGTACAACCGTCTCTTCCCTGCCGAGCAGTCCGGTGTCACCACTTGCTTCTGTGACTTCAGCCACCCGGCCACCTTGACAATTCACCGTCCACAACCTCGCTGCTTGGTCGCGCTCTGGGTGAGGAAGCCGGACATTCGTAATTGCGAGTTCCGTTACGATCTGCGAACTCATTTTGGACCTAACACGACCGACCGGGTGAGTAGGTTAACCGATACACAAGGTCGGGTGTTGTTCTGTAAAGTCTCACCCATGTAATGTTCTGATGGTTTGTTAAATATTTTACCTCCAAGTTGGCAGTTGCATAACCACCCGCGGATGCCGAGGTTGTCTTCTCAATTTGCCGGATTGAGAATTTCACCACCTGACATACAGCAAGCGATCGACATATTCTCCTTCCACACTCAAATGATACAGATCCAGGCTCAAACACTGCATTGAATAAAAACATATGAGATCGATCGTAAATCAGCCAAGTTAAGACTTATCCATTACCTCTTCATAATTTTTCTGCATATGCTAATTAATATTCAAGTGCAAGTGTGCCAGCGACGATGCCGGCGAGGCAGTCAATTTAGCTACTACGGGAAGTACCATCCCATTGCTGTCACATGTTCTTGGATAAAATTTCCTATTGCTCTCTGATGGTTTGGGAACATGCTCGACTATTGTATAACTCCATCGAACCTGACAATGTCCGAGTTCTATTGTTCTAATCCCTGGGTGTATCTTTCCAGCTTTGGGTATTGTTCTCTTCATTGCTTATACTCTAGAGATTCTTATATTAATACGCCTGTTAGAATTTTAAAAACTTCATCACGTTTCCCGCCGCACTGGTCAATGAAAAGCCCTGACATTATCGACTAAAATAATGAAAAATCTGCAAAAAAAGGCTGGTAACATTTTGAAACGGAGAAAATTTGCAAAGAAACATTAACCTGTCGGCTCCTTTTAGGAAAAATATTTTATCGACTGGATCAAGGTCCCCGAAATTTATTTCCCATGTCATAAAACCCGAGCTGTAGAAGAAGAGACCTATCTGAATACCGCCGTCTACGCCACGCCACGCCACGCATTTCATACCCCGGCTAAACAATATATTTGTTCACTGATAACAAGTAAACACGCACCACCGCATCGTTTCTGCCCTATCCAACTCAGGTTTTTTGTTATTAGGTGTGTGTAAGGAAGGTGGGGGACAAAGGATGGAAATAATTTAATAATTCATGATCGCAATCCTGAGCTTGGGCTCTACTCTACCGGGGGCCCTCATCTCAGGTAGCAACAGTAAATTGTAATACGCCAACACGTATAACCTCCGCATATTGAGGATGAACCCCAAAAATACCCCCTTCCCTTGAAAAGTACTTTCAGGGATGAGGCGCACGCGCCCCTCATGTGTTACCATACACACACATGCCTTTGCCGTGTGGGGAGAGGGTTACGGTTATTCCTGTCCTATTCGCCTGACCGACCCTTCCTTGTGATGGTGGTGAGGAAAACTTGCCTGCGGTCCGTTGTTATCCGTCGTCCCGTTCAAAACACCAACCTTCCAAGGCCAGTGAGCATTTATATTGAGCATCAAACACATGGCTGTTTAGCCATTGTCTTTATCTTTCCTAATTTGTACATTTATTGCAGAGTTTATGTGTTTAGACATGGGGATAGGGAAGTGCATGTCAAAGTGGATCGCGTTCTTCGAAGCATCCTTCCGTCTTCATCGGTTGTATCCGCACCAGCTAAGAATAAGGAACTTGTCTACCTATACCAACACTAGGCATCATGTCCGGGTATCAGGAGATGTTCATCCTATTCTTTCGCTGTTTTCGTCTGCTTCGACAAGCTTTTGTGGTAAGACTGTCCCAACAACTTAGCCAGTAAATAGGAGCCATTTAAATGTTAACCACAAGTAGTTTGGTCTGTTCTCACGTCGCTTATGCAACACTTCTGGATTGAAAAAAAAGCGATGACTCTAAACTGTGTACCATTGTAGCTATAGATCACATAAGGGTAATTTTAAGAGCGAAAACTATATGGGATATACAGTATCGATGATATTGCTACTCAATATGTAGTGGATAAGCCCAACGTAGACTTATTATTATGGGTATGTATTCGAAACTATATCTGTACGTGCAATTAAGACGGTGCCAGCAGAAGGGGGGGTATACAAGGGATCAAATGTTCAGAAAAATCCCTCCTTCTCGTATAGAGGAAGATAAGCATTGAGATGTATAAGTGCCAAACGGGCAATTTTATCTGCAAGTGTACGTATCTCATCCGTTAGAGGCTCCATTCCGGCAGTCAAAGTTGACGGTAAAATGGATGTGGGATCGGGTTGTGTGGACAAGATCGCGTCTGCTCCATTACTACCCTGTCGACATGGGTACCCTATCGAGACGACAGCATTGAATACAGCCTCTCGTATCCGATTATGCAGCATTGTACTCAATGCCGAGCCGGCTTGCAGATTTGTATCTGCCCACCGCTGTGCGAGATTGAGCATACGTTCGTCGGGAGCTTCTCCGAAAGGTGTGGCTGGCGACACGGCCTGTTGGCTCCGGCAGCGAGCATCCTTGGCCCGTTTCGCAACCTGCAAAACAATATCTTGTTTAATGTTCCGCCGCCGCTCAGCTTCCCTTTCATCGGATCTTGATCGAAATGAACTGTCTCCTGCAACATTGTCTTTGGAGAAACAGTACCCGAGACGAGAGGCTCCTATATCACGAATTTCACGCTTGAGTCTCAACAATTCGGCGTCATCCACCTTGGGAGGGTCGAGAGTTGGATCGTTAGAATCCGAGAATACAAGTTGGCGGTAGAGAAGAATGAACATGTATAATGCTGCGATATCCGTTGCATCTGAACTCAATTGGAGCAAACGTGAGTTGTCAAGGTACAAAGTTTCGGGAAAGGAGGTGAATGGTGATGATGTTGGCCCTGATATCGGGGACGTCGGAGGGGTGTTGACTGGTGAAGTAGGCGGCGTCACAGATGGTGGATTAAAGATAAGATCCACGATACCCTTCGATGTGGCAATACATATCTGATGATTCTGTGAGAGAGATGAGTATTGTATCGATCTCGGGTAATGTGCATGAGATATGGGCTGTGCACGATCTAGGAGTTCGCTGTGAGAAAACTGAAGCCATTCTCGCGTAACTTCAAATGACGATTCGGGTCCCGTCCTTAGCTTTAATGATTTCAGTTCGAATTGACCAGAAGTGCGAATCAAGAACGGGCGAAGGGTTTGCAGTTGGTGATTTGCGATATCCTGAATAAAGAATTGATTAGATACTGTTTGAGGCGTGTTGGGTTCGTACTTACCAATTTCATAAGCTCGAGAATTTCCATACACATGCGTACTGCTTTCACCGCGTCAGCTTTAGTTCCGGAACCTCCAGGGGCACAAGTTTTGGCGGTATTAACCATGTATTCGACAGCGCGATCTCTCATAGGGGCACAATGTCCCTTAAGTGTTGTACCAATCGCTTCAAACAGTCCAGATGGATCGAACATGTCGCGTTTCAGTTCTTGTTCAATAAGAGCAGGATCGAAGATTGAACGAATGTATGCTGCTTGAGCGGAATGCTCCTGCATTTGAGTTTCGAACATGCTAGGGTTGACATAGATACCAGATATACTTGACAGAGGTTGAATAACAAGGAGAAGGACCTCGAGAAATTCTGTGAGAAGGTTTTGTATGCGCGAGGTTGTCCGCACAGTGACTAGATTGGGGGTAGGCCAGTAACAACTTGGACTAGATTCGGGTGTATCTGGTAGTGGAACGTGCATACAGGCGCATATGACTGGCTGAGGCTTTCCAAACGTATCAAAAGTTACGCAAGTGCAACCGGTTTCGACTTCCTGTCTGATAGCAAGCCAGTACTTTTCAGATATTTCGCGTTTGCGACGACTACAAGTTGGCCGGAACTGTAGACCAGGGTCAAATAATAGGTCATGGCCTGCCAATTGATTCATATTAGAATTGTAACAACGCATACATACTATTTTATGACGCACGGAGCTGAGGATTTCGCAGAATTGCGTCAAGATCAAGTTCTCTCAGCGTCTGCCTATTAATAAGTGGCTGGAGAGACGGTGTGACAACTGAGTTGACATCAAACGGAACCACAGGGGTCGGTGGTTGAGAATGAAGTTCATCTGGCTTTGTCAATGTCAACTTGGGAGTGCGCAAAAGAGTTCCACTCAAGGGGCCCGGATGCCTTTTTGGCACAATGCCGATGTCCTCTACATCACTGCCAGATCGAACGGTAGAGAGCTTTGTGGGCACGATCTTATGGTGGTATGGCTTTCGTGGTGGGAGTCGCCTTGTATTGGCGCGTGTCGGTCCGTCTTTATCAAGCCGAGGACGTTTCGCAGGATTGTCCATAAACGCATTCAAGACGTCTGGTGAAGACAGCGGACTTGTGACTTGAGGTGAGGCGGGTGATGACCAGAGGGCATTTCCGGCTTCTGAAGCCAGCCATTGCTGCCTGGGAGCGTTTGAAGGGCCAGGGGAGGAAATTACTGATGAATCTGAGGCAAGGCGGTCAGAAGACAAAGAAGAATCAGGGGTATTGTTGTCGTTTTTGTCGTCCGAGTCTTGCTTACGCTTGCGGTGATTAAGAGGAAAGTCGTGAGCGAGGTCATCCATTCGAGAAAAGGGGAGGACTGGAGATGAGGGAAAGGAGAAGAGGGGAGGGAAAGAGAAAAGGGAGCTATATAAGAAAGAGAGGAAGGGGAACACATGGTGAGAGCGCAGGACAAGCCGTGTGGACGGTTGGATGGCCATCACTCATCATTGAATCTCGCTGCTGCACCCCACAGCGATGTGCAGCTCGCGGTTCTCATGCCCTGACATGCCTGATCTTCTCATGTCTGTCTTCAACTTTATCTTTATTACTCTCTCAAAACATATCTCAAAACCTAGCCGCTTCCGCACGCGACATACACACCCTTCATGCATGTCTCCATTCTCTTTTTTCTCATTTATTACCCGAGATCACTATATTTCCGTCGGCGTCAATCTCAATCCCAACTCAGCGTTATATCGCAAATCCGACACCTCCAGCTATCCTTCTTTTGTATCCATATCACCGTGACTTATCTTCCCATTTCAGCTGCCTTGAGGCCCTCCCTTCATGCGCCATAAGGGTCTTGTCTTAGTTTCCTTGTTCCACTATTACCCTCTCTGGCTCGATGTTACCGGCCTCACGTCCGTATAAACCAGAAGACTCGCGGAAATGAGCGTGGCAGCTCCGAGTTCTTTCTTCATTTCTGACACTAACTGAACACCTAATTTCCATGTTTATTCTCCCAACACGCTACTTACCCCCTACCTTTTTCATGTGAGAAACCTTCAGGAACTTTATTCTGCTTGACCCATTATCGCACAGCCACCCATGAGCACGAGCTCCTCACTGATTCCAGACAAAAAAAGAACAAGGCGAGCATATGCATGGTTCAGAGTAGATGCACGCATGTTGTTGCCCCGGCATGAAAACCTACCCACATTGAATAAGTTAAGGTCTGACATTTCTGTTGTTTTCTCCCCATGTAGCTCCGGCTGCCTGGAGAAAAGTCTGCATGCAGCTAATTCTCGGCTCCAAGACTCCATTTGTGGATATAAATATAATTGAAGTTTACCATTTCAGTCCCCTTCCAAGCAAAATCTCATCATTGGTAATTAGCGGGACGCCACCACACATACAGAATCCGAGCAACCAGAATGTACTCAGCCAGTCAATTTTAAACACTTAGTAATGTATACATTCAAAATGATACCAACAGTAGTTCTACCTATCATTCCAGACTCCGAAGTTGCCATCTGGCGTTTCATGCAGCGCTGCCGCGAGTTCTAATCACTTTGTCTTATCCACTCAGCTCCTGCACACAATTTAATATGCTGATTGTTCCGCGGGCATGAGGTGGTGTTATCAAAACGAGATAATTCCCCGGTCTCATCTCATCAATTTTATGGCATGGCATGGATCGGGTGCTCTAAGAAACTGTTCTCAGTCAGTGGCCTGTCTGCATATGTATTCATGTGTTTTTATGAAATGCATTTATTTCAAGGTCCACCTGCCATATGTACTCCTGCAACAATTTCTGACAGCATTCAAACTGTTATGCATCATTTCGAACATTAATTACAGCAGTTTAGGACGGTTTTCACCTTTTCAGACTTTCTGCCCTTTCATCAAACAATTAGCAGCAGGTTCAAAACTGGCACATGTACCCTTCAGGTCTTATTAATAAGACTTTATGTGATCGGATTTCTGCTCCATCACCATCTTATTTCCCATTATGTATCACCCCAGTTGACATATATGAAAGGCGAAGATGCGACTCGCGTCATGCAGAGATTCACTGACCTGTCAATCCTTATGCATTTATGCTTCTAATCAAACCAAAGCAAAAGGCATGTCCAATTACTTCCACCTGTTGCGGTACATACAAGAAATCAATACATTGTCATGTTGGTGGAGCTATACGGGGGATGTCTGGTCAAACCATATTGTCGAATCAAGAAACCATTAATCATCTGCTAAGCATCAATCAACTTCTCTTCTGTATTAGTACCCTCATGTACATCATCCTCCGCACCCGACGTGGGTTTTCTTGTAGGCTTACGGCCATAGAACTCTGCAATAATTTTGGGATTGATCCGATTGAGTTGTTCTTTTGGAAAGATGCGTAGCAGGGACCAAGCTAGATCTAGCGAGTCGAAAATCGTCCTCGATTCATACGGACCTGAAAATTTTAAGAGGTTTCATGGGTATTTCCTTCATGTACAATAGACTAAACTGACCTTGGCCCACAAATTGATGTTCGAACTTTTCCAAAAACTCAAGGGCTAGTTTATCCTCCGATGACAACGCTTCTTCACCAACAACTGCTTTCATTGCTGCTGCATCTCGGCCTATGGCATATTTGGCATACTGTTATGGGATCAGAATGCTGTTAATAGTAAAACCCTGCATGAAACCTCTCACCAATTGATTCGATACATCACCGTGATCTTTCCTTGTCAACTTTTCTCCAATGGCACTTTTCATGAGACGGGACAACGATGGCAGCACATTAATTGGAGGATAGATTTGCCGATTGTGTAATTGTCTGTCTACAAAGATCTGTCCCTCAGTGATGTATCCAGTCAAATCAGGAATAGGGTGGGTGATATCTAAGAATTGCCGCGTTAGGAAGTTTCAATACAGAAACATCTTTCTTAGCATACCATCGTTTGGCATCGTTAGAATGGGAATTTGGGTGATGGATCCATTCCTTCCCTGCACTCTTCCTGCACGTTCATAAATCGTGGACAAATCGGTATACATGTAACCTGGATATCCACGACGACCCGGTACTTCTTCACGCGCAGCTGAAACCTTATAAAAAGGTGTCAGCCTGCCTCAGAGGGATCAGAGTAAAATGAGTACAGACCTCACGTAGTGCATCTGCATAGGAAGACATGTCTGTTAAAATCACCAAAACGTGCTTCTCCAGCTGATATGCGTAGTATTCCGCAGTTGTAAGTGCCAATCTAGGCGTAATGATACGTTCGATAGTAGGGTCGTTCGCTAAATTCAAGAAAAGTGTCACACGATCGAGACTACCATTGGATTCGAAATCTTCTTTGAAAAAACGCGCTGTCTCCATGTTTACTCCCATAGCAGCAAACACAACTGAGAAATTGTCTTCGTGTCCATCGTGCACGTCTTTGGTTGGCCGTTTGACTAAACCGGACTGACGAACAATTTGGGCGGCGATCTAGTTGACTGATAAGCACCGGATATAAAAAACGTGCAAATTGCTTGACCTCATTGTGGGGTAATCCAGCAGCCGAAAAGATAGGAATTTTTTGGCCCCGAGCAATGGAATTCATAGTGTCAATGGTCGAAATACCCGTTTGTATCATTTCTTCAGGATAGATTCGAGAATAGGGATTAATTGGGGAGCCTATGCAAGATATGAATGGGTATATGCGCGAAAAAGATAAAGACAGCGCTTGCCATTGATATCCAGGTAATCTTCCGCAAACACCTTTGGACCTTGGTCAATCGGATTGCCAGATCCATTGAATATGCGACCAAGCATGTCCTCAGCAACAGGTAACTTCATGCTGCTGCCAGTGAACTCTACATGTGTTGATTTTACATCCACTCCAGATGTTCCTTCAAATACTTGTACAATGGCTTTCTTTCCTTGAACCTCAAGGACTTGTCCACCTCTTTTAGAACCATCCGGTAAGGTCAGTTGAACGATTTCGTTGTACGAAGGGAACTGTTTGAATGTGTGAAAGTCTGCCTAATGATATCATGACGCAATGATGATACCTTGACATTATCCAATACCACCAGTGGGCTACATATCATCATTCAGTCGATATCCTGCTAACTCAGAAGAAACATATATTGATCACCCATTGATAGCCGATACAGTTCGATAGTCTATGGGAAGATGAAGTAGTCGAACGCCTATAAAGTGTCGTACTCACCGATATGTGGCTGCACGCGGTATTCTTTTGTCACTGCCGCTGCATTTATAGCAGCCAGCTCATTGTCACTTAGACGAGGACTGGCCATGTTGATTCTAAGGGACGTCGACGTAGTGTATTGGCCTTTTAGCTAGGAATAGTGAGATGTTGCCGCCAAAATATGTTTGAAGAAACACTAACCTGTCTGGCAAAGCTACACAATCTCACATCTTTTGGCGGAGGTGTAATAACAGATCACTTTTATTCCCACGGTTAACTCCCTTACAGATAAATCGTACATTTACTCCAATGCTTTAACTAAGGTCAATAGATAAATGCTAAAAAGATTTCACGTTCAATGAACCTTGCAATTTGTTTCCGGGTTCTAGCTAATACACACTGTGGTTGTACATACAAGGGGATCCCCGAGTTTATGGTTAACATCTTACGGAAATGCCCGGATCATGTACTATCTCATCGCATACTTCTGATTTAAAAGCTTCAACGATACGTTTTGCTTCTTCCTTAATCCCCTCTGCCTTGTCTGAAGACCTACACAATGCAAATGACATCAAAAACGCTTCAAGTGAATTAGCCAAATGCTGTACCAATCAGTTTCCAGGAGGAGAGTTTGTACATCTTCTAAGTCGGTGCTCATAGTCGCACTATCCAAAGCAAGATATAGGTATTCGGCCGTGTCTGCCCTGATCTAAATATGAAATGAGAAGTGTTCATAACAGGATGCGAAGACTTACCCGAGGAAATGGGTGAGTTAAAAAATCAATTAGTTTTAGGGCGGCGTTTTGTGTCAAGCTCTCTAATGTCAATAAGTTAACCACACTGTGATACTATTAATATCGCCACAATATCAACGGAAAAGGTAATGATAAGCACATCTTCATAGATTCGTGTATTCTTTGAACACTTTTCAATCGGGCCACATTCCTAGAAGACATTGCAAGTAGCGCATTTAATCTGAAGGATGTAATATTAGCCTGATTGAGATATGCTTCATTGTCCTCCTTACATTCCCAGCCCGTTTGGGTCGTCGGATAATTCCTTCAGAACTCCTGCTTCCAGAAGTACGTTATATGTTTGCAGGATGGGAATGAATACGGCGTTAGAGCTGAGATGAGATTTAACGCGATTAAGGAGGTTCTCCGCTAATTCTAGGACGCTATATGGTTTCGCAGAGTCGGGCGTCGGGATTGTTGGTAGCGTTTGGACGTAGTGGACAAAGCTAGAGGCAAGGGGTCGTTGCTAGGAGCGATCTTCCAGGAAACGAGCAATGAAACAGAATGAAGTACATACTGTACTATCTGTTCGGCCCCCTAAACTGAACACTATACCCGCAAGAACACTTTCACGATACTCTTTGATATCGAGTAATCGGATCGCACGAGGAAATAGCCACTTTCCTTCATTCCATGTTACGACATCCCCCTGACTGTGTAACGGACTCTGAGTTCATTCCTCATATCACAACTTAATTAATCTGACCTTTGGAACCATTCTTTCAATAATGAATACCCGGGTAGACGCCAACGGATACCACCTGGGATGGAGGGAAGTTGGAGGGCGAGAAGCAGCATGAAACACTCTCCTGCTGCTTGCCTCACGTTGTCCAGTCTTTCAACGCCTTGTTTTAATATGCCTCTTACGGCCAAATAGTACATCTCGGGCGGCAGATAATCCTCGAACCCAGGAATTGAATCCGCATTTTTTAGCAACAGCTCTGCGAATGTGGTTGATCCCTGAATGCATGCAAGTCTGACCCAGGACCCAACATCACCTCGTTCGTCAACTGAGTAATCGTCCAGACCGTCTATAAGAGCCAAAAACAACGTCTTATACACATCCGATGAAATGCCTGAATAATGTTAGGAATGCGTTTCTATCGTGTTGATCAATAATCTCACGCAATGAAAGGTGAGGCATGACCGATTTTAGAATACGAGACATGGACTGGTAACATAGACGGCGAGTTTCGATATTAGGGTTATTCTGTATTTTTACTTGTTCAGCACAGGGAACGATGGCAGGTTAGAATATACCTACTGAAGCCTTGCAATTTTCCAGAAGATGATTGATAGCATTCGGGAGAAATACGGGATATGTATCATAATCTAGGACCCCAAGAAGCCGTGCAAGACTTTGCTGAGAAGCAGGAGGACCTGTACGCATATCTTGAACCAGCTTGTTTGATTAATGATCAGAATAGTGGATAGGAACCGGCTACAAATATACTTATCTGGAGACAAGAGAAGAAAAATCTTCAAGCTTGCTAATCGCAGCTAACGCATCAGCACCTGCTTCTTGAACAGCTTGTTTTCTATGCTTAAGGCTATAGACAATGATTTTCATCCAATATGCAGACACTTGTCCTTTTTCAAACTCATGCCTGATCTCGGTGACAGTTATCGCGTTAGTCACCAATTTGCATGCGGCAATGGTCACAAGTTCATTACGAGGCTTCATAAGAACATTCTCAGTCACGGTGCGCAATAACCCACAAATCTAACGGGTTTCGTTAAATGAGTAACAACCCTCATTTGAATTGGCTTACCTCACAAAGCTGCCTCTCTAATGAATCAGGGTCTGTGGCATTACGAAGATAAGCGAGTGCGATTTCACTTAATGCCAGCAAACCACCATGCGTGTCATTTGCGTCAACAGCGATTATTAAGTTTGCCTAATCACTATCAAGTGATATGCTCATGTCAAGAATTTCTCCACTTACAGATTTTTTTGTTGCCTGGGGGCCAAGATTTGGTAAATCCAAATGGCAAATGAGGCCAAGTGACTGCGCCCCTAATTCCCGCATCTCTTTATCCCAGTGTCGTAAAACGACATTGGTGATGTGTTCAAAGATGGCTTGTCGGTATTCCAGATGTCTAAAAGCGATAAGCAGCTATCCATTTTGATGAGGGGAATAACATACACAGCAACGAGAGGTGCAGCTACTAGGAAGGAGTTTCGCCGGATGCTGACGGCGTAGAAATCAGTTTTACCCAGAACATCTATTCCATGTGGGAAAAGATTCTGTTCTCATAGAAAGTATTGACATTTAATAGATCCCAGAACGGTGTTATGACTCACAGTCCTGCCAACATGTTCTTGAAATGCTGCACTCGCTGCCCTTCTGATATGTATCTCACGATCATATAGGGCAACAGTCACCAGATGGTTGGCCAAACTGTTTGCATGTGGTACCAAAGAATCGGGGTTCTGTGCCCTTGCGAGAGCCCATAATACGTAAGAGGCTGCATCTCTCACATTTGATCCAACAGAGTGTGCTCCTTGTCGCAGATCAAAGTATAATGCCTTCATGAAAAGTTAAGGGCGTTATATCAAGCTATAAAGGTTATTCCTTGCCTTGGAGAGCCAGAAAATCAGTTCTGCAAGATTTTCTGATGGTATTAAATTTCTACGGGCCATCTCTGCACATGCTAGGCATGCACCGTGCCAGGTACTCTCTGCGATAGCTGGCAAGTCATACAGACTAGCAGCTGCAACGGAGTGGACCGTAAATAGTTTTATGATGGTTTCGAGGACCTGAGAAGCTAGATCGTCTGGAAGGCGTTCTGCTATACGAGCGATGCCTTTGGCCGCTGACCACCTTACAACAGTATCCTGAAAGGCGATCAGGAAAGCACCAAAAATAGTGGTGATCACTACCTTATCCTGCAAGTCGGAAAACATATATTCCAAAATAACCTCAACATCATCAGGAACCTCACTTTCGTTCGTCTGGATGTGGCTGTCAAAATTCATATCGACACCCGACAAAGTTTTATCTGGGAGGAATCTCAGCTTAGTACGTTGCTTAGGATTTAAAAAATGGATACCCTTTCTGCGGCGTGGATTCGAATTCGTTGGCAGAATTCGCAAGGCAATGCGAGAAACAAGCTTTGTCTTCAGCTTCCTTACAAAAGTGTTTCTTGCAAGAAATGCTGTGTGGCCCACGATTCTTGCAATATCCATGAGTTCTTGAAGAACGGCCTTGACTTGACTCGAGGAACCAGATTTCGTAAGTTCACATATAACTTGCAGTGAACCAATAGACTGTATATGGTTATGGTGATCAGCTTGAATACAATGCAGGCAAATGTAGCCGGTACTTGGAAAATATCAGTAGCATTCCCAAGTATGCCTCTAGTCCAAGATAGGTGTTCGCTGAATTTTGTTGCGGTGTCCTTTCTGAGCCATATGAACAAGCTGCAACGGATGTAGCGCAGATAATATCACCTGGTGTAGAGGCGTGACAGCAGTATAGCTGCAGCCTCACGTTCTAGGCCCGCCTTTCCCAGACAACGTTTTGCTACAGCCTCAATGGAACGCGCAGTTGAACCTTTTTGATCATATTCATCAAACTGCTCCAGATCAAATGGAATCATGCAGATAAGGGATAACCATAATAGAACAGCATATCTCAAAGCCCACTGAGAATCCTTCTGGGGAAGGTTATTTTTATCAAGCATAAATTCAAGCGCAATGGAAAGATCTGCGACTTCGTGAGGAAAGTATCTGACTAACTCTGCATTAGATCCCACGAAATATGATATAAAAGATAGACCAACTGATTGTTTTGTATCCCCGACATTTGACATATTGATATAGTAGCAACGAAAGTTGTCGAACTCTTCCAGATGAGCCTAACGTACGAGATGGTCCAACAGAAGCCTTGGCAAGGTTTTTTATGCTCTCAATAACGGGAGTTACAAGACTTTCCAAGTATGGATCAAGTAGATACGACTGTTCTTGATATGCATCGAGCTGTATAGGTGTTATTAGCTGGACCAAAAGTGCGTAGGCGTGAACGCACGGTGTCAGAGAGTTGCTTGTATATCTGATATTCACGTTTATCAGCCTCAGCGTCAGGGTCTTCAAAGATGTTTAGGTGCAATAATGTCCTTTGAGCGTTTGCAAAATCTCCATCCTGCTTAAATGTTATATGGTGATCTCTTGTCATAGTTGTATGCTCGTCCATAACTGCTAGTTCTTTACTTATGAATGAACAAATGCCCAATTCTTTGGTAGGGGAGGATCAAGAGTAAAATAAGTTTATGGATAAAGCTCGGAGTCATTCTGTGATGTTTGATTGTAGCCCTCAGTCCAAATAGAACGTAAACATATCACAACGTTCTGCCAGTATTGCTCACATCAAATCACATTTTCAATAATTTCGAATGAATACATTGTCTACATCCAATATCTCATCATAAAGGCATCCGAGTGAAGAATGAACGATTCTATGCGTGGAACAAAGAGGAAAAGATCCGATCGTAATCCAGAGGTATAAACAACTATCGCACCAGACGAACTCATAATGAGTGCTCATAAAACAGGATGTGGGGCTAAGAATTCGCCAGAAGCTGGTATGTACTATAATTTTAACCAACAAACCGCTGACCCAGGGACTCTAGCATCATGAAGTGAAAGAAATCCGGAAAGTGATTAAAAAGGCCAAGGTTTTCGAATCCCAAAAGCTAGTAAAAAGGCTGAAAGCAATGAGGTAAACAAAAAATGTCACACCATATTTAGTATTATCACTTAAAAGACTGCAGAAAAGAAGGTGACAACCAAAATTCTATTACAGAGCACGAGGAACAGCTACTCGCAATTAAGGCATTATTATCCCATAAATTCTCTCAATGCCTTGCTCATGACTCTTGATATAGACAATAAATCCCGAGGATATTGGTAATATCGCGCTAAAATCCAAAGTCCTCAAAGATCGAACACTCTCTTCAAATTCATTCATCATGGCAGCTATATCAGGCGAATTAGGACCTAATCGTGCATTGATTACGGAACCCAGCCCCATCCTCTTGAAAGTGCAAAATCGATTGTTAAGCTCCAAGATACTGTCCAAAGAGATTGCGAGAGTGTTAGAATCCTTATATAAGATTCTTACTCCGAGCAGCCAGGAGGAAATCTTAGACAGGGACAACGTGCAAGAGAATCAAATCACTCTAGACAGAAAAAGATTTTCGCCTCCACCTCGAGCCCAAAATAAAGACTCTGCGGAACAGGACGAAAGCGACACAGATGAAGTCTCTTCAGAAAGTTCTTCAGCGCTAGTCGACCGAACAGGGTGGGAGTCAGGCACAGTGGATATTAGTGAAGATGAATTCAATGCTGAGAATGACTCGACAGGTAATATATGGTACGCTTCGATTAAATTCTACCCACTGAGATTATTGTCAGGTATTACATCTGGAGACGCCAAGCCCCTTCGTGTAGGAGCCAATAAATCAATGGGTGGCGCACCTTTGACAGAAACCCGCTCTATGTTTCTCCCATCTCTATCCGTCGGGTATGTGCGCGGGGAATCAGATGATTTTGAGAGGAGTGATGGGGAACAAGATATCAGAGAGGTCCAAGTAAAGAAAAACCGACGCGGGCAACGTGCTAGACAAGCGTTAGTCCCAAGTGTTTGGTAGTAATGTTAAACCTACTAATCCAAGATCCTGTCAGGATCTGGGAAAAGAAATATGGACGTAATGCGAACCATAAGAAGAAGCGAGAATTCCTAGTGTCGAAGGATGGTCAAAAATTAAATGTTACTACTCCGCAGACCTCCACTTTGCGAACTCCCTGGAAGAAGAGCTCGCATACCCCACATAGTCTCCAGCATCATAATCCTACGCATATCCTGAGTAAACACACTCCAGGCCCAGAACGGAGTCATAGTAATTCTTCAGACCGGCCCTTACATCCATCCTGGGAAGCCAAGAAGAAAATCAAAGAAAAGGAGAGCGCTGCAATGGTTCCGAGCCAGGGGAAAAAGATTAAGTTCACATAGTTGACGTCTACGTCTCGTCCCGGTCCGTCTCACCCGACATTAATGGATAGAAAATATACTCATTGAACCTGACAGTGCTCCACACAAAATTACTATCGTTCATATATAATACATAAATCAAGCTTTTTTTTCACATACAAAGTGTAAGGAATTGCATGCTTCCCGTCAGATGACTGTACAAATTTTGCACTGATGTCGTTTCCCATCCTGTAAACGACATGTTCTCGAACACCACATTTCGCCACACTTTCCACATCGTGGATAGTCATTACCCGGCTTTTTACATGTGGAGCAATAATTCTGTGAGCTGCACAATTTTGAAGTCTTCTCCAATTGAGCCAACAGCGGATGACACCCCAAAGTATTATCATTCTGCGGATTTGATGTACTCGATGATAAGGAATAGTCAGAATTTGATCGAGAGGGTGATGGGAATGGTGATGTTAGGGTAATAGATGGCATATCTGGTGACGATATGGATGACCCGTCCATGGAGTTGCGTTTCTCCACTACAGACATTCTTCGGGGTCTTTCCGAAGTGTTCGGTTCAGTGATGAGGTTGCGCAAAACTACTACAGCAGAACCGTTAGGTATAAAAGACCCGCTTGCAATGTGTTTTATTGAACGTTCGCTAGCAGCGACCGCAGAATGCAATTTGAAGAGTTTAAAATAAAACCCGATGGGTTGCCTTGAACATTCCATTGCAGAATGTGTTGTCCAACGGCGACGGATGCGCTATAACACAGGTTTATAAAAACGGAGAAGTAAACATACATAACCTCCTACCTGTGAAACATTTTGGTGGAATGGCGTCGCTGTGTCACACATGTTGGATAGGTACAGTTGTACAGCACAGGTAGTTGTGGAGATACGGATTACCAAAATTTAAAAAACTGCCGCTCGGATATTATATACAGTCCTTATATATAAACTTAGAATTGAAAAAAAAGTTTGCTTCGCTGTGTGAATTTGGTAGGTCGTGCGATCAAGCGCGAAGTAACACAAATATAGTTCCGGCTAACCTATTGTGCAGAATTGTTACTTACTTGCCACTGATTCGCCATTGGAGTGATCGAATATTGGGGAATGACAGCAAGGGGGTTAAAGAGGTGGTAGTTCTGCCAATACGCCATAGTTTTTAGTGACAGAATGAAGACTCGTGAGTACCAAGCTGATAGTGAGGGCCGTATCACGCAATCGGCCTGAGTATTAACGCCTGAAAATGTACAACGCTGAGATCACTAGAGAATTTCTGAATAGTACCTGAAAACCTTCTCGACACGAGGCGCTAGAGATTGGGAAAATCAAATTGAACGATGCCACGTACGATCGAGCAAGAAGATACCTAGCTGCTTATCTTTGACCCACTGTGGCGCGGCTACAGATTGGTGTTAAGTCCTATGACTGACTTTTGGGGCTTACAGAATACATATGTGGTAGAACGGACAATCAAACTATCCAGGTTGTTGTTGTATGATGTGGTATTGACAGTCGACGGTAGCTGGATTATCAATAAATGAATTCTGATGGTCTGTACTATCGCCGGGTGTAAAACACAACTGCTATTTTAATTCAAGATACCCGATTTGCTTAATCAGTGGTTTGATGGGCTCAACACGAGATTCAACCATTTCTGATGACCAACGTGGAAATCCCGCCGGATCTGTTCACAAAATTGCTGTACGCGGATGTTATCATGCCAGGATCGTTACACCCTACCACTACCTAAGGGTCTAAACGTTGTCACTAGGGTTCTTCAAACCGGACCCAGGAAATTGGAAGAACGAGTAAGAACCTCACCAAGGTAAGTGCCCATATAAGCACGTCATGTACAACAAACAAATTCGATGCACACGACTCCAAAAGGAACTAAAAATATAAAGGCACACGAGCAATCAATTGACTTACTGACACAATCCAAGACATTCTTGAGAGTGGCATGTTCCGGCTAATCCATGGATGAATGCCTCAAATGGTGCCCTACACTGTCATGGGTTCAATTCATGAGGGAAGTTTCCCGAGCGTTCCGACTGTGCGAACAAAACACTTCGGGCGTGAAAAACCTGATGCGTAAAATGCGGGAAATTAAAGCTTCCGATCGAATAAAGCTGGTTTGACCTTGTTCTAGATGGGTGTGAACCACAAGAAAATTCTTTGTTGCACGGATCCTAATGACATCCGAGGAGAAGTGGGTTCTGAGAGCTCATAGATGGACCTGATAACGTACAGTATGCGTAAAGACATATAACTACACTCACGCGCTCTTTGAATGGACAGCAAGCGTTGTACTTGATAGGAGCACGCCGGTCCAGCGGAGTTTTTTTAATTGCAATCTGGTCATTTGAACGTTTGACTTCAGAGACCAGTACTAAAGGCGCTGCGACTATGCATGCTATTGCCTCGCTGATCGCAGCCACCGTAAAGTTAGTTGAACATTTGTCGGCATACCGTAAAGATGACCTTATCCGCTATTCTGGTGTGGGGGTCAAGATATGGATTTTAAAGCGGAGTTAATGAAGCTCCGCCGAAAAATAAACTCTGTAAGTCAACAAAATGAAGGCGTATGGTCAAGCGCGTTAAAACGCCTCAATTACAAACCACATCTATCACTTGCAATCAACTATACTCATTCTCATCAAACAATGCAACTGAGCATATTAGGTCCATAAGTATATGTATCCCACATTTCCCACATGACACTTAGTTACTTGGCTATGACCTTAAATGCAGGAATGATCACTCGATGGCGTTTGCATTTTAGGCGTTAAAGAGAACCTGCGTTATCTTGAAAGCTTATAACACGGTGTTTATAGAATTACCCAAGGTTTGCCAATTATCCACAGGCCAGTCGGATTTTGTGCGTCTCAACCTAATTGTATATACTAATCTGTATCGTAATTTCACAGTGCCTTGTGAATCCCTAAAACTTACAATGAGTACTCATTGTCGGGCATGGTCTCCTGGAAAGTGTCTGACAAGTCTCTTGATGGCCATGAAATGTCAGCCTGGCTGATATATGCAACATATACATCGTAACTTTAATCTACAGAGAGAATCCCATCAAAGGTGATCTCACCCCACAAGTGAAGAAGCAAGATAGCTGGTTCTTCTTCTAGAAGCCAAGGCAGCAAGGGTCCTAAGCGCTAATTCCGGTACGTGGAGTTGCTGTCACGCGGACCGCAAGCCCCTAAGGTATGTATAATATTCATGGTCGCATGACATAGATCTTTAGTGCGTACATATGGTTCTCTTTAAATGATATTTTTATACAACTTATAATTTCTACAGTGACCTGACAAAATACCTGTTATGACAGCCAAGCATCCACAAACACTTGGTATTCTCCAAATACTCGGATGAGATATGATAAGACAGTGCACGAGGAGAAGTCATACGCGCAATCAATGCATGCGGAAATTCATCGGTCTTGATGAATGCTGGAGAAGCACATTGCATAAGTCCATAGAGGTCGTGAGCTCATCATCTGACCGTCCCCCGCTCCATTTAAGGTTAATCATCAAGATTGCTTGGAGCCCTCTCGTGCTTATTTTAGTTATCTTAACCACCAAAGTAGGTCCCGTGGGCCACCTAGTATACCTATAGTTCCCCATCGAGGAAAACACCTGCTCTATTTCTTAGCACGCAACTTGTGCAAGTGCGGGCTGCAATAATAAAATAGCAATATCCCATACTTGATTGTTGCGACACGGTTTCCTTGCTACTCACAGTACGAAATCATGCCAGAAAGCAAAGAAGATGGCCGTTCAAACTCCCTGCGCTCAATCGATGACAAACACATTGAAGAACAGGTGGAATTAGGAGGACAGGAAAGAGCATCACCACTACATACCCCTAAGACACCAGAGGAACGACAGCTCGCTTTGCAAGCTGCATTGAAAGTAGATCCTGGTGTCAGCAGATGGAGCTCTGCAGCCTTGCAAATGTATCTTGTAACTTTGGTTGTATGCTGTTGCTCAGGTGATAGTGGTTTCGACGGAACTGTATGTATCTCTTTCCTTCATTAGATAGTGTTGACGTTACCTATTTTAGGTCATGGGTGGTATCAATAGCATGCAGCAGTACCAGCAATATTTTGGTCTGACAGGTGTTGGCAGCAAAACCAGGTATACGGCTCTTTATTCTATCAAAAATTTCAAGGGATTCACCCCCAAGTTAGCATCGTGTTCGGTATATTCACAGTGTAAGCTTCCATTTAATCCTATATACTTATTGGGTTCACCCTAATCGATGCTTTGCAGTGGATCTATTTGGTTTGTCTCTCCTTCTAACATTCAATGCAATTTGTCTGATATAGTTTTAGTGGTACTATCCCTGCATGTAATGATTTCATGTATACTTGCTTTCCTTGTATCTGGATCTGATCATATGCAGCATACTTTCCGGATCGATTGGGTCGCCGCTTTTCTATGTTCTTTGGTAATGCTGTTTTGATGTATGTTGTCCTTTTTCGCTGCCGGCTGTTTTCCAACTCGTGGATGTAGTGTTGGTGCACTTATCACCGCCAACGCGAAACAGAAGGGGATGTTCCTCGGAGGTCGTTTTCTCACTGGTGAGTTTGTCAGTGGCACCGATATAGAATGCTTCATACTATCCCGCGAAGGTCTTGGTTCTTCATGTGCTGGCGCTTCTGCAAAGTCTTATCTCGCGGAAATGACACCACCACATTCAAGGGGAGCATATCTAGGGTTCTTGAATTCATTGTTTGTCAAGTTTTCCATTTGGTTTGCATGTTTTGTTTGATCAACTTTTCATTAAGCTATTATGTCGGTCAAATGACGGCTACTGGAATGATGGTAGCTACTGGAAGATTTCAGAGTGAACTGTCCTGGAGACTCCCTCTCTACATACAGGTAGGTGGCTATAGATATTCATTATATTGTTTGCGTGCATAATACAGCTTCGAAGGTCGTACCTGCCGCATTGAATGTTTTGTTCATTTTCTTGTGTCCGGAGTCGTAAGTGTTTTATTTATGATCCAGCACAGCAAGCCGAACAGTGCGATTAGTCCTCGATGGCTTTACAGCGTCGGGAAAACTGCAGCAGCGCGAAAGATCTTGGCGAGGTTCCACAGCAGTACCGGAGACATCAACTCTCCTCTGATCGAGCTTGAAATGGAGGAGATACAAGAGAAGATCGAAGTTGACGGTGTCGATAGTGAGCTGTCGGGCTACCAGCTAATTACATTTATTGACGGAACAATGTAGAAAGGTGGTGGGATTTCCGACCACTTTTTAGGACCCGAGCCGACCGGTACCGTGCCTATATGGTTATATTAATTGGTTAGTACGTAGCTCTTGAATTATTTCGTACGACTGACACTGTTTGAAACTTTGAAGGAACATTTGGTAGTTTCTCGTGCTTTTGACGAGAGTTGGAGGAAGTCTGATTCAAATTTTCAGGTCAACTAAGCGGAAATGGTTTAATCACTTATTTCCTCCCCATCCTCTTGAAGAATGCTGGGATAACTTCGCAAGATCGCCAACTGACTCTAAACTTTGTTAACAGTGTAACATCATAGTAAGTTCCATATCCATGCGTTATGTCATGGATCATGCTTAAGAAGTGTATTAGTTTGGGAGGTGAGATATCGCGGTTTGGTATGGATACATATTTCACGTCATCTAACTCAATCACGCATTTAAGCGCTGTCTGTGAGTCTTCGAAATTTCGACTTAGCGCTCTTGTTGACTATATTCGGACAAAGGGATCTGCTATCATTGATCGATTTGGGCGTCGGAAGATATTGCTTGTTTCTACAATAATAATTACTGCGATACTCGCAATAGTGAGCGGACTACTCAGCTCTTTCGGAAATGCAGCAAGAGCGAATGCGGGCATAACCTTTATTTATCTTTTCATGGTGGTATTTTCCTTCGGGTGGACTCCAATGTATGTTATGTTGCCTTATCGCACAGACAGTCCCTTTTTGTGATGATTAACGTAACATTGTTAGGCAAGCGCTCTACCCTGCAGAGGTTCTTAGCTACCAAGCGCGTGCAAAAGGTCTTGCTTTCCTTGGGATAGTCTCACAGGTGTCGACGTTGATCAATACATTTGGGTGAGTAGATCAATGTTAGCTAAGAAGCCTAAGAAGCGTATAAAGATGATTTTCTCTGTTAGACTTCCCGTTGCACTTGAAAAACTTGCCTGGAAAGGTATGCAGTAAAATTAGGTGGAACGACCCGTGTCACTAATTACTTTTTTCAGTCTATGTAATATTCCTTGTTTGGGACATCTTCGAAGTTGTAGTGATATACTTTTTTGTCGTGGAAACAAAGGGATTCACGCTGGAGGAGATTAATGAGATATTTGAGCAGCCGAATCCAAAGAAATACAGTGAGAGTCTGCAGCGGCAGGCTCGGGGATGAGGGGTGGTGTATATAAAGATATGAATTATGTTTTGTTATTTTAATTGTGAAGATGGACAAACATGATCAAATAAAGTAGATTATTTTGACTGAGCTGTGCTGAGCAGTAGGGTTCATCCACACGACCTTTCCTTCTATTATCGATCCATCGTCCTTTCCCCTTCCCCACCTCCTATACCACCTCCAGTAGCACAGGAAGGCCCATTTACTTTGCATCATCATGGTCAGTATTTCTCTCACATCTCGTTATCTATATGATCCAAATCGACCTAGGGTCAAACACTATCATCCCCAGGCAAGTGGGCTTATTCTTGAGCGACTCGTTTTTTTAACTCTCTTGACAGTAACTACAAAGCATACAGAGTCAGGTGAAAGTGCTACCTGCTTCTATTCCATTTCCGACATGCAAGGATGGAGAATTTGTGAGTTTTCTCCATTGTAGATTTTCCCCCACTTTACTGATCCAGATCCCCAGCTATGGAAGATGCTCATGCGGCTGTTCTGGATTTGGATGGTAACCCAGAGGACTCGAACAGATATTTCGCGGTATATGACGGTCATGGTGGTAAGTTTTGTGACAATGCACTGCAATCAGATAGAAAAACTCTTTTTTTCAGGTGGAGCAGTTGCAAAATATGCTGGTCAAAATGTTCACAAACGATTAACGTCAGAAGAGTCATATCAAGAAAAATATTATGAGAAGGCTTTGAAGAGGGCATTTTTGGGAACGGATGAAGATCTATTGTCTGGTCCGTGCTCTTTTACTTGTTATCGCCCCCTTCAAATCTCAAGTGGACTAGATCCCGCACGTGCAAAAGATACCTCGGGATGTACAGCTGTAGCAGCATTGTATACTACAGACAACAAGATTTATGTTGTAAGCATTGTGCATCTCCTAGCGTTAGCTGTATTTTTATAAACGGCCCAGGCGAACTCAGGTGACTCTCGGGCTGTGATTGGCGTTAAGGGTGAGGTTAAGCCACTTAGCTTCGATCATAAGCCAACCAATGAAGGTATGTGTAGTCGAAATTTTTTCCTTCCTTATGTTTATCTTTCATTAGGGGAGAAGGCTCGCATTGTGGGAGCGGGAGGGTTTGTCGACTATGGCCGGGTAAATGGTAACTATTACCGCTCAAGCCATTTGTTCATGTTGATAACAAGGCACAGGAAATCTCGCATTATCCCGCGCACTCGGGGATTTCGAGTTCAAGAAAAATTATGCACTGTCTCCAGAGGCCCAAGTTATCACCGCTGACCCTGATATCATATGCCATGATGTGACCGAAGAAGACGAATTTATGGTGCTAGCTTGTGACGGCAGGTTCATCCGTCATGCTCTATTTCTCAAAAATTGATTGGTTGTTACAAAGGTATTTGGGATTGCATGACTTCACAGCAAGTCATCGACTTTGTTCGGTATAAAGTCTCAGAGGGTAAGGAACTTACGGAAATCAGTGAAATGATGTGTGAACACTGTCTTGCACCGGATACGTCATCAAGTGCTGGTATTGGTTGTGACAACATGACAGTCCTTATCGTAGCACTGACACATGGCCGCACGAAGGAAGATTGGTATGCATGGATTACTGATCGTGTCAAGAACAACTATGGATACAACACCCCGTCAGAGGTGCCACAATTGTATGCACACAGCCGCCTGATGGCCTTCCGGGCTCGTAGGGAAGCAAAAGAATCAGCCAAAGATCGGACTCGGGATGATTCTGACAATATGGCAATGAACCTCCTGAGTGGTTCAGGACTGGGTAGCTTCGCTAGCGTGCTTAATGGAGGAGTGGTTTTTACACGTGGCCCTTTCCTATCGAACAACGATAACGGTCCTTTGATGTTCGGGTCAGATGATAGTGATGAAGAAGAGAGCGATGATAGTGTAATGGGTTCCGTCTTTGGTCGTAGCCTCAATTTAGGACGATCTGATTCCCCGGACCTTGTACATGATTCAGGAACGGGGATGGCTCATATTGAAGAGGACGATGATTCGCAAATGGAGAATGGCACCTTACATTATTCGCACGATGATGAAGATTTGCATTTTGGATTAAAAGGAGACGCCCCCTTGCCTTCTAAACCCCTACCTAATGGTGATCAGCTATCATCGACCGCGATACAACAACTCGACTCAACACCTGGTGGAGATGCACCGTCAGCTGCTGTTGAGGCAGAGGGATTTTTGGACAAGAGCGAAGATCCACTCAAGTTTTAGAAGTGACATTTTTGTAGTATGTATCTCTAGTGCTTTTTTTTCTCTATGTTTTTTTTTGTGATTCACATTAACGGGTTCTGTTTGTTCCATTAATATCTATTGTCCCTTCATCATGGTCTTACAATGATATCCCACCTCTTGTAGCACTGTATAACCACACGTACTGATGGAGAAGGATGATCCCTTCAAAATCATTCCAGTAATTATACATACTTACACTGTGTATAAAATAAGTACATAAGTGTATATACTTGGCAAGAACCTCGTATTGTGTCACCTATTAGATATTTTTTATCAACACTAACTCGCCTTCCGACAAGCAAGCTACCGTCAACTGTTCACTCTTGCCCTGCAGCACTGCGACTCCCAGTAAAGAGCCACCACGACCATCATCGACTTTTAAAATTGCTTGTTTTGCCCACATTTCTTGTACTGGTGAAGCACGATATATATAAACATTTCCACCTCGATCTCGTAGACCACCTTCAAAAGCGAAAACAGCTTTCCCCGGGATATGATAGGTAAAGCGTGTATCTTGCTTTGATGCCAACACGAATGCAAGAGCAGAAAACGTATGCTTATGGACCCATTTCGGAGGTGTTGATGAGACGTCCAGGTGGTAAGCTATTCCATCAATATTGTTCTTCGATATGATGGATATCTCATCATCCAGAAGTCCAGGAACAGGGGTAGAAAGTAGCTGGATGGGGGTGCCTTGATTGTTTCGACACCATGAGGGAGTAGATCCGTCCGTTTCAACCCACGATAGACAGACCTGTCTTCCAATAGAAGAATCTATTTCTTCATCCATCTCACCCTCAGCGAGACTAGGTGTTGCACCCCCCATCCCCAACCCTCCCTTGCCATCACGCAGTTCCGCAGTGTACTTTTCTAGAACATCCCTAATATTCCACAATTCTGAAGGGTCGAGTGTTTCTAGGACTTCCGTTTGGTCAGAAGATGAAGCGAACACTGATGTCCATCTTGTGACTTCATTCTTCTTTTCAAGGTGGAGCGTAAGCAGTCCATACGAATGCTCCGCTTCGCGATCCCATGTCCAAAAGCTTGAAGATGGCGAGATGCCATCCCAGAGCTCTGTATTTGAAAATGAGGGGTGGGGCGAAGGTTTTGCTTGGTTGTTCTCAACAAGAACAGTTAAATTATGGGTTGAAAATATGACTTTGATTTGTCTCTTGTCTGTATTGGCAGGTAAAGGGAATGCAATAGTCACGGTGTCCGATGTCTGTGTCCACGAATATGGAGGTGGTTTGTTTTCAGAAATTTCTGCAGCAGGCTCATCAAGGCGTTCGTTAGCTCTGGGTATCGGAGCTAGTTCGTCAGGAGAGGGCTGATATGGTGCTTCAGGTACGACATCAGCATAAGCAGACTCGCTTATCAGCAGGTATGATTGCAATGATTGAACAAATGCTGCATATATTGGTACATCAAGGCCGCGACGACGCCACAAAATATCCATCGGACGCGGTTGATCATTGGGTTGAGCGGCGAATACGTCGACCTTAGCTGCCAGAACATCATAAGGGATTTCCGATTTTCTGCCTTCAGTGACGTTAGTGGTGGGTCCTGATGAGCGGAATGACAACACCAGTACAACAGATGTTGAAGATGGGGTGTGAACTGAATGAAGTCTGAACGGGCAATCTAGAGGAATATCCAAGGGTAGAGTGTACACCCCAATGGCTTGAGCTGTGCCGCTATCTTGGTCTTGTATAGAGAGAATATATAATAACCCACGACCATCTGAGATCACCACGGTAGTGGAATCTATGAAGGCAGCGGAGGGATATTCCCTTTCATATATATTCGTAGGAGAGGTCTGTACAGGTCGTGGTAGTTCGTAAATAACGCGGAACGAGGGCGTAAGCGTATCCTACTTGTAATCCCACCGTAAATCACAACTCTGAGACACACCACAAACGAAACACCTCACCAAGATGATATTGATTAAAATAACCTTATACTCTGCATCAATATAGAGGAGCCGATTTCCATGTTTATCAGCAACGAGATGGTTATGAGTTATTCGGCTTTGCATTTCTTTGAAGGATAGGGGGACTTTCCCAGATATAGTAGCTTGTGTAGGTTTATGCTCCAAAGGAAATCGTGAAATTGCATCATGCAAAGAAAGATCGAGACGATAACCCTCGAATTTGGGATTCAGGAGTGACCTATCTGGACCCAAAAATTCCATGGTACCCGATTAGTTGGGGTAATTTGTTAGCAGCAAAGTCGCGAAACGACTTGGAGAGGGCTGATTTACTATTTTGAGATGTCTACCGCACCAGTTTGTTTGGCAACTCCCTAGAACACAAACAAACTTTCATCGGCCCTTTGAATTTTTGGTACATGATATAATGATATCAACGACATTGTACAAAACGATACGATAAATGCCCTTGGATAGTCACTCATACTTGGTCAGCCAAGGATGGGGTGGACAAGGTACTGCATTGCGTCAAGGTGCTATAAGCCGGCCATTGGCAGTACCGCAAAAGAAGAATTTATCAGGAATTGGCAAAGACCGCGATGAAGCATTCCCTTTCTGGGACCAGTGAGTACATGCACCCTTGCATACCACAGGAACCAAGTATACCTAACGAAGATGAAGTCTTTTTTCAGCAGCAGCCAAGTCAATACAGGTTAAAGTCTTCAGTGAAGATGACAATGATTCTGATTCTAATTCCGTAAGTGTTTTCAGTACCACTAGAGATATTGCAATTATTGATCACTTGGAGATAGGTTTTAGATGCAAACAGTATAACCACCTTAAAGCGTACAACTACCGGCATCCTATCCAATCGTCGACCCAACACAGGAGCACCTGCTTCTTCTGGTACAAACACACCCGATCCCAACCCTATCTCTCAACTTAGCCTCCTAGCTACTGCAAAACGTGAAGCCGCAAAGCGTGGACTATATTCAAGGTTCTTCCGTGGACCAGTGCTTGGTCCCGATACCGATACCGATATTACCAAGGACGCTTCCACCCCAACTTTGACATCCCACTATGAAAGCTCACCCTCTCTCATCACGGCAAATGCCACCAAAGATATCTTTCGGATCTCACAAAAGGATGGACATAAGAAGAAACGTGACTACAAAGAAACAGGAGATGAAAAGGCGGAACGGAAGCGGAAGCGACACAAAGCAGAGAAAGACGAGAAACTAGAACTTTCACACTGGCAGGAGAAGGACTCAATTGTGAAGAAGGAAAAGAAATCAAGAAAGCATAAAGAACAAACAAACATGATGGGAAAGGAAACTTTGGATTCTCGTGCGAAGAAGGAAGAAAGGAGACGGAGGAAAGAAGAAAGGAGGAGGCGGAGGCAATTAGGAGACGACATTGTGGCTGCACCCACCAATCCAAAATTAAAGAGCAACACGATACAACCTTTTCCAGCATCAACACTCGGTGAAGCGAGCCCGCCAAGCGTGTCTGTCGAGAGTCCAAGTGTTGATGTTGAAGGCAAAAGAAAAAAGAAGAAACGAAAAAAGGCAGATACCTCAGATTTATTTACAACTGCTAGACTGCTAATACGATAGTTTCCGATTTTATAGATTTTGGAAAAATAGAATGACATGTTTACTGTACAAACTGGAGATGTATGTATGAGAGTGTTCCTTTAGAACAAGTTCTTTGCAGAGTAGCTAGAAATCTGGTATATCAAAAAAGGAAACAAAAAAAGGTTGCAATCTGTTTTATGGAGTACATAAGGTGAATACAAGCTGTTTAGATGAACAACCATTGGATATATCACACATAGATACGTCCATGCTGGCAAAGAAATGGTGATCATGCACGTGTGCTCCTCCAGGCACTCTGCAGAGTAATACGTCTAGCCTTTTGATATCACGAATCAGCATCGAAAGAATAACAAGAAATTATAAGGACGAACTTGGTCAAGAGTGATTGAATCTTCCCGAAGTTCTACTTTCTGCCTCCCATCTTCATCTTCATCATCTTCATCTTCGAACGCAGCCCGGCCACTCCCACCTCTGATTCCTCCAAAGGCGGCTTTACCACCAGCGAGAGAAAATGGAGTCGTGGCAACAGCTGTTCCGAAGACGCTGGCTGTCGATGGAGCTCCAAATGCTGCAAAATCTGTCACAACCTTGCGTGGCGGTGAGCCAGGAAGTGCAGGCGTCTTTGTAGGGGATCCTGGGGATCTTGGTGTCGTACGAGCGGGTAGTGAGGGAGATCCGTACGCCGAGTAGGCAGAGTAGGCAGATCGGGAGTGGCTCTGCCGCGCTTGCAAATACTTCTCTGTAAATCTAGTCCCATGCACCTGTGATAGTTGAATGAGATGGAAAAAACAATCAGAAACAATACCGTAGTGCTCACCCTCTTCAATAATGGTCTAGCTTCTGCCAGTGATGATGCTTGGGTGAAAACTGAAACATTATGTCTTGCTTCTTCTGATTCTTTGTATATACTTTCGATTACGACTTTTTTCGTGCTTTCATTTCGCAACAGTAGCTTTTCGTGTAATTCCCGGGCCACATCGTCTACACTTTCGTTGTTTCCTAGTATACGTTGAGCCACCGCATGACCAACTTCTCGCACGAGTCGTTCCATATCAAGATTCTCAAGAACACTGCCTACAATTGCATGCGAAAGCAAATCGGCAGTTGTGAGGGGTAGCATAAGTCCAGAGGTAATGTTTGTAATTGCTTGGTAAAAATCCGTAGCAAACTATGAAGCCCATGAGACGATGATTAGTCTGAAGATGGAAATGACTCACTGAATATCCACTAAGAGCTGGTTCACAAGCCACGAAAAACTACATAACGTAAAGTTTTATAAATATGAAGTTTTGATAACCTAAAGGAACGGAAAGAACTCGCCAAAGTAATTCCTCTACTAGCCATTGCTCTGGCGATTTGTAACGGATCATAACCATCAGGGGATCCATCGTCGAAACCTATGTTTTTTTCTAAGTCCAAAGACTTCAACTAAGGTGAGACTGTCTTACCGTCTCCATATTCCCCAATCCCATGAGGAGGCGCATCTGCGATGAGAACCACCATTTTACTAGCCGTTTCTCTCCAATCCATATTCAACGCCTCCACCAGTGAAGCTGTGACAGCTTCTGGACCATCTCCTCCTCCTGAGGCATACAGACCAGACAAATCTTTGTGCACTTTACTGATATCCGAAGAGAAGCCAAAGTTTTTAGTTATGTAAGTGTGGTCTTGTGGTGGATGATCACGAAATGCAACTAAACCAACACGCAGATCTTCTGGACTTTGTAACTTGCCCGACTCAAAGATATGTGCACAGATTTGTTCGATGTTCTTGGTCGCAGATGTTATATAACTACCTTGGCTACCTGTGCAGTCTTGCACGAACACCAAGTCACTGAGAATGGTTTGTTAGTAACGGATTGATATAGAAAGGAATGGAAAGGTAAATTTACAGCATCTTTCGCCCATCTAGGCCATTGCCATTATACTGCTGTTGAGGCTGCTCTTGAAAAGCTGGTTGCAGACCTGCACCTTGACTGGGTTCGTAGTTCATATCTTCGTCCATTGTTAATGACTCAGGTTCAAAATAAGGGGTGACGAAGACGAAACGCGACGTTGGGTGAATGATTGGTGAGTAGTTCAAGTGAAGTGTAAAGGATAATCGATGGTTGAAATATAGAAACTAAACTGCACCGTGCTCGAGAGTCGTGACTGTTTGCAAAAACGTTGACCACAATCCTACCCTTACAAGATTCGGATCTTACACGTCGCACTTCGGATACGGTTTCCATAACAGGAAACCTCTCCTGTCTAATTACTCAGCTCCAATTTCATTTTACTCTATCGTCGTCCACCACTCATCCAATTAACCAACGGTGTTCCCCAAGCTGGGATCCCAATCCCTCCAGGCCGCAGCAGTGTTCTTACTATTACGAACAGCCCCGCAGTACACCCACCCAGAATAGCAGTTAATGTAAAATACATCCTTAATTTTGCCGCAGCCGTCATTGCGCGGTCGGCACCTCCAGGTATTGAGCTGTACCTAGAAAGGAAAACCTTCAGCAAAATATGTCATGTCATGGGTAAAGACTCACGGATTCAACGCAATGCTACAGATGGCGTGGAAAACATCCGCGGTCTGACCAGTCTTCACACTGACTGCTACAGGGACTTGGAGCCCCAACCGTCTACAATAAACGTCTGGCTGGACCTCGTGTCTCTGGTCCAGACTTAAGATAGCAGCACGTGTGATACAACTGATGTTCTTACCTGCAGGGCCAGGTCAAGGTCTGATTTTGTTGCAACAAAGAGAGTTGGAATGTGGTCGAGGTTATATTGTTGCTATAATATGTGGCGTTTAGACATCAATAAATATCTTAGTCGAGGATTTGAAAATCGCTACCCTTAAATTACTGATATATGAAAAAGAATTGGTGTCGCTGGAATCATGAACATAAACGATTACGTCTGCGAGATCTGTCTTCTTGCTATTTCGGAGTGTCTCCGCTTCGTATCTTGAGCCAAATTCTTGTAACTATCATGTCATGTAAAGCAATTTCCTTCCAGAACTGATTTTAGTACTCACTACAAGATATTTCTCTGACCCATCAATGTCCACAGAATTGACAACACTTAACATTTTGCTGGTTGGTTCATATAAGGGATTAAACGGTTTCCCCGCAAAGGCTTGTAACAAAGAAGTCTTTCCGGACCCCGCTGCCCCACAAACATAACATAGAAATACGTTACGCGTAACCTTGCCCTTTCGTCGATCCACTCTAGCGTGCTCGAGTAACCTGCAACGCCCCCGTCCTTGGTTCTTCAGAGTAACCAAGGTATGCAAGGTATGCCAAGGTAGTCTTGTGATCTAGAAGAGTCGTCATGCTGAAACACATATGGCCAAGCTATTAGAAGTTACACAACAAGGTAAAGATGTTTTGTTCTCACCTCCATTGAGCAAGCCACCCTTGTAAGGTTACAGCTCCCGTATCATCAGACAAAGTAGTATCAGGAAATTTCTGAGCTGCCCAAGGGTTTCCTGGTGATGTGCTAAACACTTGCTCAAGCTCCGCAGTTTTCAATGCTCCGTCCTGGTCCTATAAGTAAAGTAATGCATGAGGATTTAGTTGCCTTACACTATTTATAGCATACTTTGTCGAAGATCTCAAAAATCTCCGTGAAAAATTGGTACCCGAGAGGGCTGAGTTCAACGGAGCAATCCGATGGTACGTCGAACCTGATCGAGGGTGAAGTTGTGGACTATAATACCAATAAATTTTGAGAGTACGCACTTTGGCGACAGAAACGCTTCTGTAAGCCGGAGATCTTCAGCATAACCAAATTTCCGCAATACAGTCCATGTAGTTTCCAGCCGTCCGCGTTGGATGAATATCGTATGAAGATATAAGAAACCGGTCTCGGTCAAACCACCATCCCGAATGCCACCTTCAGCATGCTCCTCCACCATCTCCCTAATGCCTTCCAGTTCTTGCGATTGCAGAGGAGCATCAAAGCATTTCCGCTAATAGAAGTTAAGGTAATTCGTCACATAAACAGTATCATAGAAAATAGATACCTGGAATTCATTTAGTTCAGAAGCGTCTAATATGCCATCCTTGTTAGTATCGCACAGTTTGAATATCCGCTTGAGAGCAGCAACACAGGCGGGTTTGAGCACCTACAGCCAAGTCAGACAAAAAGTCAACTGATAAAACAAACTCCTAGTTCTTACGTGTTCACGAGAGTCATATAAAGGTGCAGTAGGGTGTAGGACTGCCTTCTGTGCAAAGTAGAAGACTTCAAACACGTTGAGAGGCATTTTCGCTGAACACTCTACACATGTTTCCACTTCCTACGAAAGTGTAAGTATAATTTTCTAGAAGAGCAAAGAAAATACATGCCTTGAATTCATTCATGATAGGAACAATCTCAGCTTCAAGTGCCTCATTTGTCACTTCTCCACCGCGTAGATCTATCTTGTTGCCAACAAGAATCACAGGCACCTAAAAACATATGAGCATGTCATCCCAAAGGAACTTGTATATCTTTGTTTACATTGACACCCAAATGGCGGAAGTGCGGCAGCCAATATGTAGGTATTCGATCGAATGAACGAGAGTTATCGATAGAATATACCACACAAATGACATGTGCTTTTCGGATTTCGGACTCGAGGTGGACTCTGTCTTGTGGACCGGCTAGATTTATGGGTTGTTAAAAACACGAGATACGCGTATAATATTGATCCACACATACCTCCAGAATCGACAATATACGTGGTCACGTTCTCCGGGGTGACTTCTGGAGGAATTGTTACCTCTGGAACGATATGTTGAACCTGCTCGCATCTGACATTTAATGAACTACTGCGCTGTAGAGAGCAAATACTGACATGTGCCACGAAGGACTCCTTTATTAGAGAGGTTACTATAGTGCTCTTGCCCACACCCTCTGTAAACGTCGGTCACGGTTAAGCTCAAATACCCCAGATCCAAATCGCCGCAGCTCACCATCACCAACCAGAAGTATGCGCACATCTCTTCGCATTTCCTGTGTCGTTACTCTAAGACACAGAAAAGCCCAAGACGAGGATAAGAAGAGGTACTGATCACAGTAAAATGGTACTTGGAAGGACTGTAGACGGGACGTCGACGTAAGGAAATACGAAATCGGGTCATATAAAGCACGTGATTGACAATTTTTGGGTGTACAGTAAAGTTACAATATTTACCAGTTCGAGTCAAGTCCAAAATATACGCTGCCTAGTGTCGTTGGGGATGCCGCCTCCGTTAACAGACTCATCAGTACTCATCGAAACCACTCATCACAGCTTTGGCAAAATATTTGCATTCGAAACTAACTTTGCCAAAGCCAAAAGTTGATCTACACCATCTCAAGTCCTATAAATTCAACTTCCTTCTGATCACAGTCGCCCACACACTTTATCCCCCCACACACATACACTTTGTATTACCCATGAGCATCTCTGCACTCCCCAGTGATATCCTAATTCTGATCCTGGAAAATATATCTATCCATGATCTAGCAGCTTTTTCTAGTACTTGCAAGAAGATATATCATCTGGTATGCATACTCTGACTGAGTCTCTCACCTCATCGTACTTGACGATATATATACTTTCAGATTGAAGAGTTTGGCTGGTCCAGACATCTACAGCTTCACCCCCGTCCTTCATGGAGTCTTTCACAGTCAATTGCGTCCTGGTCTCATAAAAGTCTGGCGCGTTACCATGCTTTGACTGACAAAGCCTGGTCCCGCTGTGATTTTATTGCTCGCCCCCTATCTCGACCGTGGTCAGGGAAGCTACAACCCCTACTAGCAATCAACAACTCTCGACTGGTAGTTGCTGCTGGAAGCAATATCTACTGCTATAAATTTGGTTTCGCCGATGAAGGTGCTTCTCCTTCTATGCATCTGGAAGCCACTTTCTCCCTTCTCGACTTCGACACGCCAAATAATGATATTACTGCCTTATCTTTTGTTGATGATGGTGGTTTGACCGAAACCCTTTGTGTTGCCTTCCAGGTTGGTACAATGGAGTATGTTACACTACACTACGACGAGGATAGGTTGTCATTTTCCAGGAAGGAATTCAATCCTAACTCGCTGCAATCCGCGGATTTCATAGAACACTTCTCCTCAGCGAGGAATTCCCTTTTATCCCTCTCCGCCTCTGGCATCGCAACATTATCCGTCAATAATGATATAGATGCAAGCTCAACCATAGAACTAAAGACACGCAGCTGGATTTCACATCTTACTCTAAATTCCTCCACTCCGTATGCGGCATTTGGGACTTCTTCCGCAACACCATTGACTATCTACCCATTTTCAAATGCCCAACTCTCTTCACAACCTTCGGCAATATTACATACTCATAAAGCAACTCAAAACATGATCCTGAGCCAATCCGCAGTGTATGGGTTAGCCAAAGCTCCAATTGGTTCTCCCTGGGGTGCCTCACCGCAGGTTCTCGTGTCTGGATGGTTCGATGGTATTGTTAGATGTTACGACTTGCGCTCCTCATCTCGTCTAGCGCCACTGAATGAACAAACACTGTCTCCTTTGAAACCAGTACTCACTATGAGTAACCCATGGCTTGATGAGCCCATCTACTCCGTTTCCTGCGGAGGCGGTTCTGCCGCCCACGTGGCTGCAGGATCCGCTCGTCATAGTGTAATCTCATTCTGGGATACCCGGTTTCCTTCCTCAGGATGGAGTGTACATGCACCAGGAAATGACCCTTCCCCAGTCTACTCCGTCGTGTTGGAAAGTTCTCGATGCTTTGGCGTTACACAAAGTCGTCCGTTTGTGTACGATTTTGTATGCTGCTTTTACGTGTTATTAGGTTCTTTTCACTGACTCTTCGCCCCATTTTATAGGGACCGGATGTTACGCCAGAAACTTATCCTTCGATTCCACAGAATCGTGACGGCCTCAAGCGCAAGAAGGGTTCAAACCAAGCGACATGCTACGTTACGACCTATCCTCATACAACCAACGATTATAACACTACCCCCTATGAATATTGAAGCAACCAGCATAAGTAGAAATTTGTAATTTAGAGAATGTGTAGTGTTTGTGTGTTGTAATGAGTACACGAAAGGACAGAAATATGACGAGATAGCAATGAAAATTTATGCTAATGTACTGAGTTGCAATTCATAGAAAATACAGGGGACAAAGCTACTAGACAAAATATTAAGAAGAAATTCCAGAATGAAATGATGGTGATAGACCCCAGATAGAATAACATTTGAGTAGATGAATAAATTAAAGACACCTTCACGAAAAATTATTAAAAAAAGTCAACTATGTCATGATGGTGTTGCTGTCTGAGTCTGTGAACGCGTAGCCCAGTTAAATAACTGTCGCATATCGCTAGTTGGAGGTGCATCTGCTGCTTGTTTTGGCTCGACTAACAGACTATGACGAGAAAAATGGTCAGTCTTATTACAAAATTACATAAAAGGAACCAATGTACCTCCGGCGGTATAAGTCTTGAAGATCGCCGTGATGTCGAGAGTTCTCAAAGGCTACGTTGAGATATTCTTGTACTTCAGGAATGGCTTTAAGATTATACGGCACTTGGAACCGTTGCATATCTGCATACGATGAAATACGTTCTTAGGTTACTTTTCCGTATCAAAATATAACAACTCACCTTGAACAATTCTGGCAAGCTTGTGGTACTTATTGAAGTTCAACAATTTTCTACTAGAGTCCATCGGAGAAGCTCTGTGAGATGGATTGCCTTCTCGACAGAATGTAACATCTGTCAGATATAAGCCTTCAAAAAAATAGATATCAATTATCTGTACTATAATAGAAGGATTATCGTATCATACCTAGGAAGGGCACTGCTGGAGGAGCTGTATTGCGTAGTTTTGTGCGGTATTCATGGTAATTACGGCTATGGTCTGCTAGTCTGCGCAACGTCTCAAGCTGGGTTTTATATTTTTGTGGAAGTCCCTGATAAAAGACGTATTATAAACGATGTACTCTGAAAAATAAAGTGAATTATTCTTACAAGCCAAGTTTGATGCAGTCTCGATATCGTTGACGAATCCAAGGCAGCCAATATTGACCGTGACGTGCTGTAGTTATTTATTGATGTGCAGCGCTAGGTAAATGGCACGGTAGTGAGTACAATGTCGCTATTGAGTATTTAAAAACACCTACATCGGCAACCTTGATAAAGAACTTGATCAATAGCGTTCGCTTCTTGATGTCTGGTTCACTCAATATACATTCCGCAACCCATCCAGTCACAGCTGTGCTCAAAGAACTAACGGCTTTTACATTCACCGGAGGCTTCGTTCCCTCTTGTCCCGTTTCCAAGATTTCCTCCGCCTGAATCGCACAATACAGATTGCATTCCATTATTGACAACTGTCTTGCCAACTCCAAGGCATCAAATTCAGTCACAGATATCGCACCAAAGTCCTTTTTCCTCAAAGCGACAAGCAGAGTCTTCGTCATCATTGGTCGCGGTACTTCTGTAGAAGCTGAGATAGAGTATGGTGGATTTATGGACATTCCGGGATCACGGATACGTTCACCCTTGGGACTTATTGCCATGTCTGTCGAAAGTCTGCGCATATTGAGGAGTTCTAGGATACGCTGCGCAGGGCCAGGAAATAAGAGTGCCAAACCATCTGTAGTAAATGTCGTTAATGGTAGTAGAGCAGGATCATCAACACCAGGCCGCCAGTACATTTCCACCCAGATTTTGATGAAATTAGAAACCCGTAAACGAACAGGGATCCCTTTACTCTGTTGCCAAAGCTGCAAATCTTCATATGAGATCCCATTCGGTGGTATCAAATTGTAGCGTGAAATAACTGCATCGACCAATTCCAACGGTGAAGAGAACAATCGGAAAGTCATGAAAAATACTGCAGAAAATGCTGGGTCGACAATGCTATCGTGGGGCGTCATTTTTTCCACCAAAACATCCATCGTAGCTCCAACAAGATGGCCGTCACTATTGTAAGCAACGTCTTCAACGGAATAGTCGTGTGATAATAGCCATGTTTCTGAATCATCGGACTGCGGGAGGGATCCTGTGGGCACTGTAGGAAGATCACCATTGAATAATTTTCGGTCAAGTGGATGAGGGACTGCGTGATCTGGAGTACTCCCTTCCCATGTTGTGCCATCCTCAGTGGGTACGAAAGAGGTTGGTGAGGGTAAATCGGGTTCCACAGCTGTCTGATATACAGTTATTGCTTTCAACGGCTTGCTTTCATCCAATGATGTGACATCCGTCTCATCGGATTCCTTCCATGACGACCGGGAGGCATTGCTGTTGTCCGAGCCAGAAGACATTTCCCTCGTCCTTTGTATGGGCGAGGGAGTCTTTGCCTGAATAGTCAAGTCCTCATCTTCAGTTCCGGCGAGCTTGTAGTGATCAGCTATGTTACAATTGGTTGTCTGAGAATTTGACGCTTTTGAAAACTTGCTTGGCGTAATGGCTTGTGGTCCACTACCATCAATTGTTGGTATGTTGACAACGAAGGGCCGGTCACCGATAGAACGGTTCAGGCAGACTTTGACAGCAGCTACACAATCCGCTCCGGCCTTTAATGCTCCCGTAGCTGAGCGCAAGAGAATTTGTTTCTCCTCTTCTTCTGGCATCGTCGCGGGAACCGAAGCTGTGAGGTGTCTGACTGAATCTGCAAGCGAGCTGGTGACATTGTATAGCCCTTCTTTCGCAGACTTCAGATTAGATATTCGGTGTACCGGCACGTTTGGATGTAGCATGACAGCCTCAACAATGGTAAGCAGTTTACACACCATCTCTACGATTTCTCTGACTAAATCGTACAGATGGCCTGTACTTGACGCATGCGAAGACCGAGAGTGTGAGTGAGCATGACCGATGAAAGCAGCAATAGTGGAAAGGTATTGATCGTGAGTGTAGCGGAGTGCTTCCATAACTTGGGTCGAAGTGGATGGTCCAGAAGGAAAAGGTGGCGGTGAAAGATTTGAACTTGAGTTTTGGGAAGAAGTTGATGAGTTAGGGGATACACTTCGAACTGATTCAGGAGCATGCCGAACAATCAGTTGGTTCTGCGGGTGTTTTTCTTTCCCTCGGTTTTCCAGGGCCATAGCAGCAACCAAGTGGGAGTCCATATCGGGTGTTTCAGGTTTCTGTGTGCGTATATCTCCTAGGCTCTTCATACGAGCTAGTGCGCTCTTCTTGTCCGGGTGTCTTTGCTGTGTAGGTGTGCTCCTGGACGCTGAACTCAAATCGCTCTGATTACTCCAACGTCGAGCTTCCGATTCCATTGACCCAGCTATAGCATCTCCAGATGCCTGTTGTTCCGGCAATTCCACGCCAAACTGAACTGCAACGGCCAAGAACTTGCGCATGTGCGCGAAAGCCTGTCCGCCAAGCCTCAGCATATTTTCGATTTCTTGGTTTCGGGTCTCATCATCACCAATTTCCTCTGACGCTTTTTTGGCTTGAGCAACCAGGGCAGCGAGGATGGTCAAGATTCGTCGACGCTCTTCAGCTAGGATAGGGAAACGCTGCAATATTGGGGCATCGCGTTGTAATGTATCTGTCTCAGAAAGGATGGAGCGAACGCAGGATATGATACATGCGGTGGAAGGCTGAAAATGATTGATTCTGTTTGCGCTCACCGCGTTCTGTAGCAATGAGAGTCCCTGTAATAGCGGAATCATAATCTCAGGGCAGTATAGATCTCCCTCTTGCCCATAAACTTCAGCTAATGAGCGGTGATGACTATGTTGACCATGACTTCGAGAAGAAGTACTACTAAGCCATGAAGTAGCAGATGCTGCAGACTTGCTATGCTTATGATGTGAGAACTATTATAACGTCAGTTTTATCCCCTATCATAGAAACAAATGCGTACAGATTGCATTTCTGGTGGTTCTTCTTCCGTAAGCGAGGTAACATCGGCGTTTACATAGTTGCTGGGAAACCAGCCTCTGCGTCCGTCGAGTTCACCGTCCCACCATCCACTAGAGTCTCGATTTAGGACATGTATCACTTGCCCAGCACGAAATGAAAGACACGTCGCATTCTGCTGTTGGGGTGCATAGTCATGCATAGCTAGAACATACTGGGGCCCAAATTGAACGGTCTCGTCAATGGTTGGGCTCACGGATCGGGAGCGAGAGTAGTTTTCAGAACCAAGTTGAACGAGAGAACTGGATGATGCGTTTCCAGAGGATGATGCAGGGGAAACAATTGAGAGAGATGAGGATGTAGAAGCATTGCTGGTACTGCGCATTCGCGAATGAACTTTGCTAGGACCCGCTATAGCATTCGTTGACAAAGAAGTGCTTCCCTGGCCGCGCAAGTTCATTTTTAAAGATGACGGTCCCGCAGCCACTGTGCCTGAAGTATCAATGGTGAGTTGGGTAGAATACATGACGAACGAGTAGGTATGAAGTCGAAGGTACTGTTTTTGAAAATAAAGCCTGGATGAGATATTACAGGAACAATGGTTGTCAAAGCCTGAAACAGAGCAGTTTAATCTATGATACGCACCAGATATCTCTAATAACCAGTACAAATGGTGTTTGTCTCCAAGAATATCAGCGCTCAGCAACGATGGAATCAATCAATAACTCAGAAAGATCCAGTTGATTGATAATCATATGTCCTCTGTAGAGGGTTCCGGAGGCGGCAGGATAATTTCTTGTACAACAACGCGTGCAGATGGGGTATATATGCGTGTTATTTGGAATTGGTTCAGAAGAGATGCCAGGTATCGAGAAAAGGCGGGGAATAATACAGAAGTATGAGAAAGGTGCGAGATAGAAGGAGGCCTTAAGTCGTGAGCCCAAGTGAATGGACGCTTCGCTAAATGGCGAGGACGTTGCTGCAGGCTGTCGCCTTTACGACTCGACTTGCAACCAATTTCTCGAATCCAAAATCAACCAAACATAACACGTACAAACAACTTGATTTCCCATGTTTTTGAACTCATTTCATTTAAACATTAACCAAGAATCTTTCGGTGGAAAAAATACACAAATGCAATGGGCTAGTGCTCAATTGTAATTGTTCAATGTTCAGTTAGTTTAATTTACTCAAATACTCGATATAATAAAACATATCGTTAGATTACGTACTCAGCACGTACCACTTAGTATGCACGTGTCGCGATTAATGATCTCTCTATTCCATCAACTTTAACCTGTACATGGCGAATTTAAGTCCTTCCTCTCGCCTTGCAGACTCCCTGGCTGCTTTATCACGAACAGCATGTCAAGCAGTATGTTGTTACTTTCTTCATTGTTCGCCTTCCATAATGACGCCTCGTTATAGTTCATGGACCTTGAGACACAATCACGATCGGAAGTTAAACGCGCAATTTCGGAATCTCGTGAAGCACACCGGCTACGGGAAGAAGCTATAAAGGAACTCCATGATTCTCAATTAGACGCGCAAAGATGGAAACAGGAGGCCACTGTATGCAAGGCTGCTGTATGTCGTCCCTGCAACGAACTGTCTGAACTACTTATCACTCCTTTGTAGCTAACCCAAGCCGAAAGCATTGTGCGTAGTCTCCGAAATTCAACTTCAACCCAACAAACTAACGTCCACCACTAGAATGTCCATCACACAGAAACTATTACCCAATTGAAAAGAGAGCTGAAGAAGGCAGAGGACCAAGCAAGAAATTGGCAAGATCATTTTACACGAGTAGAACAAGCTAGATGTGCTTTAGTATCTAGAGTAGACGAGCTTTCTGAGCGGTTGCAAGTACGTTCTCTCCCATATCACCAGTCCAAAAATCCCAATTCAACTAACCCACCGCTTAGTGGCGGCAACAACAAAGGCGAGAATTTGACCCCGAAACTGTCACCAGCACCTCTGAAGATTCACCCATATCGTTAAATAAGCAAAGGCCACGGAGAAGCTCGCAAAACCAACCACCAGCATATAAATCCATTATCCACTCAAACCCTACCCCCGCCGAGTCTCCTATTCACCCTAAACAGAATGAACATAGTTTGGCGCCTGGAAAGAAGACAAGAGATTCTTTGCCAATCAATAATGGTAATCCCTTATCTGACCGTCTGCAACGAAAGCCTTCGCGTGCTGTTAAGCAAAATCAGAAATCTCAAGACGTTGACATTCCGAAAGATACCACAGAAACTAAGACCCAAGAAGATCCAAATGTTACCAACAACTCTCCGTCTACTACCTGCATCTCATCATCTATTGTCCGCCATGTAAAAGTTGTTATTAATGTGAAACAAGAAGAGGAATCTGAAACAGAAGAGCTGAATGAAGCTGTTAAACCCCCCAAAAAGCCTAAAACATCAAGACGAAATCGGCAAATCTTGGATGATGATGACTATTCTGACTCACATCCTCAAGATAGTGATAAAAATGATGACGATGATGAGCTTATGATGGGCGCGGAAGTAATTATTATACATGCTATTCTATTTTCATCATATACTAAGCAATGCAATTTTTAGGAAAATCACCGAGAAGTATATGGAACATATAGTGTTGATGCTTCACCCAAAAAACGCCCAAAATCTTCCGTTGCCGGCACTCGCGCGACTTCGACTGCAAAGAAACGCAAGGTTGATAGTTCTAAGTAGGAAAGTTCGAACATTTTCAAGGACGGTTAGGACAGCTCGGTTGATTTATTCTTGCATAAACAATTTCCAGTGGTTGTATTGTATTTTTTTTAGGATTGTTGACTGTAGAAGCTTTACAATGAAAGTTGCTCGATTTTGGTTGACATATATTATGTCTGATATAAAGGTAGACTACCTTTCAGTACAATATCTTACATGACCTTAGGACCTCCGTAGCTAGTGCCACTTGCCCCAGACGCGCCTGATTTCTTCAAAGCGCGACTTGTAGCAAACAATGCACTGTCAAGTAATGAAGCTACAGTAAGAACTCCACCAACGATCGCGCAAGTTCTAATATATCGGTTAATAACAGATAAAGCATATAACTAAATTAGAAAACTTACGAAGTTACAAAGTGTGCAAATGACTGTCGTGTGTCAGAGTGCACAACGAGAATAGGCGAAATCTCAAAGTTGAAGAATGCACCTATTCATTCCCTCATTCAATATGCTGAAGATTGTTGATTACGATGGACGGATTACATACCAGGTACTCCAGTAACACCATGTTGGACATGGATGCCTCCAGGAGAATCTCCTTGTCCACCTTCTGTCAAGTCACGCTCGAAATGCGTCGTGCTATATTGATGAGTATTGACCTAAATTAAAAAAACCTGTTGGACATGTCTTTGCATAGAGTGGAACCACATTACTCACAATTTTACCATCCAAAGTTCGGAATTGAGTTGATACAACTTTGAGGAAATATTGGAACATGTATTGTGTCTTTGCAGTCTATAAACAATTATCAGATACCAGATTATCAGATGAAACCGGTAAATAAGAAGCTTTACCCTTGCGGTGGCACCGTCTAATGGATTGACGAGCAGACCCATACGTTGCTTCATAGAACGACTAGCCTCTGCTTTCCAATAATCGTATTCATCATCACCTATACAAAAAAACCTCAAAAACAAAACAGAAGTTTTTGACAATCCATACGTACCTTCGAATGAGAAGCGATGAATTGTATGAGAAAAATCATGTGGACTACCATCATCGCGCAAGTATGGCACAAGCTCATAGAAGTTACGTGTGTTGGTCTGGAAAGAGCGTCCCGGTGATAGATGGATATTCCCAATGACTTTATTCACACGAATGCGACCAGAGATGTTACAACCTTCATCTGCTTGCTCCTTCAATTTATCGGCCCAACCTTCATCTTTGCACTATATATGGAAACAAAGTTAGTCACTGCACATAAAAGATCTACAGGAAGCACTGAACCTGTTCAATTGCCTCTGGGTTGGTGAAACTCCACCCTCGATTAACGTACGCCATTCTTACTTCCTCACACGTATTACAACATCCACTCGGCGGTTCCAAGCCACCATAGCAAGACCCACAACTTCCATCGTTTTTTTTCCCTTCGTTCATCTTGTCAACCTCGTTCCGCAGCTCCATGCTATATGAGTTAGGGACGACGCCCCCACTCTTATCTAGCCGCGTCTTGAGGATATTGTGTGATATATCGCGTTGAAGTTCTCCACTAATATCCATAACATCGAGACTCAACACTGTAAAGGGTTATAAGGTTACACGTGCACCTATTCAAAACATATGGGAAACGCAATATACTGACGGTAACACGGTACTCTGGGAAAAGTGACATTCATATTGACTGTCAATTTTTCTCCCCTGCTTTTGTCCACAACAATCGATGTGTCAATGACTACTCTCCGATAATCCAAGAATTCCATAGTTGTAAAAGCCAAAATAATGGCAGCAGAGAGTATGGTCACTAAAAAAACCTGTGAGTCATTTCTATTTTTCACCACAAAACTTGAGCTTACAGAAAGCGCCTGTGCGTGTCTTGACCTTCACATCTTCGGTGGTCTACAGAAGAATAACTCTAGCTCTTTTAAATTTCTTGACCTGAGGTAAGACTGACGTACTTTTCCGAAAGCGTCAATGCCCTTCAGGGATCCAAATAAACCTTTCGCCATTGCCAAACGCTTGACTACTCGACTTTGACAATGAGGGAGTAGTTGAGATAAGAGAAGAGAAGAGAAAGAAAGTGAAGACGAGACACAAGCGACTCTTGACAACAGTACCGATATAATGATCAATGTATGAAATTCAGCAAATGCTACTGGTGTCGTGATCGCATTGACGTGTCACCTCACGTGTCCCCGAGCTTTATCCTCAGTTCAACCAATTCTCGTACTAACTAATTATATGTTCTAAGGAATAGCAATACGATCCACTCCTTGCTTTACTTTTCCAATCAAATTCAAAACACCATCTCGAATCCCATCAGCCTGAACCCCAACTGCTTCACCACTCGTCCTATAAACTCCTGTTCCACCAGGACCCCCAAGGCTAACATTAACCCCTCCAAGGTTAAGATTAAGAACGGGGGCATTAGATGCAGATTCGGGTGGAGGATCATATATTGAGACCGGGAACTTGACAGCGGCGCTTTGTAGCATCTCAATAAAACTGAACAAGTGGTCCAATTAAAAAACAAAACGTTGACAGAACGTCACTGAAACGTACGATGACGAGTTATGCACACATGACCCGCCTAATAGTACCCGAGCGCCACCAGCTGTAGGAACGCCTCCATTTGAAGCGGTGACGGGATCTTGGTTGAATAGAGTCGCTGTTCTGGCTTCTTCATATGTCGTTCCCCCGATCATAAATATTATCACATCTTGAGGTCTAAAAACAGTACGAATTTGATTAGAATCCCCATTTCTCCGCCACAGAATACAATTAGACCTTTGTAGTGCAGCATTTGCGCCGACATTCTCCAAGAATGGATAGCTAGTTTCCCTCAATCGTCCTTTGAATAGTTGTTCTAGGGTCTGTGAAAGTTGAGGAGTATGTTGAGTGTATACATTCTCTACACCCTGTAGCGCTTATTAAAACATGTATCGGTTCAGTTTGTTATATACGTACCTTGAGACCTTTAAGGGCTGAGCGTCCTTTCGCAAGTAGAGATTCCGTCGAGAAAATATCGTCTTGGCGTTGGTCTGTACCCGCCATGTTCAAGCACACATATACAAGCTATCAAACAGCAATTACCATTACTCAACACAAATAGATCTATCACCAAAACTTAAGGCTCACTTTTGCATCCTCTCGAGAAACTCCATTTTCTAGCATTAAATTGATGAGCGTCGCAATGTTGGCCGTTTGGGTCTTTTGATAACGTAAAGCATAAAGAATCACAACCCGAAGTTTACTTCGGGGAGGCACAGCTTTATCAGTTATGATGGCTCGAACACTCTAAATTGAGAATTGACGGTGAGTTCCTCGGCCGATGACTTTTTGCGGTGTGGAAACATAATCACGTTGAAATCAGCCCCAGAACTCGTTGCCAGTCCTTGCTCCACCTCCCCAACATCAAGTAACTTGTCTCGTCCAACAAGTCGACTCAGTTCTCCTACCAACGCCACGTGTTTACTAACATTTCCCCCCATCTTCCTAAATTCCGGATATTCTTCGACAAAACGTTTCATGTCGGCAATTGAGTTGATAGAAGCTGGAGATTGCGCTGCAGACCGAGATTGATAGGATTGGACATAGTCTTTCAATGACGTTCCCAAATCTCCGAATGTTACAAGATAATGTTTTTGGAAGAAAGGATCAGTCGAAGTAGTCAAAGTGATTTCCTAAGACACATGTCAGTTTACAGCATCGAAATTTTACTCCTCCGCGTCGCACGCACGGATAATTCTTGATTGATGTCTGGAACCAAACTTAAATCGACCCGACCGTTTTGAATACCGAGAAGTTCATGAACCATGGCTTGATAGGTCCACTGTGACAACAAAGGCGTTACAGGGTCGTGCCTCCGGTCAAGTATGAGTAGTAATGGTGGAACTTGAGTGGATTGAAAATTGAAGAGAGATGCCTCGGATTGTACTCGGTGCTATTATTGAAATCAAGGACAAGAATATAACCTTGACTAATGGACTGACCAGAACTTCAGTCCCTAGCTTCTTTGCCATTGTGCTCCTATTTGCATATCGAATGATTGGTTTCTTTCGCAGACTAAGCAGAACAGCAATGATGCCTTGAATCGAGAGTTCTAATGCTTTGGAATCCCATGAACTAAAACTGGCACCATATAGTGGTCTCTTAGTGGAAGGTGTATGATTCAAGGAAAATAAGCAGGGCAGCAACGGGGCATAATCAGCAAAATATTCCTGCATATATTCAGTCCACCTCCGAATTGCGCAGCATCATGACACCAACCTGTACTTCTCGCACAACTTCATATTCGTCAACTTCTGCTAACCTCTCAATTGCCGTCTTGCTAAGAATGTTGCTGAAATCTGTAACATGATCAGAATCATTTCGTAGACCCAGTATGGACCTTTTATAATTCACCGACTGACACAGGTAGTACTCCCCATATTTTGGTTCTTTGAGTTCCAACTCAAGAGCTTCCAAACTATCTTCACTGCATTGCAGAAAGCAAATGCATTTCATATGAGGCATACGGTCTCGTTTCTTATTGTCAATGCGGTCCGTTAAGTAGACTTGATGCGAGAGCAACGTTGACTGCGTTGAAGCCAGTGAGACTATCGGGGTCTATCCATTTGATTTCAACCAAATTGAGTAATCAAAATGATTCATGACATACTGTGTGTGTGTCGAGAAGGAGAACCTTCATGGAAGAAGGTGTGGACACCAACTTGTCGACATACGTCTCAACAGCTTTGACGACATCCATAAAAAATGATCACAGAAGCTGGTATACAGCTAGAGCTATAATTTCGGTACAGATATCAGAGCCTGATTCGATTCGAGTCTTTGCAGAATATATTGAGACTTGGTAGAGTGAAATGGCACAGAGGTTGTTATTGCTGACAATATATATGTGTCACATTTGTCACGCACAACATGCCTGTTTAGGAAAGTTCACGCAGATCACGGCAAACTAACAATTCTTTGAAAGTACGTTCAACCTTTTTCAGTTGCTATCTTGACGCTAAAACGTTTCAAATACCGCTAGCCACGTTGACCATCCCAGTTACAGCTGTCTGCATGATCCTCCACTTCACCCGATAATTCATCACTCTGAAACGGTTTAAGAATGCCTCCAACAGGTCAGATAGACTCAAATGTTTGCAGTCTTATTATATGTTTACCATGTGAAGCGGAGAAAATTGTTGACATGCCAGAGCCAAGCTGTCGTTTGGACGTCCTCTCATCACGGCACAGAATTTTTTTGTCCGCGGGCATGGCTCTTGAATGATGCAAGAGGATGACACCACCTCGATCTTGATATACCACTGCTCCCCCGTTCATGCCCCTCCAAACGCCCAAGTAGAATTCACATCTGTCGCATCATACACCAGCAAGTAGCATGCAATAAACCTTCCCGTCCAGACAACATCACTAGGGTTCTCATTAGAAAGAGTAAGACTTTCCCTGATGGTCCTGCAGATCTGGTTCTGCTCTTCCCTTATACTTTTTCCAGCCAACAAAGCGCGGGAAGCTTCACCACTAAATCGGTTACCAGCTGCCTCTTTGGCTGTCTGTATTCCCGTCAACATGAGTATCAAACCTCCTTACACATCCTGTAATGTACGTTACCGATACGACCATGCAGGTCGTCGCCAGTATACCGCTCTACGACGCGTTCGTATGCAACATTTCAGCGTGGAATTTTACACTTGCAGGTTTTATCAATTATAAGACCCTCATTTGGTTAATAAAGTGCTTCCAGAATACTGGTGGCCAGGAGAAACGTTTAGCATGTTTGGCATTAGCCTGGCTATGAAACCTTTCGTTTGTACAATTTTAAGTTTGGGTGAGAAATAGTTGGCAGGTAATGTCTTTGAACAATCCCTTCAAACTGAATTGCACGGAGTGCGCAGGACGGTCGCCCTGTGGCGCCAAACAGCTTTATATGAGATTAAACTTTTAGCAGCCATAAATTACGGAATATTTGATGTTTTCGGCAGAAGCCGAAGTTTATGATTTTTTGGACGAATTCGATGGATGATGTGTTGTACTAAAATTGGTCTCTGAGATGTCCAAGTTTTCCTTGTTCAAGTAAGTTGTTGACTGCTCACTTTCATTACATCTTCCCAGTAATGCGGTCGATATGCGTGTCAGCATTTGCTACGGGAACGTTAATTGGAGCCATTTTCTCCGGCCTATATATCATCAAACTCCTCAACCATGATGTTCATTCAACCTCTTCGCCAAAAGACCTTATGTCTTCGTCAAGTGTTCTTTCCTTCTGTGAAGATGAACTTCGTCGAGCTTTGACCGAGCAGATTTTTGGGATTCGCTCATTCTCCATCACATGTTCTGATTCACAACAAGCGTCAGCCTCTCTGACACTCTTGGAAGGAGACATATTAACAGTAACTCTCACCCGCAATGGCTATCGCGTGAGTAAAAGTATGGTGTCTCTTGCACATAACTCCAATATATATTTATGTTTAGATTGGCGATCCTTTTGATAACGTATCTCCTGAACCCGGATCCTCGCCAAAAATCACTTACGAAACGGTTGAGGATTTGCTACATTCAATCAGTCCCCTTTATGTTCAGAAACGACAAGAGGCTTTACTTGTCGCTCTGCAGAAACTGTCTTAACTCTGTTCAACGAATTGCAATGACCACGATATTTTACTAGGTAGGTACTCCAACAATTGCCAATCCTCATGTCTAATGAATCGTCTTAGACTATTTGTAAATCTTCATCTCCTTTGACATCTCTGGATTAATTATGTATCCAATCTTTCATTGCATTGCACATCCTTTTGTATATATTATTTTACAGTGGCTCTTACTACTACCGGAACTTACAGATTTAATTTTCCAGTTTTCAGCTTACTAGCAAGGGCATCTTCGTACATCTGCCGCGTGAAAGTAACAGTACCTGAGCGAACCAATTTAATCTGATCCTGCACCCATCGTCTCTCATGCTCATTCCTAATGCAATTGGCCCACCACCTATCCATACTGCTCCGAATACCTTGCGTATTGAGTTCGTTCGACTCACTTTGCTCCTGCAGAACATGAAGGATGAAGCCAACATTAAAATATTCGAGCCCCAATTCTGACAGACACTTCAGAATGCGCGATATGCGTAGATTGTTATGCGATGATCCTTCTTAAGTAAACGGAAAAGGTCTCTGGGAAGTACTTATAATTGACTCACGGACTAGGTTGCGATAACGAGACTGGAAGCTCCGAGGAGCGAGAGACCGCCCAATGAGGCCTGATTCTGGCGAGACAAGACGCATGCCATAAAAATCGAGCATGAGCTTGTAGGATACCAATAAACGTTCCATGATCATGGGATCAGATTTCATAGACGATATCTCGTGAAGCTGTAGGGGCTGAGCTTGATAATTCACCCCATGTTCTCTGATTGGAAACCTAGACGGCCGAGTTATACGCAGCAGTAATAAGCAAGCACAGGATGAAACTTACAGCCATTGGATGTATCCATGCTTGTACTCTAACTTGTCATAATCGCCATACCATCTGAACAGCCTCATCAAAATCGAAGTTCATTTGGAGGTAGATCACGGAGAGTACTGGTCATGGATCTCATCAACCGTACGTTTATCTGGATGACAGCGCAAGGTGTTCGAGTAGAATTGTAGATTTGCGGTGCTAGAGATATCATCATGAATATCTGGATATTCATCCAGGAATTCTTGAACGTCTTGAGGGATGGTCATAATGGGTCGATTACTCCAAAGAAAATATCTCTGACAGGAGTAAAATGTTTTCTGCTATACACGTGACTAGTATGTCTCGCAGTGTCCATGATCGTGTCCTTTTCTTCCGCACCTTGAATATCGCGGTCTAAAGCTGCAACTGAAAATGGCGTACAACGACCAGTAGCCTGGTATCCTATGGTATCTTCAACCCAACTCCTCGGTCTTTAGCTTGGCGGAATAGTCTGCATGGTCGATCAAACGTGCGCCAGCCTTGTGCGAATTGCAAGGTGATCTGACTACTTCCACAGGCAACACGGAAATTAGCAACCTTCAGCATAACTTGACATGCTATCGTCATAGCTTTATGTCCGGCCTACGTGATACTATCAACGCCGCTGCGCTGCTTCTGTCATCATTGGCGCAACCTTCAAGCGAACGACATGCCGTTTGTAAATACCACGTCGCTGAGCTTGTCGTAATTTCATATCTTCGAAGAGTTCTAGATCAAAGCACTGGCATCACCTCCTATGACCTAACACGGAACCCTGCTGCCTCGACTTTTCCTGGCCTTGTAACTCTTGTAAGCTAATCCCTCACTTTCTCACCTGGGAACTTGAGCCTTTTGAGAAAGTCAGGACGATCTATATACGTAACCCAATACCGCGGTAATGAAATTTCAATCAATGTGACGATGTATTATTCAATTTATATAAGAACGGTACTTCCTACGCCAGAATCGCACGAAGGTGTCGAAAGATAAAAAATTGGCACACTGCACTGTATATCATGCAGGACAGCAGCACCATCTATGAAATTTAAAACCATGCTAAGTACGCATTTCTATGGCCTCTCACGTCAATCAAAAGTAGAATGACGTTGTACTGCGGTCCGTCAACCGAAATACCACTCTATTTCTTCAAGTTAGGTTCGACTCTTAAGGTCAATCTATGATTACCTGGCCAAGATAACATTAACAGGGTAGGGTGCCAACAAGATAGACGTTTGTAAGGTACGTCCCAATTCAACCAACCAAAATATAGGATAATTCAATTGCAGAGAAGGGAAGATAAAAAGACAACCAATCGTAAATGCACATGTTTAATATTACCAGTAAGGCTAGAGAAATGCTGTGTCTCCGTCATCCGACGACCACTAGCAAGAGCCTCTCCGCAGAATGCCCAATTTGTAGTTCACCATCGTTGGTCTATCACTAGAGTGCTTTTTGTATTATGCTTAAAGCTCACTAGTCTATCTCGTTATGCAGCATGTTGGGCAGCTTTGTTTTGCCAGACGCAAGTTCAAATTTTTTCAGATCAAATTGGGTGGGATTATTTCTTCTGCCTTTGGCTAGTGTTCCTTATTCAAAACACCACGCCCCTCGGAAACCACAGGCCTGAGGTAATCCATGTTGGTTTAATGTCCCTAGACGACTACTTTTAACTGCTCTCGAACTCAGGTGAAGACCAACTTCCATTTTGCAGTCCGCTCATTGGTTGAAGTACTTAGCTCAGGCGGACTGTGACATGTTGGAATAGCATTGTTTCCCAGCAAATGCCACCCCAAATCCCCTAACATTCGCATCAGGTCCGAGATGCCGAATACCGAGCTGAATAGTTCCAGAAGAAAACAAACTAAGTATTTGCCTCCGTTAACCCTTCCTGCCAGAGGCCTACAGGGATGAGTTTGAAGTTGTCAAGATTTTCATGTCAGACGAGCTCGATCTAATCTGTGATGTAAATCTATAGGTTTTTCTTGTACCTAGTTACTTACCGTTTACGCATATACAAAAAATCATTCAAAACATTGGGAAATCGGGAGAGCTGAATCTTTTTTATAGGTCAGATAACACGATGTCCAAACTAAACAAACACAGCACTATGTAACCTTGGGCAATGCACTTATTTCAGAATGATAAAATGCTCCATGGTTACATATACAGCCTATGAGCTCCCTGATTGAGGTGAACCGTCGGCACGTTCGACAACCGCAACACATAAAAGTGCGCCTGTTTCCCCAAGAAGGCACAAACCAACGGGATGTTCTGAATTTCCCTGAATATCTCACTCAACGAAAGATCGACATCTGTTTTTTCGATCTGCGATAGGATAGGATTACTTGCCACTCGGTCCGGTTTACAAGGCATGGATAAAACGAGTTATAAAACGTGACAACGAACTTCAGTCCAATGAGAACTTGAGCGGAATATTCCAGGTCTGTTCACACCTTCAACGAAAACGTTGGGCGGAGCTAGACTCATAAAGAATATGATTTTCAAGCATTATGGGTATGAGATATCTTGCCCCGTATGTACGACATGGGGTGGCTTCTATATCCTCGATAGGTGTTAGCTGAGAGCAGGTGTTTTCGCCTGCACGCATCGAAGGTTCACGAACGTTCTTCAATCCAATTGGGGGCGATTAAATAATTCATTTGGATATTGAATATGCAACATTATACATGTTCGCCTACGGCTTGCAGGGATAGCAAAACGGTTGTCAAACCATCGCCAAGGAACATATGTGTGCCATAGTTGAATTTGTTTTTGAAGTAGACATATTCAGACTCGCTGGAATCAAAAATATTCCGATTGCTCGCACCAAATATCAAGATTGCCTGTCCGTTAGAAAAGCTGAGCAGTCCAAAGGGTGTTGGTACACAAAGGCACACTTTGAGCTTACTATGATTGGGCACTACACTGGCTTTCGTCCCTGATGAACTGAAGACCGATTTAGGCCAATAGCTGTCAAGTTTGTGATTTACACCTTGTCTCAATAGGCCGTTAGTACTTTCTCATTGGAGAAATACCACGTAGTTACTTACGATATACGCTTTCCCATCAAAAAAGCATTACAAACGATCCAAATTCCATGAATCAAAATCATAACGACATCTAACTGAGAACAAACCGAACCTTCTATTCGCAGATAGCTTGAATTCTGAAGAGACGCTCACAGACAAGCGCATGACGACAATATGCGGGGAATGTATTTGTTTCTTAGAAGTACATTTGCGGGGAAATGTATTCTTTCCCAATGACTCGAACAGCTTGATTGGTTGGTGCGTGTTTGAATGAACATCATTTCCGCATAAATTCACACTCCGAATGAATGACCCGAGCAAGATCGGTAACAGTGCCGTAACGCGGCACTCAATGGTTTGCAACGACGGCACCGGCTGCCGAGAATGCGGGGGAACATTATTCACCCGAAACGTTGGGAAGCATCATCTTCAAGTGAATTTACCCACTCGGATTCATGAACGTGCTTTCATTGAACATGCTCTTCTATGAGCCATGTTATTGGCGAGGTAAAAATCTTCCAGACCAAGTAAACAAGTAAGCAAGTGTGCAAGTGTGCAAGCAGCATTATCACAATACACCCGACTTGATGACACATTGATAGGACGCTTCCATGCTAGAGGACCGTTTCTCTGACTAGCTATATCTAAATAGTTCCTGGTATAACTGTAAACCTGCAAGAACACCTGATAAATCGCGCCCGAGCACTCCATTTGATAGTTGGCCGCTATGCACCCACAAGAAGAACCATTGTGTCAAAAGTAAATTTTAATTTCCCCTAAGGTTTAGATTTGACATTCAATTTGAGTGCTCTAAATCTTCAGCATTTTGACAAGTGGTCCATAATTCATTTTAATATCCACTAATACTCTAAAACAAGGAAGTACCATTTTCTTCTTAGTCCGTTTTAAGTTTCATTGGATAGCGTTTATATGAAGGGCAATTTAGTAACTTACTACGAGTCCCCACACAAACCGAGCTGGTCAGAAGAACAGGCTAATTGCTCCATTCCGCCTTCGTCCATATCAGTAACTGACCTTGTATTTTCGCATAAGTGAACTCCTTGCAAGTCGGTTATCATCCTACCGCAATATATGCACCATTATCATCCCGATCAAAGATACAAGTCCGTTATCTCTCGAACCCACACTTGTGGGACAGCAACAACATCTCATTTAAGATGCTAACTGCAGAACAATGTAACCAGAGTGAGTTTATGCGCAATATCCATTTCATGTGTGACTATAAAGGGAACCACTTTTCCGGTAATCAGCGATTGGCTACTTTAGTTAGTCCTTGTTCAGTATTTACATTCACTATCTGTAGTATCGAGTCATTTACAATGACTTTAATTAGGACTAAGTCTCCAACTCAAGTGCAAGTTTATCTTCCTTAGCGGACGGAGCTTGTTGCACGCGATGGGTTCAGCTGACACATCTTCACAGCACGATGAGATCAAAATAGGTTGGAACAAGGCGGGAAAAGGCAAGAAAGTAAGATGGAAAAACGGCCTGGATAAGATGAAGCCTTGTAAAGTAATCAGTGCATACACATGCGTTCAAGGCTCGATAATCACGCAATCATCACCATCTATTTATTGAAATGCGCGCGCCCACATAGAGTAGAGCTTTAGGTGTGATCGGAGCCAGCTGTCAGGATCAAATACACCAAGAGAAGAATGCATAGGTTCCATGCCTGTAACACCGGAACAACCCAGAATTTGTGGGGAAAGAGAATTCACCGCATTCTCCGAAACTTCCCAAGAAGTCAACTCGAATTAGGTTGCGGGGAAGAAAGGAGAACCATGCCACCTCTCACAAAAGATAAAAACATTCCAAGCTGAGCGCTCTGATATCCAGTTAAGTTTATTCCCATCCCACCCGCCCCCCTCGGGGCATCCGGAGTTGCCGGGTTCGTTTACTATTGCGTGGCTAATGTGGGATTCTGGGGCTGAGTATCCGTCAGGCAGTTCACGGGTATAACAGGAGGGTGTCCAGTTCTGAACTGAATGAGCTGCGCAGCCTACATGGACCTGTACAAGGTGTCGCGGAGACAGCCGCGACCTAGTGACCTCCAAACAACAAAGATACACATGCTAACAAGCTGATTAAAGAGATCGAGCAACATCGTGAGTTGACAAGATTATCGGATGCTGATTATGATGGATATAGTCTCCTTTGTGTCGAGATCCGGGAGAAAATGAGTCATAGGAGTGCAACGTTGAAGAGAACATACGAATGCGTGCTTATGAGAGATTCAAACTAACGGTGTGTATGGATGTTGCCGTTCCAATGTTGTCGAAGTCTTGAATTGATGGCCATGTATTGATAACTGAGATATCAGCTGCCAAACCAGAAATGAACGCCGTGAGTAGCGGGAACAGGTGACACCCGAGCTGTATGAACATGGTACGTATGGGAGTAGCCGATACAATTGATGCCCCAGTTTACAATTGATATCAAAGCATGGAAGCAACCTGGAGACGTTTCGGTGGTTCCTGTAGAAGAAATGCTGAGGAGGAAAGAAAGAGGTCTGTACATTGAATTGACGTTGAACCTGAACTTGATATCATGATGCGAGCAGGATGCGAGTGACAAGTCAGTACAGCCGAATGAAATCAGATAACGATAATCGGAAGACATTATTAATAAAAGAGATCCAGAAAATCTAGAACTCGGGAGAGTACATCGAACGGAAGGCTCGCTTGAATCATGTTCTTTCCAGAAGACAAACTCCTGCAGTTCAACATTGAAATGTGGTTGGTCATTTCCAGTAATAACAGGAGGCCCAAGTTGGTATATCAAGTTCATCAAGGTTGCGGCAAGTTTGTGGAGCAGCAGAGATGAGTTCAGGGTGCGGAACCCTGTGCAAATTCAAGGAAATGCCGCCGGGAACATGCGGATGTATTGCATTTATCGCACTTCAGCCAGGAACGAAAAGTCTCGAATGTTCATAGGCTATGCTGCAGTGATGACCCGTAAAACTACGACATCAAACTAAGATAAGCCAGCTTGAATTGAAGATTTTTATTATAATAATAAAATCCAAAAAGCCAGATATAGCTCCTGCATCGAAAGGCATTGCAGGTTTGACAAAAGCCGATAATGAAATTATGATAACTTGCCGAAAGGAAAGGCAGGAACGAGAGATGATGAGAATATCGGTACGAATATGCGCTCCACTGCGTAGAAAGAGAGGTTGAGAGCTGTAATAAGAAATGAGTATAAAGATCTGCGCAGCAGCAATTAAGGCCACATGCTGCTCTGGGCACTGATGAGGAGAAACTCTGGAGAAACAACTTTTTTTATAGAGGCCTTTCGCAATTAATTGCGTGCACCCCAAGTAATTGATAATTTTTAAATTAATAAATGAAAACGAGATGAAGACGCACATGTAGGGGGGTATAAGAGGTTATCTCGTGCTGGTGACAGACGCGTTCAAACGTTTAATGACACACACGCATCTAAAACCCGGATCTACAACAGTACAAGTTGGCCATAGGCGTGCTTCATTGCTTCATTGTTTCAATGCACACACCGAGGGGGGTAGGCCCATTGTATTTTTTTTCCCTTGCGTTCACCATGTAACTTGTAACTTTGACTGTCAAATGTCCATGTCCATGTCAGGTCGATTGAGCAGAGAACCCATCATCAAACCAGTCCGCACCAGCACGATCACTGATCAGATATAAATATGATAGATCACAGTCAACGAAGTTCAGCCGTTCACGTGCCTTGCGGTTTTAAAAAAAACGAAAACGACTCTCGGGAGTTTCGAACCTCCTACTTAGTCTCTCACTGATATTAAGTGAGTGTATAAACCAGTTTAGTGACTTCGTTCCCATCCAGGCTTCGCTGACTTCATCAAACAAGCCGCCCTGGTTCAGTCCATACATAAGCAATCAGAAATAAGAGATGAACACAGGAAATACCGGATATCCGTGACGTCGTTATGGCATAGGCGTAAGGCATACATATGTAGTCCGTCCGGGTGGTTAAATGGCATTGCTGCCGTCAACCAGGTGGGTATCTAAAACTAGGGCCATGCTCCCCGGTAGCGGTTCGAATGAAATATTTCATATCGGCCGAGATCGTTGTCAAAAAGACTTGTGCTATATTCTCACCTCAACTCAATTCAAATCTCATACAACGCATTCACAAGTGGGTTGCCAACTTAACAAGCTCCTGTTTATATTTCAAGGATTATATCATACATAGTGTTACGCGCGGTAAAACAGCACCCACCTTATGTTTATATAAAAAGGCGCGCTGATTGGAAAAACCCGGTAATATATTAATGTATCCAGACGGTGGGCCGTTAAAGTCCCTCACTTATGGCAGTTATTATTAGAGGTACGGGTTGAGGGAAGAAAAACAAAAGCCTACAACGGAACTTTTTTGTCAGCACACTGAGTTTTGAGCACGTGGGATAATATACTCCAGATTTGCGAAGTTTCTCCGAGAACTGATTGCCATGATCAAGTGAAAAAAAAGGTAATATCAACTACTGAAACCGTGAAAAAAAAACCTTCATTCTGGCATATCATGTGTATTATGCCGGTATGGGAAAAACATTATCACAAGAAGCGTGCATGGCTATGTATTGAAATTGAAATTTGTTTTTCTCAAATACAATACTCACACACAGAATCAAAGAAAAATGCTACTTCTCTCATCGGACCTTATTGACAGCGCAACGCCAACGCAACACCAAAGCACATCACAAGTCAAGGGAACAGATCGAATCGAGTTCGAAAAGTGAAATAAATAATACATGGAAAAAGAAAGTGGCGGACATCCAGATCCTTCTGGTACATATCTGAAATCAATATCAATTGCTTGCATATGTGAGTGGAAACTTGCGATAATTCCGGAGTGATGTATAATTATAACGTATTGCATGCCAGTAATCCTACTTGCATATATACAGCCCAAACTCTAAAAATCTAGGTCTAGGTTACGCGCGCTACATACGCTACAATGTCAAGTAACCTGATCACTAATACAACTAATTACTAGCAAGATCTCATACATCATTGCCTTGGTCTGTCCTTTAAAAGCTCTAATCATATTTTTAGGAACTTTCCAAGTACATATGTAGTGTATGACACACACCCCGCCACCATCAACCGCCAACATCAACCATACCAAGTGGAGTACTTTTTTTCGTATGTATTGGTATGACACTACACATCAACTATAGTAAAACCTCTCATAACGTATCGCGGGTTATATGTAACCAAGAAAGACTTAGCACAAGTTCATAGTTAGTGTATCTAAAGCAACCGCATAAACCCAAGTTTGCCAACACAACGTATAACTCGCGATTCGTCGGGCTCGTCGGCAACTAAATAAATACAAACAGCCCACGTTCAAAAATTATTCCACACTGTAAACACATGTATATATACTCACATTACAAAATGTCTCCGTGCGGAAAAAAATCTGGGGAGACGTGAGATATATTCCCATGTTATTCCGTCCTATCGCGCGTATGCGATGTTAATTTCAAACTTAAATTCGATTATGCTTATGTACCTTCTCTTCCCGATGAGAAGTGTGGGGTGAGGACAACAAAAAGAAAAGAAGAAGCTGAATTAATCGCCCACAGGGGATAGGGGGAGGCGAGCAGGAGCCTAGAAAGTCCCCACATACCCTCAGCCCATAGTACACATGATGCATGATACATGAATTTTGTTCGACCAGGCAGCATGAGCTACTGAATTTAAACCCCTATTTCCAACTGAATGTTGCATACATTTGTTGCATGGTATATTCAAACAAAATGTTTTGTCCGCGGACAAATGAGCCAATATATATATAATATTTCTGAGCACGCGCCAGAAATTACAACGTGTACCTGTCTCTAACGCCAAATGTCAAATTGTTGAACGATCCCAAAGATCTTGAAGATAAAGAAAGATTGAAACGCTCCAATTACTTCATGACATTCTAAAATCCAATATCAATGCCACCTGCCACTTACCACGGCCTGCCAATAGTTTGATTACCAGCATCATTCCGCAGAGGGGCATCCGTGTGAGCTGCCGTGCTACTCGCAAAGTCCGGATAATATGTTAACCACTGGTCCACTGTTTGGCCCGTCTACGAGAGGTCCGGCCAGCTCATATGCCGTACTTTGACCAACCTCTCAAAGGTTTGATGGTGATCGGTGACAAATCGGTAATAGACGCAGAGGCAAATCCGTAACGCCATGACGACATGTGCTGTCCAACAGATTTCAGAGTGTATACGGTTATGCCCGAGTGTACGGCAACCGCATCCTATAAGCACATTTGCAGAGAAATAACAAGCTAATGATTGACTCGGTATTGTACCATTGTGGGACCTGTTTGCAAGCGTACAGTCGGTATGATGGATGCCGATAAAGCAATCACAGGTAAGAAGCGCATCTCCGGGATTCCGCTGAAGTAATACGGCCGTTCGGTGTATTGTAATCCAGTAAGGTCACGAATTATGACATCATAAACCTTCACGGGAAAAAGAGGGGGTTTATTAGGAGGTGGGTCACAGGGACGTAGTGAGTTTAAGAGCAAGATGTAGACATCAGAAATTGGGGGGCAATGTATCGTAGAAACTGCGTCGGACCGAACATCCCAGGACGTCACGGGAAAAAAAGGAGACCTTGTGCAAATCTTACGGCACATGATGTGAACGCGAGTAGTTGTGACCATAACAAGAGATTGACACCCTGACCGAAGCACATTAAACTGAGCGTCTCTCACATCGATGAGCTTGGGAACCACATAACGAGTATCCAGCCCAGAGCATGGAAGTATTCCACTGTATAATGTTATCGAATTGAGACGGTCCCGTGTTCGTCAGCGCTTCCTGAGTGATGATACTGTGCGGAGGAACCGCGGCACGTTGTGATGCCGTACAGGGTTGCCTACGGCACTTGCGCGGGGAAATCCTGGAGTTCAGGGTCTACCGGCGGTGCAGAATCCTCGAACTGAAGCTACACTGATTACTACATTCCTGACGTGTGCTTTCAGATGGAAAATACCTCGCAGTGGAGATAAGAGGCTTGAGGACCCTCGATGCTGTGGGATTGGGGCCGCCCTATCCGTGTCTGGGAGGCTTAGTAGGCACGCTGCAGGATATTTGTGTCTTGGTTGCATGTGCTTCCTCGTTCGCTGCTGAACAACAGGTGGGTGAGTACAAAGAACGTGCACGACATGTTTTGTAGACTAGATTGGGTATTCCAAAGTAACTGTTATAGATGAATATAACCCATATATGATCTTTCCTTTTCATTTAGAAAGACAAAGGGGCGTTGTAAACCACTTGTTAGAAGTGCACGATTGTGGAGCTTTGCAGGGTCACAAGTAATATAGTTGGCTGTGTATGAATTCAGTCATCTTAAAAACTTTCACGGCACCAATAAGTCTTTACTCACAGAACTGGGCATCTTGAAGTATCGCCGTCGCCGCCGGTGCCAGAGAACACGAATATGCATGCAAACAGAAAAAAACCTCGTAAAGTTCTTGTCCCTGTCCAAGTTTTTTGCTTACTTATCTGGAATGTGGACTTTATGTGGAAACTTGATGTTAGAAGGTAAAAAATGGAGATAAGAAGCGTATAGACGTGGTACAAAGGACCCTGATGTAACTCGACTTGCAACTGTGGCTCAACTATGAAATGCGCAGTTTTCGGGTGTATGCTGCATTCTCTGTATGAGTTATGCAGCTGAAGAAATGATAAAAGGTGGGTATGGCATCGGATCTTGCAGGGAGGCAAATATGTCAAAAGAAAAAATGACATGAGTAGTAGCACAACAATATTAAGATGAACAAGAAAGGTGCTAAATCAAGGAACACCTCACCTTCGTGATTCGTTTCGCACCGAGCAAGCCGCACAGGGACATCGATGAACTCGATGGTTTGCTTGCGGCACAAATGTCTAATGGCCGCTGTGATCTACCGCCGCCGGCGGAGTACGAGAAGCAATCCATGGCGTCATGCGCACCAGAATTAGTTACGGAACTTGCCCGCGTTCGTCATCTGCCCGTTGTGCCGGTATTCTGTGAAGAGTACGAGCTGTGGTTGTTGAGGTGTCGTAAAACGAAGATGTAAACTTGGTATGACGCGAAAGGGCCCGATTTGTCCCTACTGCAGCATAAAGATATCACGGACCGGCTTGGGTGACTATGGGTGGCGAATGTGCGTATCTATGTCGAATCACCGCAGGAACAGTGAAAACTGCGTTGTTCTGCCAATTAGGGACATGGATTTCCGTTCACACAGGCGAGTGACGTGGACATGGATATGAGCATGACCGGACCGTCATAGTACCAGTGCGCCGGTGGATGTGAATGCAGGAAGAGGTGGTGAGTAAGACTGATAGAGAGATTGTGTAAATGAGATGCCGGTGAGAGATAGGATGCAGGGAGAGATGCAGTGAGTTACGTTTTTAAGATGTGACCGCCGGTGGCGAAGGAGGAAGAGAAGAGGAGGATTGAGGTAGTACGTACATGGCCAATGTAGGTAAGGCGGGGTGGCACCCGGTAGATATTGTGTGGAAAGGCGCCGGGTCGAAGAAAAGTGACGAGACTATGGATTTGAGAAGAGGGAAAGAGATGGGAGAAGAGGGGGAAAGGAGAAAGGCTGGCAGCGATGGAAAGATGGGAGAATATATAGCGAAAGGATGGTAGGGGTTCAAGGGGAAAGACAGCTAAAGGGTACAGGGTGTGTTGAAGGGAGCGTCGAGGAGAGAGTCAGTGCAACGACGATGGCTTATGTCATCAGTGATGTCACTGACAAGCAAGCAATGATGTAACCAAGTTTCGAATCAAACCGTTGAGCTTGAATCAAGGGACCAAAGTAATCCTAATCCTTTCCGTTCGCTGTCCTCCCCGCCCCACTTCATATGTTTCCCCAGGGACTACTGCTATGCCCGCGGACAACACCCCATCCGTTCAGCGGCTGTTACGCGGGACTCTTCACGTCTCCCCCACCTAAGTTACCCCGTTCGCGCTGGGCTTGGCTCCTACCGACCAACAACTTACCTTTTTGTAACAACCCCAAGTAAATTCAATTACAGGCGTTCAAACACTATACACTAATGATTGCCTCCCCGCATTCCCCTTTGCTTCAGCCGGCTTGGGGTGGGTGAGCTGGGTGGTCTTGGCTTTTCTGTCCTGGATTCTGGGTCTTCCTGCGACAGGAGCTAGAGGTAGGGGCAAACACTTAAGAAGCGCCAGCGCAAATTGAGGATCCGGATGCACGCATTTCGAATCACCGGAGCGCGCACCTGTTTTCTGCGCTGTTCTTGACCCCCTGATGCCTTTATTACATTGTCGTCATACCCAACAACTCCTTTCTTGCCAAAAAAGAAACAGGGAGCGGGGAAGACGACGCTTGCTGCAGGGCCGGGGCAAGGCACCACAGGGCAAGGTCTCGACTTCTCTTCATCTTTGGATGCTTCCTGAGTGCTGCTGTGCTTCGTGCTCTCTTACTAGCACGTCTGACTCAAATGAACCGGCATAAGCGTCGTATCTCTTCGCGTTTATGATTAACCTATCGCCCACTAGTTCTTTAAGACCGCCGCCAGTCCAAATCATATGCTACGCGTCGCGTGTTCTCGATATTTCCTATACGCTATAGTCGCTCAATGTGGGTCGCAGTTACCATCAAATCATATCTCATCTTTATGTTTCATTTCGCTAATATGGAACAAGGATTAACGATACTAATCGTCTTCCGTATAATCGGCATCAAACGCTTTCAATTCTACATGGTCTCATGATGTATTCTTATGAGGATGTCGACTGTCTTATCTATAATCACACCATACACTGATGACTTGAACGGACGAAGTTCTTCTTATGCCAATCGTAAAATCCACGATATGCGGGGTAAAACTTCCTTGGGGGGTGGTTCTTGATCATGAGCTTGCTGTGGGAACAACTGTCGTGGGGTGGGGACGGAGGGTATAGACATATTAACCCTCTTTTCTTGACTGAACTTCTTTTTTTTTCATGCTTGGGTGATTGGCGATGAGACATGACCTTTGAACGCGATACTTCGTGTGTCTATTTCCCTTGCTAACATGGGTGGATAGTAATGCCGAGTGATTATGTGGGTGCTTTCCTGCTAAGCGCGGGAAAAGTCGTGGATTCTTTTTGGATTTCTACCGTTTTAGATTTTGTTTACCTTATAATTGATATGTCATGGAAGAAACGTCTCGGACGGTAAAGGTTTTACAAGGAGGCCGTGTTATATGTTTTGGTTCCAGGGGCACATGCAGGAACTAACACTGCAAGCTTGCGAGCACTTGTGTTCCATGGCTGAGATTGACAGAAGGGTTCTATCCATCATGATGGCCATACGGGCACTCACTACGTGCACCCTGTTCCTTGACGCGGAACAAGAGAGACGTCAAGTACGACTAGTGTGAGGGGGGTTAACCGGATGAAAGAATTATTAGACATTGTGTGAACGTTCGAACCCGTGTATTTTGTTTTTAGACTTATCAAACAAGTCGGGAAAATACGATGACATTACTACAGTACAAGCTGAATTTTTTTTGGGACACGGATGTAACCGACAAGAGTTTATACAGCTGGCCGACTAGCATGTGGAGATGAGATGGGCACGGAGCAAGCAAGCGGTCGAGGTTATCGGGAACAGTTAGGATAAGTTAGCCGCTGATAGATAGATTGTCAGGTTTTTTTGCACATGCCATTCAGTTTAGGCTATACAGTAGTCATCAGTTCGATGCTTACCCATTTCGTTCAAACTAAGAAACATCTGTGATTTTGACTGCGGTTCCGCCAAAGTTTGAGCTATGATTAAAGGTTGTATTTACTGCCACTCGTCTGGAAGCACTTCGGACGGATAGTTCGGATAGGCGCTGACTGAAATGAGAGACAGTAGTGAAACTCCGGGGTAGTCGCCTGTCATATGTTTTTTTTTGGTGTTGCTTGGATGATCCATGATTTATTTGCGGGTTGCGGGTGAAACATGGGGAATCACGAGTATTATTATTCCAATGTTTATGCACAAGCTGGTTCGGTGTAGATATGTACAACAATTAAAATAATGAAACGAAAGAGTTGGGTGGCTCGTCGCAGAAAACCGACAATAGAGCGATGACCTTTGTAAGGACCAGTGGTGAAGAGAACAATACAGGGCCACAGGCCAGACATAAAAGGAGACGCGCCACACGGGCCAGCGGGTGGTGGGGAGGGTAGATTCAAAAAGGGTGTGTATTTTTTTGTTGATGGGTATGCCGCTTGGACGGCGGCAGTGGTTGCAGCATGGACGAGTGGGCAATGGGCAATTGCGAGACATGCCAACGGATGGTTAGCGAATTGTGGGAAGAAAAATGCAGAAAAGATATAATTGGTGGGGAAGGACGGACCGTATGGGGGCGTGGAAAATGAAAAAGGGTGTATTTATTTTATTTGTGTGCAGACGGAGACGGGAAGACCACGGAGAAATTCGGGAAAAGCCGATGAGGTAAAAGGGAGTAATAAGGAGAATCGGGGAGGATGTTCGGAGAAGGGGGAGGGGGGACAGAGAAAGGAGAGTAACTGAGTGAAGAGATGAAATAGAGCAGCAGTAGAACTGAGGGAGAGAGGGGGAGGATATGGGGAGGAGAGGGCCCGCGGAACCTCGGTGGTGACAAGAAAGGAATAGGGCCGGTAACCGGAACGGGCTGGAAAAGCGGGTCGAGTTGAGATTGAGATGAGCTGATCTGAATGAGATTGGATCTAGGGGAGCGGAGATGATCTGGTTTGGTACCGAAAGAGGCAAGACCTGGAAAGGCAATGACCAGGCAGTGGTTGTGGTTGGATTGGGTTGGCTGGTTTATAACTCCGAGTCTCTCAACGCTCAATCATCCTTTCCTCTCCACCAATGTCTCTCTCCACACAAGAGCTCGACTCCTCCTGGTGTCCCGTCTGCGACAGACAGATCATTCCAAAACGTTACCAAATCCCAATCAACCCTCCCTCCCCTCCTACCCCTCCTCCTCCCCCTTCTTCCCCCCGTCGTACCCTCCGTCAAAAGCAAGGTGGTCTCGTTCAGGGAACTGGTCGTCTTAGACCAAATGGCACAATAAAGCGCGCCGACCCCCAACAAAAATCACAACAACCAGCAACAAAGCCACAAGTCCCCGTCCGCCACCGTACCGTCATCGACCAGGGTCCAATTCCCCTTTACTGCTCAGATAAGTGCCAAATGGCAGATATCAACAGTAACAGTCAATACGGCCTCCCGCTCAACTATGACCCACAACGCGAAAGCCCTCTCGAGGCTTCTTCCGTCTCAGCTTTCAACGCGTCGAGTAGCGAGATAGAGAGCGACACTACGGGTTCATCAGTTGAGTCTTTGTCGTCAGCCTCTTCCTCGGGAACAACATACATGTCTCCATCAATTGCGAAAATCGCCGAGATGTACAATTTCCCCCCTATTCCCCCACCCGCTCCTGTCTTTGAAGAAGATTCTTCTTCCGACAATAGCTATTATCCAAATGAATACAACAGCGGTATTATGATGGCCGGTCGTTTTATCCAATCGCTTTGCCCAAAACCCGCAAAACCTCAAGTTGGCGCGTACCGCCAACCAGTGGAACGTCGTAAAGCGATTCCCGGATGGACAGATGGCAGCAATGCTTGGCGCGCTTCTGTCTACTCTTTCAGTGCGCCTAAAAATGCACAAGACCCTCTCCACAGGGATTCAAAGGCATATCATTCGTTCGCTGCTTCTCCCCATCGTTCCAGGGGTGTCACTTCCAGCCTTAGCGAGCCGTCAAATAGCTCTGTTCGTCTAGCGGCGTCAATGCCATCTCCTAACCAAGAGTTACTTACAAAGTTCTCTGAACCATTTTCTCGTCGTTGCGACTCTCGTGTTTCACTGCATTCATCCTCCCCTACCTCATCACGAGGCATTCCATCCAGTACTCCAAACACTAAGCGGGTACGATCACTTGTGATGCCTGGCGCAGAAGGCAAACTCCTTGTACCGAATGTAACGATGAAGGCGCACAGCGGTTCCAGCACTTCCTTGTCCAGTGGTTGGAGTGGGCCAACAACACCTAGCTCCCGCCGTAGTGCTCGCAGTCCTTTGTCTGTTGCCGGAGATTGCCAAGAAGCCGATGAGGAGATTGAACAAGATCACGCGGTGCAGAAGGAGCACATTCAGGCAAAATTGGTGCCTCGGCCTACTAAGCGTCCTGTCGTAGAGAGTGAGTCATTCATTTCCACTGCCCTGTTTGTGACATCAGCTGATAGGCTCCACCCCCAGCGCGGTCGTGGTCATATGACAATTTGAAGACCTATCCGATCATGCAACTTCCACCGAAGACGGAGAAGAGAATGCAGAAGCAGATTGTCGATGGTGTTGAGGTGGAAGTTGAGGTTGAGGTTGTCGTCGAAGAGCCCAGGAAGAGGCTTTTCCTCTTCCCCGCCCCAATACGCCCAACATCGTAAAGTTCATCCGACAGCCCTCTTTTTTCTTAATCCTCACTGGAAATTTGCTCGACTCTTGTTTTCGCTTTCACGACAACACCTTGACTGCTTGTGCGCCAACACAATGTATATCCTTCCTCCTGCATTATACCCACGACCACACACAAGTTTTACGACGATCACGCCTTTTGCATATTTTTGTCGCCTTCACGACGCAGTTACGCACCACTTCCCCGTCTGCAAATCATGTCGCATAATCGCCTGCATGTTTCAACTGGCCTCCTCCAAGCATTTGCATAATTCAATGATACCCTTCGCTGATTATCCTTATCGCCGCATAACACCTTCCCCACGCTTATCATCATATCATTTAACTCCTCTTCATCCGACAAGTCCCCCCTTCACCTGTGCCCTCAACTGCGGCCACGATCTCTTCCCCAAAAAGTCAATATTTCCCTTGCACAACACAACCTCGGATTTATGTGTCTACAACCATGTACTTGTTCCTTTCTTTCCCTGGGCTTCAAACAACTTGATTGCATTGTGTACTTTTATTCTCCTCGTCGACTCAAATTCATCCCAGTGTAAATTTTATTCTTGTAAATAGTAGCATTATTCATTTCTTTATCTCATCACCTTACTCTTATCACTTTTACTTTTCACTATGATTACATTTGCATACTCTTCGCAAATCCCTCCTTTCCCCCCCTCTCAGGGTTTGTGAAGGGCGATTAATTACTTTACTATAACGACTCGGCTTCGAAGCATCTTTTGGGGTGGCTTTCCCTGATTAGTGTATATATAAAGTTTGTTAACATACGCAACAAAATTGAATGGAGCTTTTTGGATTGTGATTATACAAAACGGAAATGATAATTTGAATTGTGTGCCGCATACAAAAAGAGAGGATCCCTTTTTACTTGGACAAGCCCCCACTACCCCAGAGGGAAATCGAGGGCGGATTCATCACTTTTAGGTACGATAATAGTAACGGATTTGGGATGTAACAGTCTTCGATTTAATCGCCAGCGCCTCGTAACATGAGGTCAGCTGTCCTTTTTCTTCTCGGATTATTGACGTTTTTCGGTTTATATTGAAAGCTTCAAACTCTAATAAGTATACATATGTAATAGCTATCATAATCTATAATCTTTTCTGGAGCTCTTTCATTCATTTCGCGAGAATCTGTTTTCCGTTTTCCGTTTTCTTTTACTTTTTTCGGTAGGTCCTTCTTTTATTGACAACTTATTGATGTGATTTGTATAATAAAAAAGGTTGTAGTTGAGAGTAATAAGTATAGGTACCATGGAAGTTGAATCAAATATTAAAACACTTTTACGTTTCTTTTTTTTTGCCTCCGTTCGCCCTGTTCCGCAATGCAGCGATCACTCATGTGCATGAACCACGACTCAAAGTGCGCTCTTCGGGACGCGTAATTATGTTATAGAAGTCTTCCTATTTTCCTTTGATGGGTTGGTGGGGGTACGGGATGGCGGCACGACTTATTCGACTATTACTCGTTTCCCCCGGACTTCTTTTCGCACAAGGCTCGCTGAGTTCAAACCTCACTGTAAGTACTTATCTCGCAGGTGCATGGGCCGAGTTTGCTTTTGCTTAAGAATCGACCCCTTTTTTTCTGTTGGAGGTTCAGGTACTTTGAACTGGATTTTTTTTTTCCGGTTATGGGCGGCAATATTTCGTTATCACACTTAAGTTTTTTTTTACGGTTTGAGTTTAGTACCATTACCTCGTTTCAATTGTGGGGGGGTGGAAATGATATGATGTATGCATGTCTATCATAATGAATGTACCATACCATATTATCATATTGCAAACCTTATGTATGTAAACCATCCGCCCACCATATGAGTATCATAGATATGAATCATGCATGAATAATTAATGACATACACAATAGTAAGTAACACACGGATGCAAAACACCCAACTGTACATGTGCATATGCTCTGAAACTTTTACAATCTGTTATCATATCATTCTTCATCATCATTTCATTGCAGCTGGAAACTGTGAGAAACTGGAATGTCATATCGGTTTGCACCCTCGATTATTAGTCATGACACAAAGGAGTCTTATAGCCGTGTACCCCCAATCCCAATGCACAATAGCGATTCCATTACTTGTCAGAATGGATGCTATGATATGTAAAGAAGGTTGCATGTGCATATCGGTGAGCCCACCACCGAATCCTCACTTCGTCCGCTACCCAAGGGCATACCCTACTTATTTTCTGAACCTTATGGGTTATCTTTGGGAATCGGGTGAATCATCTTCAGTATTCCATTCCTTACTACGCTTAGATAAATACATAGATAGAAAGTGCCTGGTTTAGAGCTCGAACCAAGTAAAGATAGCGACCAGATAATTTGAGGGTGCTAGGTACCATACCCCATGCTATATGAATCCACGACCTAAAAGTGAACTAACAACGTTCACACTACTGTTTAGTCCCCTAGACTAAGTATAGTAGTCCTTTAAATCATCGATAAATTTGATCATAATTGTACGTAGCACATACCACTCAGCCACCAAACGATCCAAGACAACATGGCCAAAGATACGGACGATCATACATATACTCGAATAAATTCGCAGCTAGGTAACCGTTTCGACCGATGGCCGTAATATGATCGAGTGAGGTTGGCATAAGAAAAATACGATTAAAAGGGAATTTAAATCCGTTGTGTTTATTTTTTGCCTCCGCGTGATATCTGAGTCTCAAAACCATCAAGATAGATATATTGCACATCACTTCGTCCCTTGGTATAATGACTGTTTTTCTTTGAGGTATTAGAAAGTTCGCTGGGTTGATAGTTCCCTGCAAAAAAAAAGATTATTGAAATTCAACATTCAGCCTCGACGAGACAGGAAGGGTAACGTACCGATTGGCGTTAGCACTTAGTACTCCGTTCTTGTATTGCTGATCAAAGAGCGCGTGGCCAAAACAGTGTTCGATCACTGCGTAGTCTTTTACCTATACAAGGGCCGACAAAACGATCGACGCGCCATGCCCGCCCCGACCCCGCCATTAAAAACCGTACCCACGCACCCCCATTTATGAAAACAATTCGGCGCATTTCGCGTGGCCGAACCTTGACGTCCGCGGATTGAACTGATTGCGGTATTTTCTTTGAATTGCCGTACGGACCTTCTCACTTTCCCCCATATATTTGTGGAGGCAGGCTTTTGATTCGATGATCAGTATATTGGCGGGATTGTAAAATTCTGTGTTTCCTTGCATTGAATGTTATCTCCTTGGCAGTCGTTTCTCGCCCTCGTGAGCGGTCCGGTTTTAATTGATCATCGTGATTTTCTTGTACGTCCCAGGAGTACTTCCCTTTGCAAAAACCCCGCACGTTTATTGAAACATTGAGCCCCTTGGCTACTAAAGGCAGTCTTGTTAAAGCGAAATGTTCATTCATCTCATAACTGATATGAAGTGTAACGGTTACCTATTAATATGAAAATTTTTCTTGTTTCCTCTGCGAGAATAAAATAAGAGGTGGCGCGGCCAGCTGCCCGAAGTTCTATTAGTTCCTCTAGGAACTTGATCTTTGCTAAATATATGGGCGCAAATGAAGTCTGTTGCTAGTGCCACCCTCCACTTTCCCTTTTATTTTCCGAGGGATTTATTGGATTTTCGAGAAACGATTTGTCATTTGGGTGAATTATATTGAATAAGTGACGTATAATTTTATGGTGTCTTGTTCATCCTGGTATTTATGCTTGGACCCTTGTGATCGTGCCGTGGCTTTATTTGGTACTTTCGAAATGTGTACTGTATTGCGCTCGTAGCAGCTTACTTCTTATGTGGTGGCAAGCTCGTGTTTATGTCTGAAAGGGTTTTTTTCCGTGTTCAGTAGTGGGTATGTATTACACGTGGATAACTCAGTTGTAATGACGAACGTAGTGCCCCTGGCCGGTGGTGGTTACCACGGTTTTATCAAAAGTGGATGGTTGTCGTTACCAAGAACCCAGCGCTCTGGTTGGTTGAAGTTTGTTTACTAGTGTGATTCACCGCAACTGCGGTTTGTTGATGGTTTGCGAAAATATTTCTGTCTGAGACTTGCATTCAGAAACGCATTCCGAATCCCGTGTTCGGTGTCACCGGAGACAACTACTGAGATAGATGGACGTGTTCCGTGATGTCCAATGGTTTTTTTCTATTCATGGATGGATTCGTGCACAAAGATATCACTGTGAAGTGTTTCAGTATAGACTGTTACCCCACACTTAGCTCTGATCATATCACAATTCCCGAGCTCGGCCGTTTGCCCATGGTACATGATGCGTGTGGGGAGGTTGGAGGTTGTCATGGGATGCACAATCCCTGCAAATCCCCGTGCTTCGCGTAGTAGCGGGGATAGTTTTGAACAAGGCTGTGCGGAAGCCTGCTCACCTCGGTACGACATCACACTTCCAGGGCGTGCCGGCCTCTCCTCCCCCCTCCTCCCCTTTTTCTATCACAAGCGTCTTGTTAACAATATATTTTATCTGACAGGTGCCGGTTGAGGGGTGGAAATCCACGTTGCAGGTCTTGCGACCTCTTTTAGGGGTGGAGGTGAAATGAGTTGTCCAACTCGCAGGTGATATATTGATGTGACACAGCTCCGTCCATGCATGTCAGAATTTAGCTAAACAGGTATCGTCCTTTGTTCACCTCCACACTGCCTTCTCTTCCCCTGAATGCGTGTATATCAACTGATGCATGCATCGTTGTTTATAACATACAGATTTTGTGGTAATCATGCCATTGATGAAATGAAATAAACGCTGTCCCCACAATCAGTTTGAGGCCTAATCAGAAACGTGGGCTGATATAGTCGTTGCATTACATCACAAACTTGCAAACATGATTTGGAGTCTTCCCAAACCACCTTCTCCGAGCTCACCTTGGTGCTCCTATGAAACCGGAACGGACAGGAACGGATAGATGCGTCATTATCGATCTTAACGGGAGAGGAATTCAAGTGCAACTCGGCATATAGGGGAAGACACAGCAAATTGCGTGTTAACCGGTTCGTCTCGGGCAATCGGTATCTCTTCGGTGGTTCCATTTGCAAAAAAGGGCTGTTTTGCACCCTCATCTATGCACAGCCTACCATGTTGGTGACGAACCAGATTGATTACCACACACAAAGGGTATGGTCCCACTTGACGATCCAATGATGAAGCGACTGACAAAGAAAAAGAAGGTTTTGGGTTCTGTTACCTATCTCAATTTCCGTTAAAAAGTATAAATGACATCTTATGACATCCTACGTGGTATTGATCTCAATTCGCCAGAACAACATGGAGATTCAGCAGCGCCGTTTCCTTTGTGACTTGGCGATCACTACGGTCCCATTGTCTGCTCATGTCCACATGTATCCTTGCACGATACGAAAAAAATGAACATCGGATGTTTTTGCCAACTCATACCACTTTACGGTCTCGAATGTGGAACCGCCCATTCCAACTCTTCAGCATCGAAAATAAGCTATCTTGACATGCTTCTTCCGGAACTTGATAATCACACACACTAGTTGCTACAATGTGCAGCACGTCGATGAGCATGTGGGGATAATCTAATCAAATCTCATCACGAGCTGAGTCGAACCTCCGATTTGGGTTATATACAAACTTGGTTGGAGGAAACGTGGTATGGTTGTCGTGATCAATTAGACGATTGACTTGATCATGATCGTGGGATGGAAGAGAAGGGATTTTCTTTTGTGAACATAACGAGGGTTGTTAAATTTTTTTCTCACTTCCTAGATTGTGAAATGTGAAAGAGTAGCGATCTAAGCAGGGGTGTTCGCCTATTTTGAAGTGGTGTGATTTGCTGTGATTATGTGATTTGGGGGGGGGGGGGTTAACTTCTAGTGAGGACGGAGAAATTGGACGGAGAAACTCCTAAGCAAGCATGCTCCTTGCTCCTGCTGGCTCATGTGTCTCAAGGGCCTATCGATGAATTCTCCTACTGGACGCGAAAATATTTCGTCAGTTTCATTGACCGTTGACAAAATTATGAATTACTAACATTTTAACCTATTTCATCTAGAAACTACCATAAAACCTGAACGTTCAAATAATGTTCTATTCTTTTACATACGAAACAAAAACATGAACATATCTGGGGACCTGTTCAAGATAGCCACAGATTATTGACAACGCCATTTGGCTGAACACAGTAACGAAATTCGACGCTTGGTTTTAATGGAGCTTAAAATACCCGATAACCTGTGATTAGATCGTGATTATCGAAACATGGGACTCTTCCGTATATCCGAACGATACGTTTTTACGCGTGTTCCTTCAAAAAAATAGCCCCCTTTCGGAAATATGTAGTCGGGATAAGCTCAATCGCTTGCGTGGGTCGCTGCGCGCCTTCGTTTGTTATAGGATCAAAACAAGTCATGTTGGGTTTTTCCTAGCGAATATAGTTCCGAATCATTTCCGATTCTACGAACGTGTATGTACATGACTCCTCTACTCTCCCTTCATAACAACTTCAGTTTACTCTGTGACCAATCTCTCAACTTTGGATGACAGTGCGTGCGTGGTGGATCATAAATCTGGAAGAGTTATTAATACTCAATACCGTGTTCTTTCTGGTCCTGACGACTTACGATACTTGAGGAGACGTTTGGTTCGAAGCATTTATTTAGTCAGAGGCGCACCAGTCCGTTCCTTGCTAAGCCATAATGATAATCCCTTTCGACCCTCAATGACGCAGCTTATGTTTTATGAGAACAGATTTTTCGGTTTAGAAGATATTAACTGATTTGATGTATAGGTTTGTAACCACACCAAGAAAATCTCTGTTGGGAGTAATTAATTTTTTCAGTCCACACCGTCATACATTGATTACTTATTATCACAACCTCTCCACGTCTTATCTGTTCCTCGTTTCTCCAAGGTGAGATCCCTAGTCACCACGGCCGATAAAAAATCCACTAGCTCCAAAAAGGTAAACTAATCTCACCACGTCTATATTACAAGTAAAGTAGGTCAACGTCACTCTGATCGGATAGGTTGGTATTGCCTGGTTTCTTGTTTCTTTTCAAAATTCGTTTCTCTCTTAGATAGTAAATGATACCAATGTCATGTCATGTACATGATGCAATCACGAATGGCACCAAGTTATTAAATTGGATAGTTTCATTGAGAAGTTCTTGGATTAATAATTGGTAAATTGGTGGAGAGATGGATATCTGAGACATAACTTAAGCCATTGGCGAAACAAATACAAATATCTTCTTTAACATGCGTTCTAAATATTGAATCTCCCTAGGAAAGACTGGGGTTTGATAAATATCATACCGCACACGTACAACCATATCTACCAACCACATTGATTTGGCCTTATTTCTGTACGTCTGGTGCAACCCCATTTTTGGAATTTTGCTTTTCTTTCCATTCTTCATCCAGGATTGAATACGTTAATTCATCAATGTACGACCCCTCGAAATACAAGGATTTGTGTTTCCTAATTTCCTCAACCATTCCTCTTCAAAACAAAACAACAAATTATAATCAGAAAAAAGACTCAAGGCCATATGTATGAAATACTCACGCGGTCTTCAAAAGTCGCAAAGCCCTCTCGTTGTTCCCAAATATTTCGACTTCCAGTCGATGTTGAATAAGTGGTCCAAATGAGTAATCCACCACAAACTTGACTGCCTCCGTCGCATACCCTTTACCCCAATATTCTGGAAGTAAGATGATTTGTAAAGGTGAGCCACGGTTTCGCGGATCCGGGGGGTTCATGAGACCGATGAAGCCTATGGTTTTCTTGGGATCTTCGAGTAGATCGATCATGCAAAACATGAGAGCAGCCTCAGCACGACTGTACAACTGCTCGCCATATTTTTTCATCTCGTGGGACGAGATAATCGCTGCAGATGAGACGTGCGATGGTAGAATTGTTGTAAAGAGATAGGAGGAATTCCTTATCTACGGCTTTTATCGCACGGAGGTGGAGATGCTCTGTTTTGAACATTTTCGACTTGTTAATCTGGGGGGATGGGTCGTGGCAGTATGTTCTTCAAACCCTATAATATTACAGTGCTGATGTAAGGAAGTGTATTTTGGCGGGCGGCATTTTATTCACGGAGCCGCAAGCTTGCTCCCACCTCTACGTTGCGCAAATGAACAAGCATTGATGGAGTTAACATAAATACATCTTCTTTTGCTGAGTTATCCTGGTTTAATAACTATAGACGACTTGTGATCAAAGACCATATGGATGCTTGAACGATAACAAGTGTATCGCTTCGTAAAGCACAGCCTTCTACAACTGTCGTTAATAGGTGGTTATTGTATATAATTATAACATTCTGACGAAAATTCGAGTAGACTTGACCCACAGCACCTTCACTAGTCAATATGTTCCTCACTGAGCGCCTTCTTCTTCGCCCTTCGAAACCGACTGACAAAGAGATGGTTCTGGGCTTATACAATAGCCTCGCCTCAGGGCCTTGGATCGCAAGCGCAAGCGGGTTCCTCACCCCGAAACCAGAAAGTTTCTTTGAGAAGGCCCTGAGTATATGGGCAGTATTATTTATAGTGGAGGAACGCGACGCCCCGGATGTGGCCATAGGAATGTTGGGTTGCCCAGGAAAACTAGACCGGCGCAGCAATCGATGCTGGCTAGGGATAGGATTGTTAGAACAATATTGGTCCAAGGGCTATGGAACAGAGATGATGCACTTTATACTGGATTATTCATTCAGGATATTGGGGTTTCGTAGAGTTGAGTTGCAAGTATTTGGTAGGAATGACAGAGCCTTAGCTCTGTACAAGAAAATGTGAGAAATGATTTTCAACATTTCTTTTTCCTTTTTTGTTCTGATAGATAGTACAGAGGGTTTGTGACAGAAGGGAAACAGCGCAAGGTGAGATGCTGGGAGGATGGGTGGGAAGACCTTGTTATGATGGCAATAACTAAAGAAGAGTGGAAGAAGGACCAGCAACTTGGTGTTCCTGCGAATTCATGACTGTATTCTGTACCCATATAAGAACCGAACCCGAGAATGCCGCATTGTTCCGTAGGAGGTAGGGTTGTGGTAAAGAGACAGGAGGGAACCTTTATCCGTGAATTTTATTGCGTGAAGGTAGATCTAGGTACTCATTTTGGTAATCGGAGCAGATGGCAGCAGTAGTATGTTCTTCAGATTGTATGTTATAGGTTCGGTGTAAAGAAGTGTGTTGGCACGCAGCATTTTCTCCAAACTGCAAGCGCTGCGCAAATGAACGACAATCGATAGAGTCAACCTAACGTGAATATATGCTTTATACAAACAATATATTCGGTCAGATAACAATCACAATGTCCTCCGGGCCACTTGTTGATCGCTCACCATAATAGAGTTTCGCTTGTAGACCATGCACCCATGGTTGGATTAGGACTACATACTATAAGCCATATTCCAAACATGGATTGTCGGAACTGTATAGGTAAAATAATATCCTGGTCTTATCACTGCTCTTCAAGCTTCAGTCCTTTAATGTTTCCATTTCAGACTGGATCCGGAGATAGCTATCGGCGAGATATATTCACTATCCAACTAATGGGTGGGTTGTGGACTTATTTGAAGTTGGTGGGACAGAGAGGGCGAAGATCTTAGCTCTGACATTGTCTTCAATATTGATGTCATCATTCTTTGAGAACTGAAGATTGCTTTAGGGGAAGGGAAGCCAATAACTTAAGATGTGCCGAAGCTTACCGATAACGTGGTGGGAGACCTGGCCCATTGCTGCGCCGTTACATCTTTGACATGATTGTAAACATTGATATTGGACCTGGATAAGACCAAGTTTAGCTCTTTAGAAAGTGGGGAGTAATATTGAGCGTACTTGTCAGAATCATGTCCGCCGCCCTCGTCCAATTAAGGCCATGCCACCTGCTTGCCTGTGAACAAAAAGACGGGGATTGACAACACCTCCTTGCTTGCCTGAGGTAAGTTCAAGTTCTCTGGAACTTCTATCTCATAGCAGAAATTCCCTGCAGTCTCGGATGGTATTCCGCCAACTTGACTGGAGCACTAGTTGGTCTGATAAGGGTGAAATTTAGGTTGCATATATTGTATAATCTCTCGTTTCCTTCAACATGTCCAACAATCGAACCAAAAGATTTAGCCTTCCCTCTCCAGCTAGTAAAAAAGCATCGTTATTTGGAAGCCACTAAGTCGAACAATGGACCCACTGGAATCTCAAGCGGTTGCGCGTCGGGTTCCAAAGGTATCGTGAAGGGAGATATTTTGTCGCCAGTCAGCAGCATTCGAAGTCAAGCTGGTGATGTGTTTTTGGATTATCTTGCATCATACCCTTGAAAGAGAACTCTCGAAAGACTACCAAGTTGAAATTCCATTCCTTGTATTGGTCACTGCTACAACCTGGCGGGGCCAAATCCGATCTGTATGTGTACTAATGAACGAGGGTCCGTGATTCAAGATGAAACCTTGTACCATGTTTTTGGGAGAGAAGATGTTTGGTCCCCCGAGGGATGCATTGATCGCAATGAGTTGTGGTGGATTTTGGGTGGCGGTCTTAGGACTAACAAAAACTATTTAGCGGTTACAGGTTTTATGATAAACAATTAAGCAACTTGGCTTCAGTACCTTCAATCAGAAACATAAATCAATGTAACATGTTTTGGTCATGACATCTTTTCCTGTATCCCATGGAAACATAAGGACCGTTTGCAAGGGAAAAACAAATACTTGAGAGAATTCGACATGTCTTCAAGCTTCAAGATGTGTATCTGCCAGTGGTCGATGTGTGTGGGTTGCTTGTTTTGAATTCGCTTCTGTTGTATACTTTGGTAAGCACCAAACAGAAGGACTGAACGGATTGGCTAACCATGATTCCTGTTCCTCCAGTTTATGTTGTCTGTCCTCTCAATTTCCAGTTGTCCAATCATCACTTACTGCGCACCTCCAATGCCGCTGAAATCGAATTTGGTATGTAACTATTTTGTTTCAACCAAATCCTCACGAGCACCCATACTTAGAAGATGCGTACACAAGTTCAAATGCTGAGTAGTGGATAGAGGTCCGAGGAAGGAGCTATTGACATACATAAAAGCATGTATAGACCTTCCCCACCCTCACTACTTTCAAAGTAGTAATGCAATCAATCTAGGGCCATAGAGAACAAAAGAGCTATGGGTTGACCTTTCTCGCAGTACTGATATTCTTGTTTAACATTCTTAAGTGCTTGTCAACAACAAGAAGCAGACGGTATACAAACTTATAGCAACTGGTAACAACCAATTCCTGGCAACGCGTATCCCGATTTAACTTCGAACGACGGACATCTGCGGAAATTGCTATGATGCAGGTTCTGTCCGGCAAGTAGTAAATGACGTACTAGAGCTATCCGTTCCGAAGTTGGATATACTGTAGGTACGCAATTGTGAAACTGGCTACGATAGGCCTGTATTTTGTATTTACCTCAGGTGACAGTCAGAGATGAGCACAGTTCATTCTTTTGGAGAGATGGCCTCAAGCTAGAAGCTCACGACTTGGTGATAACGAACATGTAGAAAATTTACTTAAATTGATTACAGCGAAGAACAAGCCGATGCTGCCGGAAGGGTTCAATATTTTTTTAATACCAACACCATAAAAGCGAACTCCATTCAGAGAAGTTCAGATCTAAACAAGGTTTGCCGAATTGCACGTGTCAATTTTTTCTTCGCCGAACATCGCTATCCTGACCGATTACTACACATCTCATTCATTTGCTTCCGTTTCTTATGGCTTATAAAAGGTACCAGAAATGCTTTGTGTAAGTTGAAAACGTCTCCAATAAAGTTCACAACTAATCCTCAACTGTAAGTTACCTAGAAATATTTAGTATTCGTCCACCATTATACGTCAGGAGCTTCAGTTGATGGAAGAATGATTATCACTGAGGTACACACCCCAATGTCACACAGGATTGTACGTACAAGAACTGTTTCCGATCCCGTTGGGCGTCTATGGGCATCTTATTATTCATATGTCGAATCTCCATGAGGTTGAACATTTACCTGTAATCAGCGGATAACGACATACTTCCTGAAAACCGCAGACTTTTTCTGGCAGGTGTTGCCCGACCAATAATTTCACCAAAATTTATCTCAGGGATTGAACTGCCAAAAATAATGTGGACCAACACTTTTATAGCCAAGTTCTGACAAACTTTCTAATTTGTCAATGTAATTCTCACGAAATGGGTGGCAAACTATCAATGGTGCCTTGTGCAAGGCCAAGTTTTGTCAATTTGTGCCCTCTTCCACCCTGACGTTCACGTTATATAGATTTCGTAGAAGTCGACCACAATCTTAATTCCAGCGATACTGCCGGAAGTATCTTTTTGTTTGGTAATGTAAATGTGGGGCATACTAGACCGCATTAAAGTACAACAGCACACAGAGCGAGCCTCTCTTGGAACATGATGTCCTTCTCTCAAGACCGCCCGATTCTAGTCGCTACTGTTTTTATTGCCCTCCCCATTCTTTTAACGATAGCCTTTCAACGAATCCTTTCCTGGCAAAGTTCACATTACCGAGGCTTGCCACTCCCTCCTGGTCCCAAGAAGCGATTCTTTACTGGGAATTTGCACAATATTCCTACTGCCAAACCATGGGAATCATACAAAGAGTGGAAGAAACAGTATGGTGAGTGCAACCTCAGACTTGACTCATAAAAGGTCCTGACAATGTACAATAAAAGGCGATATCATACACCTGACAATTTACGGACAACATACTGTGATCCTGAACAAAAAAGATGATGCCATCGCATTGTTTGAGAAACGTTCCAAAGTGTACTCAGATCGCCCACTCGTTCCTATGATCGACCTGTGAGTATTCAATTTATGATATCAATATAGTGTATAAACCTATGAATTAGTATGGGATGGGGGTTCAACGCCGCTTTCATGCATTATACCAATAAATGGCGCCGTCATAGGAGACTTTTCCAGCAATGTTTTAGGAAGGACGCTTCTGTAAATTACCGACCAATTCAGAAACAAAAGGTGTATGATATGTTACATGGGCTGCTAGAAAGTCCAGAGGACTTCATGGGGCATTATAGGACGTGAGTGCACTTTGAAAGTTTCACACATGGCGATTGACAAAATCCACATTCACAGACTCGCCGCAGCTATTGCAATGTCTGCACTCTATGGACATGATATAGCCCCCAAAAATGACTACTTTGTCGACCTTGCGGAACAGGCAGTTGGGAAGCTCTCGGAATCAGTTTTCCCCGGAGCAACAATTGTCAATGCATTACCAGTCCTTCGTCATCTTCCTGCTTGGTTTCCAGGCGCAGGCTTCAAACGATTCGGAGATAAAACGAAAATACTGACAGATCAAATGCAAAATGTTCCATACAACTTCGTTAAGAAGAACTTGGTAAGGAATGCTGTCATATCTTTTGGATAACTGACCTATGTATTTTCTAGGCGGCAGGGAATGCACCCCCTTCGATAGTTTCCGATCTCCTTGAGAACCACGCTCTACATAAAGGCACTGCCGAAGAGGAGGAAATCATCAAGGAAGTGACGGCTACTGCATACGCAGGTATGCCACCCACTTTCGTGCACATCTTTCATAGCTGATGTCGGTGCCCCTTAGGTGGAGCTGACACGGTAATCAGTACATTGCTTGTAACTATTCCACAGCTCGGACTTACAAGCTTATTAGACTGTTTCTGCTATTGGAACCCTGTTCTGCGCAATGGTTCTTCACCCTGAGGCACAGAGAAAGGCACAACAAGAAATTGATCGAGTCGTTGGAACTAACAGACTGCCGGAATTCGAAGACCGGAGTTCTCTACCTTATGTGGAAGCTGTTTATAGGGAAATTATGAGATGGCGACCTGTACTTCCTCTTAATGTAGCGCACGCGACTACTCGGGATGATGTCTACAAAGGTTATATCATCCCGAAAGGTGGGTTTGTCTATGTTTTAACTAGTTGCCGAGTCTCACGTACATTTCAGGCGCAAGTGTTATTAGTAATTTATGGTGAGAAGGCTTGTGGGTTATTGTATACAATGTATCAATTTGATGTTCTTGTGATAGGGCCATGGCACACGATGAATCAATCTACGAAAAACCCGAATTGTTCCTTCCCGAACGATTTTTCACCAAGGATGGGGAATTGAATGATGATGACACTATTTTGGCTTTCGGTTTCGGTAGAAGGCAAGCCTGACATTGTATATGCAGTGCTGTATTTGATGTTTCACCCAGAATTTGTGTCGGAAAACATTTTGCAAATGGGACGGTAAGAAACTCTGTAATGAGGATTCATGAATGCTGTTTGTTGAAGTAATATTATAGCTTTGGATGACTATCGTCAGTACACTCGCAACTTTCAATATCCAGAAGGCCAAGGATGCAAATGGCAGGGAGATCCCGATCGCTGGAGATTACACCGACGGCTTGGTTAGGTTTGTAACCTACTTTACTTGCTTCAGAAGCTTAGATTCTAATACACCAATACAGTCATCCACTGCCTTACAAGTGCTCTATTACTCCGCGTTCAGAGGCTGCGAAGAGGCTGATTCTGGAAGCTCCTGGAACAAAGAGGGCCTGAACCCTCCGTTGATTTGATCCCCTAGTATCTGACAAGTTTGTAATACAATGCCATTCTTTTGATGTTATCGATATGTAAGTACGAAACCAAATACAAGACAGTTTGCACAATCATAAGGCTACATGAATGAAAGGTTAGGTCTCTACTGGTTTGCTAGTCATCTTCTTTGCTAAATCGTTCATTGGAACCTTTCCGTGTGGTTAGACCATGATCTGGCTATAGTTCATACCACAGTCGTTGTTACACCACTATCAAGCCCGTTTGCATACTGAAATTCGTTCGAATTTTCATACTGTTATGTAAACTAAAATGAGTTAAAAAAGGATGTTATCTGGTAAGAAAGGACATACCTCCCACATATCGATAGCAACTTGACAGCTCTCTCGGACAACTTGAGGAGCGTCTGGCCTCTCCATCCATTCTCGAAGATGAGATAAGACTTCCGGAGTTGCGATTCCCCCCAGTGCCTCCGCGGCTTCGTGTCGAACCATATCTGACTCTTTGGTGTCCTGAAGAACCTCTAAAAGAGATGGAACCGAATGTGGTGAAAGTAATTGTCCAAAAATGAAGGCGATTTCATGTCTGTAATTTGAAGCAGCTCAGTAAAACGAAGCGTAGGAAATGAAATAGATCAAAACTTGAATAAAGCACTATCATCAGAGAATCCAGATGCCAACGCGTCTACGGCTTCAGGTGTGCCAATATTTCGCAATGCAAACATCGCGCGATACCGTTCAAACAGGGGGAGAGACGTGTCAATGAGATTCTGTCGAAGAATATTCACATTCTCTGGTGTCACTTCCTTTGGTTTTGGCCGCCTGGACAGTAGGCCAGATGTAGCAGGTGCGGGATCGACTGAAGTGTATAGGCTTGAGACAGAAAATGAGATCGTTACATTAGGGAAATATTAGCTAACCTACGGGATACTCGATTCTTCTTTTGCAATGCTTTGGTGTTTTTTCCCTTCCTCTGAATTATCCCATTCGATTTTCGCTATGGCGATCTCACATGTCTCCCTAACGGTCCTTTCAGAATCTTTTAGGTATTGTTTCAGAATTGGTAAGGATGATGCCGATGATATAGCACCCATAGCTTCTGCGGCCTACTTTTCGATGAGCAATTATATATCAACTTATTTATGATGACGGTATACATACTTCATGTCGGACCATTGGGTCTTCATTGGGGTTCTTTAACACAGACTCAAGGGTTGGTAGAGCTTTCTGCTTTCCCATCTGACCCAGACAGTATGCTAACTCATGTTTGAGCAATGCAGAGGAATCACTGAAACCTATAAATACTAGATTAGATGTGACAAATCAGTTGGAAAAAATACAGTAAATACCTTTGGCAATGATTTCCACTGCCTCATCACTCTTTAAAGCCTTGAGCGTAAAAAGGGCACGAAAACGATTGTGAAGTGCAACTTGCCCAGAAGTATTAAGGAGGGAGCTCTCCAAGTTTTTGAGCTCGGATGTAGAAGCAGAGATAACCATTGCTGTAATTCCAAGTGATCGAGATGGGACTGATAATTTTTGGCGGACTTTCAATTCTAAATAACCGGAAAACTATCTGTTGAACGTCGACTATCACAATGCCCAAGTCAAAACGTTCGAAGATCGGTGAGCCAGCCAAATTTCCACTCTAGACGTAAAGCTAATTCAAAAAGATACTAGTTTCCTTGACGAAAGTCTCAAAAAAAACAAAAGAGCACAAAAATGTTTTGATGGTAGAGGTTAGGATAAATCAGCATGCTACATGAAAACAGCATATGAATCTTCCACCTGAAAAATAGATTCAAGAAAACTCAGAGAAATGGAAATACTGCTGGCTATTTGAAGTTGGGTCAATGCGCAATGCGCATTTGAAAACTGTCAGAAATTTGTGGAAAGAGTAAGTGTGTTTAATTCTTGACTGTACTTTTTTTTCAATGCAAGTATTATAGCAGCGCACGCATATTCCTTGGGCGTAGTGGGGTTATGGCAAAAGCACTGGGAAACACTCCCGAAGAAGAGCACAGACAAGGACTACACAAGCTAGCGCAGGTCTGTATCCGAATTCTTCGTTGTGGACTATATCTCATCTTGAAACAGCAAATCAGAGGACAAGTCGGCCTCTTTTTCACAGACACTGAGCCCCAAGAAGTTGTAGACTGGTTTGATGATTTCAAACAACCTGATTTTGCGAGAGCAGGAAATAAAGCAAGTCGAACAATCATTATACCTGCAGGACCAGTCATGCGACTGCATTCTGATCCACCTGAACCATTTCCACATAATGAGGAACCACAACTCAGAAAATTGGGTCTATCAACGACCTTAACGAAGGGTGTTCCTACTCTCAATGCACCACATAAGCTGTGTGAAAAAGGAAAAACGCTCACGAGTGAGCAGACCCAGCTGTTAAAATTAATAGGGGAGAAGATGGTTGAGTTCCGTGTAATATTACTGTCACGATGGGACTCGGAAACAGGAGAAGTTGTCAAAATGGATGTTTCACGTGTTGCTGCGGATGAGCAAGTAGACGAGGACGCCATGAGTGTGTAGACAAAGCGGCATGACATTGTTGTATGCACTGTATTGCGCTGCTCTTCAGTGTAAAATTAACTTACTGCGCAAGTGACGAGATGGTCTATCATATAGATTTGTGTATTAATTAGCACTTTATTGCTTTCACAAATGCAGCTCTGAACTCACGGACTATTTATATGTACGGTCCGGCCGGTTTTGTTCGAAGATAAAACCTTAATACTGATAACTATACAACAGCACCAGAGAGCATTGAACCTCGTAATCCTTCAAGATGGTATCACGATATGAACACAGCTACTATATGTGTCCAGTGATTCAGAATAGTCCAACACATGTTCCGTATACCAATCATACATACGTTGACCCTGGAACGAGGCATATCAACTATATGCATCTCTGATCCCCGAAATATTTGAATTGTGAACTTCATCGATAGAGCATACTGTGAAGGATTCAGGAGCTTCTCGAGCCCACAGATGTGGGAATTTTACCTTCATAAGGCACACACATGACTGGTTTGGAACCCCTTAAGCCCATCAGTCCTTGCAAGTCAACCTCGTAGAAATGCTGATAAACATGAGGTTTATCCTCACCCTGTTGGGTTTCGCGAGCCCACAGATTCCCATCCAGAACCCATTACAGCCTATAGTAGGTGGTATGGCCAACCAATCTGAGTTCGCGTTCAAGGAGGGTTCGAACATTTTCTCGCCTAAAGATCTGGTACACCTACCTTCTTGCGCTTATTCCCTAATCTCCGTTGATCAGTCACATAGATCGAATTAGGCCGTCCAGGTGATATAGTAGCGAACGATGCTGGGGATTTTGGTATAGTCTCCTTCAGCAAGTTCTCCTTTGAAGACCAAGTGTGAGTACTCACCTAACTGTTCACTGCTGGTTACTGGGCTCAATGAATGATATTGTCCAGAAACAAAAAGTCTATCTTCGTCGTTTCGCTTGAATCCGACGTGGAACCTCTTCAGATTCCTGTTCGTTTTTGTTTGTTATTGAACTTTATATTGTTTACTAACAATATATCAGCTCGAAAAGGGAGGCGAAACATTTTGGCTCGATACTGGTGTAATTGGACATGCTGTGGAAGGAAATAACGGATTGGATATATATGCCATTTATATTTCATGGGCGTCAAATCAACTTACTACGTCCGGTACCCCAGTCAAGATTGGTGAATTACCATCCAAGTCTGCGACTAATTTCCGCTACAACATACTGTCCCATCACCTTGTTTTCTCTGACTACGTCTATGAAGATGGGAACTTGACCTCCGTCAAAGAACAGGATGAAGCTTGGGAGTCCCGTGGCAACTCTGCATTTGTTTACGATAAAACTTATGAACGACATTGGGATACCTGGCGTGGACCGAAACGATCTCAGTTGTTCAGCGTTATTTTGCGGAGAGACCCCAACCACAACTGGACCCTCGGTAAAGACTTCAGCAACCCTCTCAAGGGAACCGGTCACGTAAGTTTATAAAATTTTTGCTCTTATGTATCAATAGATCACTCAATGACTCTCCTTATAGCATTGTCCGGTTGAACCTTTCGGTGGTGCAGAGGATTACTCCGTTTCGTCTACTCATATCGCTTATACAACTATCGATCCCAAGGTTGATGATGCTTGGCACACGAGACAAAACGTGAGGACTTGTTTTATGTACTACTTCCCATAGATCTGACGCCATATAGATTTATATTGTTGACATTGAAGGCAAAGACAGTCCTAGAGAGCTCACTTCAGGAAAGCAAGGCGCAACCCACAACCCCGTATTCAGCACCAATGGCCGGAAGGTTGCATGGCTGGAACTTGACGAGGAAGGTTATGAAGCTGACCGGTACGAATTTTTTTATCGTGCCTCCTTAGCAGAGGGCTGAGATCGGTTTTGTTTAGAGCCAAGATTGTTATTTACGATCTAGAAAAAGACGTAAGATTTACGGTGACACAAGAATGGGACAGGTCTCCTAGTGCGCTCTCTGTGCGTCTCTGCGCATAACGTTAGTTTCTTTTCATCTCACGCTTCTTTTCAGTTTTCGAAAGATGATAGCTTCTTGTACATCACCGTTGGAGACATTGCTAGAGTTAAGATCTTCGCTCTCCCAGTTGCCCCAACACCAAGCGAGTCCACAACACACCCTAAGTTGGATAGGAAGTACACTACGCCAGTGCCTATATCCAATTCTGGAGCTGTATCTGGTGTTCAGCCTCTGTCGAACCATCGGGTCGTATTCTCAAGATCCTCGTTTACATCACCAAATGACGTCTATATCATGCATGGACTGAAAGATTTCCAAGATGCATTATTGCAGGGATCCTCCTCTGCAGTGCAACGAGTCAATACCAAGAAGTTGACGCGGTTCAGTGAAGATTCTCTAAGAGGGAAAGAATTAGATGCAGGAGAGGAGTTCTGGTTCAAGGGGGCTAATGACAAGGACATCCAAGGGTGGACATTCAAGCCACCAGGCTGGAAGGCCGGAGAGAAAAAGAAATGGCCGGTTGCCCTTCTTATTCATGGTGGTGAGAGGCTTGAGTGCGTGGACGCAAATCAAATGAATGACACCTCTTTCTAGGTCCACAGGGTGCATGGGAGGACCAATGGTCTACCCGCTGGAATCCAAATGGTATATATCGGTTACATCGCTCTTATTTGTATCCTGTTACTGATTGTCTCGGTCTCCTAGTCTTTTCTCAGCATGGATATTTCGTTGTCTTGATCAATCCGACAGGCAGTACATCATTTGGTCAAGGTATGCAATGAAGATCCTTATGGTATGAATGTACACTGAATTGACAAAATAATATCTTATAGAACTTACCGATGCAATTCAGAAAGATTGGGGTGGTAAACCATTTGTCGATATGGTCAAAGGTTGGAAATACATCTTGAACAAGTATGAAGAGGTAGTGGCAAACATTTATAACATATTACCCCGGCTAATACATATCGTGAAAGATCGATACGGATAGAGCAGTCGCTGCCGGTGCAAGTTACGGTGGATATGCTATCAAGTATGCACATTCCGATAAATGAGGTTGAATTTTGTTGATGTTTTCGTAGCTGGATACAAGGGCATCCAGAATTCGACTTCGGCTTTAAGGTGATTCTGTGATCCATTTGATGGTAATATCATACTAACCGTTCTCCGCAGGCGCTTGTATGCCATGATGGGGTAATATTAATTCACAGCAACCATTGAATCAAACTTAAACGTAAACATCGTAGGTTTTCGACACGAAATATGATGCATACTCCACGGATGAACTTTTCTTTGTAAGCGTTTCCTTTAATAATTTCGAGCGACTCCTGATGCATACTCAAATATCAGGCTAACCATGAATGGGGTGGCAGGTTTGCACGTTTCTATTTCATGTGCTTGCTAGGTACTGAGAAACATTAATTATTCCAGACCTTGGGAACCAGAAGCCAGGAAAGTTATGGAGCAATTCAATCCAGCAAACTTCGTTGACAGATGGTCGACCCCACAACTTGTAATTCATGGAAGTAAGGATTACCGCTTACCTGAAACAGGTGGCATTGGTGTTTTCCATGCATTGCAACAGTAGGTCCATCGATGGGTAGTGAGACGTAACACTAACCACAATCTAGGCTCGGTGTTCCGAGCAGACTGGTCATATTCCCTGACGAGAATCATTGGGTCCTGAAACATGGAAATAGGTACGGTACTTGGCAATATTTCTTATACAATGCCTTACGTTCTTCCGTTTCAGTCTGAAGTGGCATTATGAAGTCCTCAGATGGTTCCATATTTATACTGCTAAGTGAGGATAGGCTGTTCGAGTAGGTAATTGAAAAATGAATTAAAAATGTATGGACAAATGCATGTATGTAGGACGCAGTTTGATTATGTATGGAGTTAACCTTCGGTGCACGGACCATGATTGGTAATCTAAAATGTGTTGACCTGCCCTGAAGCTGCCCTTTATAACTGATTGAAGTGGGTATTGATTTTCTTCGGAGCTTACTCCCCAACCACCAAGGTCCATTTGGATCTGTGTATGTCCCACCATCTATTTGGCGTTCCTTCCGTTTAACTAACGACTTGTTTGATAGTGCCAGATATTTTGTGATCATGTCGAAGTCGCAGGAAGTCGATTATTCGAATGGTTTATTGTCGGGACCCTCTGGTGGTTGAATGTGTGTTACTTTCTATTTTTTATTTCGTCCGTCTCATTCTTAACTATACCTGCAACAGTGAGAAATCAGAAATCGAGAACATCCGGTCGTATAGGACAGCGTCAACTCGAAGAAATATTTTACACTTGAACGTCAAGTTGTATGGATTTTACGAAACCAAATTTAGGCTCTCTATGCAAATCTTTTTTGTGTGGAAAGCAGTTTAAAGTTCAGAGTTCAATGAAAGTTGTTACTCTGGTACGATGTCCGGTGTCGTGGACAACGTTGCGAACGCCATTGGCGTGTGGATCCGGGGGATTAGATTAGTCGATTTAATCCGTCGTCCAAATTTACAAAATTAAATAACCCAGGTCATCTCTCCGACTATGTGGATTGTATTGTTTACAGTTTATGTAGTCGACTACAACCGATGTCAATATAGTAGGTTGTAGAGCAATTTGAGGGAGTAAGAATCACGAAGAAGCCTTCAATGCCTCTGCTGCTTTCCGCCCAGCCTCTTTGAATGTTTCCAAAGCTTGCCATGCCTTACCCGAAGTAATGCTTTCTCGTGCCATTGCTGCACCTTGTATGTAGTCCTTTGCCAACCCAGCAATGACAAGTAATGCGGCTGCGTTTATGACAACAAAATCTAACACCGGAACCAAATTTTCAGGGATCTGTGCCCCAGAGTTCAGAAGTGCTTTGAACGTTTCCGCATTTTCCTTTGGACTTCCACCAGCGACAGATGTCAACGGGTGCACAGGCACTCCAAAGTCTCGTGGATGCAGGATCTTTTCTGTGACTTTGTCCCCACTCAACTCCCAAGCCCACGTTGAACCAGCACAGCTGATCTCATCCAATCCCTCGAATCCACAGACAACCAAAGCGCGCTCGACGCCGCCTTCGCCCAAAGACTTGGCAAAAGTTGACCCAATCTCACGCTCTGCAACTCCAAGGACCATTCCTTGTGGCCGAGCAGGGTTGATCAATGGGCCTAAAACATTGAACATTGTGCGGAAGGGTAAAGCTTTGCGGTATGGTGAAATTTGTGCCAAAGCTGGATGATATTGTGGTGCTAGGATGAAGGTGAACGGTACGCGCTTTATGGGCATTGGCGTTCCCGGGGTAGGGGCGGTAAATAGACAGTCTAAGGACTCCAAAAGATCGGCGGAGCCTGAGGACGAAGTCGAAGCTCGACTTCCATGCTAATTCATTGCAATTCGATGTTTATCAAAATCAGAATGATTGACTGATTAGATATAAATGTAGGTGCTTACTTTGACCACTCGGGCACCTGCACCTGCAGCAACGATAGCTGCAGTGGTACTCACATTGAATAAGTTATATCCGTCGCCCCCGGTTCCTACAATGTCGACGATAAAGTCTCCTTCAGTATCCTGTACAGCAGCTTTGAGAGCTTTTTCTCGGAGAACCGCTGCAGCTGCAGCTAGAGATTCTGGACGTCTTTCTACACGATGGAGATGCAGGGCTGTAAGAAAAGCGCCGATTTGTGCAGGGTGAAGTGCATCCGGGGTGAAGAGATGGTGGAGAGCTTGCTTCAGATCGTCTGGTCCAAAATATTCAGGGGTTTGTACAAGCTTGTTCAGCAATGGCTTGAACGAGTGTGTATCGTAAGTCACTGTTGTGTCTGACATTGGATGGTAAGCAATGTTCAGGCTTTACTGCTGGAGAGGTTCTTTTTAAAGGTATTCATTTCAGGAATATATACCTAGTACCTTTGTTGTGGGAAACAAATTCTACTGAGTCATCGGCTTTACTGTGGGCGCGATGGAGGGCATCGATTGCAATTGAGACAAGATCGCGACCGGTAAATTATCAATATCTCGCCTACATTCGCGCTTCAGCGCTCAAGCACTCGCTGTTATCTAAAATTTATAAAGATGTCGCATTACTTGTCACGTTGACAGGGTGTCGTAAAGATCAGTCGCCTGCCGAGAATGATATTCCTTCCAGAAATACTCAAGTTGTCACCTATATTCATCATTTCCAGATATCACATCACTCAGAGACGTAGCGATGAAGCTGGAACGTTGCACTGCAGTTAGGTAGATAATTAACCAAGATCCATTGCCGTAGGATCAAGCCTGCTCTGATGCTTCGGAATTAGCATAGCTATTAACAGTACCTGATCTTGATGTTGCTCTGCTTGTGTTTCGATTTCGCTATGAAAACGGGGGATGAGGCAAGCAGTACATTACTAGGAGGAGAACCGATGAGTATCAACTGGCAAGATGTAGCTTCGAAATGATGAACATAAATTTATCAGAGATAAAAAGGCAACTGAAAAACTGGAACACCTCGAATGAGTCCACAATGGGATTTGAAAGCGTTGGGTCGTGCTCTAGACTCTACAATTATCCAAATTAAATACGAGAATGTCCTCGGCCCCGATCCTCATCAGTTCGTCCATGACCTGAGCTATTCTGCTCTTCTCTACCATACTGCTGACGGCTACCCAACTTTCGTCTTCTAGAGGACTTATTGTAGGCGCCCTCCTTCCCGGAGTAATAGCTGCTGCAACGGTTATTTTATCGCGGAGGATATTGTACTGGCAAACGACGTATTTTCCTGCCGCAATAACTCCCCTTATGCGACTCGTGATAAGATCTATGAGGGGTGTGAGGTGGGGACGTTTAGGGATGCTAGATTTGATCAAGACGGCTTCAGTTTCTAGAACAGTGGCAATTGCATGCAATCCTGATGCCCGCATAGTATCCCCAGACTCTAAATTTTGTCCGTGAGAGCACGAGCGCGGATTTTGGCGATTCACTCACCAACGAGATCCACTATGATTCGAGAATGGTTAGTATAAAAAGGGACTTCCACCTAAGACGAAGCACTTGCCGATTCCATCTGCGAGTCCAAGAGCGCAGGCAGCCTCTACACTCCCTCCAACATACTCAATTTGCGTCTTCCTTTCATCCGATAGTTGTAACCTGGTATCTATCTCTCCAAAGTATTTTCCTGCAAGCACTTCGAAACTTGTAACAACCCGCTTGCCAGCCAAATCATCCACAGTTCTGATCGAGCTCTCTTCGGGAACTTGAACCTGGAGAGCAGCATTTCCCAAATCCCAAGTCTGAGTTCTTCCGTAACTAAATTCTCCATCTCTGCTTCTAGTATAACGTCATGTCCGGTGATACCTAAATCGACATTTCCTTTGCCCACGAATGAGGGTATATCGGATGCTGGTAGGAATACCCTTGGAATTTTTGAACATCAAATACTTGGTAGAGCTGTGGGAAACATACAAAGCGATGTGGTGATTTAAAACGACACAGACGTCTAGCCTGTTGTGTTTACGGAATTGTATGTCAGCACCTATTTTGCCAATTAAACAACTGCCAGAGTGAATATAAACTAGTTTTACCAGATAGTAGCGCAAGGCATTTTTCATGCAGCCTTCCTGCAATGTGCCGCTTAGATCTAACACACTTTATCAAAAAGTTTAGAATCCAGGCTACCTTTTTTAGGAATCGCAAACAACTAGCCGTCCTTCAAGAGAACCTAAGTCTGCGCAACGTTAAGTCAGCAGCATCTGTAGACGGTTCGTGAATACATACGCATATCCTTTGGCCTTGATGGACTATTGTTGGCAGTTCATACGATAGATAAGATGGGGACTCAGAACGATCATTGTGAGAAATTTGCATGTCAGGTGTATTGTGGCTGTGTTAACTATCTTCCGTGGCCATCAACCCAGTCTCAACTCTATATTAGACCATTACAGTAGGTCCCTTGACACCGTAATGCACAACATGGCACGTAACAGTTACTTGACTATTAGGTAAGATGGCGTTGTCATTGATTGAATACAAGCATAATTTAGGCTTCTCAGGTCATATATATCAGCGGGAAGCTTCTTCAACTTTGCTAAGAGACGCACCACAAGGCTTATTGTGCCACAACGCTGAATTTATATACCGCGTTATTGGCTTGTGTACGCTGCTCATTCATATCAATTTGGGGAGAATCCTCGATGGCCGTCAAGTTGTCGAATACATTCCGTCGACGTTCAATGCTTCAGCCTATGTTTCTTTGACACTGGACCATCCATTTCTCCATCATCAGGATCTCAAGCTTCCCTACCGGTAATGCCAAACTTTATGGATGGTCTGTCACCCGAGCCCATATGCACAATCGATAAGCCAAAACCAGAATCTATTCCTGAAGTTGATAGGATCGAGCTCAAGGACTTACGTTACGTTGGTTCCTATAACTGGGTTGATGAGAAGACACCCACTATCATAGTTCCTGGTGTGTTCAGGACATTATCTATTCCTAAGTGATATTGAATGGCCCTCAGGTTCTCCTCCAGAGTGGCAAAATCGACCCACTCCATACAATGTACCACCGGACACAGGTTTTTTCTTTCTTGACCAAAATGGATATCGCATGCCAAATCAGGTTCTTCTACCCCTCATTACAGCAGTTGAGACAATGACTAGTGACGGTGGAAGTCCTCCTTTTGACTGGAGCTCGGTCGATTTCGTCACAGACAGAGGGAACTTTAGGAAGTTGCTACGGTACATCTGGGGCGAGAATATGAGAGACTTTAGGATCGATATGCAACTAGCCGGCAAGAAGACTATCCTCTTCAACCACTGGTCTGAGAAAACCTGGCAAGCTTTGTCTGGACGAACCTATGGACTCAACTTTGAGCGGGCTTCTACGGAACCCGCACCAGGTTGTGGAGGCTCGACAGGTCATTATCGCATTGTGAATTATGTATGTAGATGATGCAACAACTGCTAGTATGCAAGGCTAAACTTAACAATAGGATTATCACGGATTAAAAATGGTTGTTCGATCTGAAATCAATGCATGCACCCCAAGACCAAAGAAAAGATCGTCAATCGCTAGTGTGATCATCCCATCTGGTACTACACCACCACTCTCCCCGACTTCAGACAAGGCAAGCAGCAGCTATCAAAGTGGTCAAAGGTGGATCCCAAATTCCTCAAAGTGCAACTATCGAAGTGAATACCAGGTCTGATCACCAGAAAATAAACTTTAACTGGAAAGAGCAGTACGAACAACAATTCTTCTCGCAAACGACTCATCACTATCTCGCTGTCCATAAACGTGGCAGATTCACGGCCGTTCAGAAACGGAAACTTACCTCCACGGAGTTCGAGGCAATAAATAAGGAAATGCAAGCCTCATCTCAAGGGACTGAGAGCCATTTTGGATATAATCAAGAGTGCGGTAATTGAGCATGGCCAGTCTGGGAGACTGAGTTTGGTGTGTGTGAATGGGACTCTGAAGATGTATCACAGGGAGAGTCGGGACAGCTGTTTGCCCGATTCGACGATGAAGGTGTTCGATTGAGCGTGGGGATATTTGTGTGTATCAATATCTTGAGGTGCATGATTTAGAGGACTAATTTGAAAAACTTTTTTTCCAAGGATGAGTTCCATACTCTAGAGAATATCAAAACCACGTTTTTTGAACAGATTTAGTCTGTTGTACTCGTTCTTGTTCAATTTATGCTTCAATGGAAAGGGCCAATGGTTCCACATCTTTATTCCACACGCAATAATGTTTCTAATTTCAAATGTCAGAAACCCTGTTGTTCTTCTTGACAAAGATCCGTGATGAGGTGTCCATAATACAGTGTCCTAAGTCATAGGTTTGAGGATGAACCTGACATTGTCAGCTGATTGGCTATGGCGATGCTGAGACTCTCAGGCCATAGGAAGAAGGCACTCTTCGACTTCGCTGAGACCTGCTTTTTGATTGCGCCACACTTGAGTACGCCACACTTACTTAGTACGTCACGGCTCTAAGCTCTTCTTATATTATTTACTTGACATGCCTACACATCTTGTTTCTGCTCACAACAAGTACAATGCCCCCCAAGTCTCCTCACTCGACCCCCCGTTTTCAGTCTCGCTTCCTCTGCGTCCAACGCTCGGTCTTCCTTCTCCTTGACACCTCGGAATGAAGCCACGAAGTTACCACCACCCCGAGAAATCATGGACGGCTTAGTACCAGATCCTATACGGATCTTCGACAAGCCGAAACCTGAGGTAGACCGTCGCATTGACAAGATAGAGCCGAAAAACCTTGCATACATTGGTTCCTACAATTGGCTTAATGAAAAGACACCCTCTATCATAGTCCCTGGTCTGTTGAAACCTTTGTCGTATTCTTGTTTACTGTCTCATAACCTCTTATAGGATCACCTCCAGAGTGGCAGGATAGGCCCTTGCCATATACCGTGCAACCCGACCAAGGTGTTTTCTTTGTCGACCAGAATGGACATCGTTTTCCAGATTATGTCCTTTTGCCCCTCATTACAGCGGTCGATACAAAGACAAGTGATGATGGAAGTCCTCCGTTTGATTGGTCCTCTGTTGATTTTGTCACGGACCGAAACAACCTTAGAAAACTGCTGCGATGGGTTGGGGGCGAGAAAGCAGAAAGAGAATTTAGGATTGACATGCAACTGGCAGGCAAGAAAACTATCCTCCTTAATCGTTGGTCGGACCAGACGCAAGAAATAATGCCCGGGAATACATATGGGTTCAATTTTGAGAAGGCTTCCACAGTACCTGCGTCAGGTTGCAAATCTTCTACTGGTCACCATCGTATTATCAATTATGTAATGCAGCCTATGATTACTGTTAGTATCAAAGGGCTGATTTGGTTATAGGACCTTGGTGGGTTAAATATGGTTGTTCGATTTGAAGTCGATGCATGCATACCTCAAGTATCCAAGCAAAGGAAATCGGCAGATATTGACGATATTGTAACAACTCTTTCCGAATTGTCACTACCCCCAACGACAACGAGTGAAAGCAGTGCATCAGACAAGTCTGCTATTACTGTGATCAAGGGAGGCTCACAAATTCCCCAAAGCGCCATCATCGAAATGACTACGAGGGCAGAATGGCGTGTGGAAAGTTTCGACTGGACGGAGCAGTATCCACAATTATTCTTATCCCAGACACCTCATCACTACCTCGCTGCTCACAAATATGGCAGATTCAGCGAGGTTTACAAACGAAAACTTGACTCTCCAGAGCTTCAGGCAATAAACCGAAATATGCAGCCTAGCATAAAGAAAATGAAAGCTGTTTTGGATGTAATTAAAAGCATTGTCATCGAGCATGGCGAATCCGGACGATTGAGTTTGGTGTATGCGAATAGGTCAATGAAGCTATACCAAAGGAAGAGTCAGGCCAATTTTTTGCCTAATGCCACGATGAAACTTTTTGATTGAATTTCGAGGCATTTTTTTTTGTATAATGTGCACTCACTGTTTATCAATATTTCTGGAAGTGTGTAAAACGAATTATGTACCCTGTTTGTTAAAATGATATGTAAATGTATCTTAGTGGCTGTATATATGTCTTTTTGATTGAATCATTTGTAAAGCAACGATGGAGACGTCGACAATTTGTGATGTATATTATTTGTCTTGGAAGCCATAAACTGATAGATACAAATATATATCAGGTATTGTTCCACAACGGTCAATACAACAATTCATGGAGCTGAAAGCCCCCTTTACTTATTCACTGTCCCCTGTATACCTTAGTGCTACTTAGCCACAAGTCTCCCAAACCATATGTACCAAAATCAGCAAACTTGACATGTTTTAGCTTGCTGAGACTGTTATCACTATTCCCCTTTTGTACATCTCCACAATTCCTAGTTTGCATCGAGGCTCTCTCGATGTCATAGACGGTCATTACTTAGTATCAACACCCCATTATATTTACCCAGATTTGTGGAAATATATGTGCCGCGACCATGCTAAAAAAATTACTGAATCCCTGAAACAATAAATTTGCCTTACGGCGTTCCATGCTCAAGAAGTATTGCCACTACCGGACAAGAAATTTCCGCGTCTCCACGAGGCTTATCATATGTATCTAGGCGTACCTATGCAGCTTGCAATATCTTCTCCTTTCAGTCTCAACCTGACCGACCATGACCGACCCGTCATCTGATTAATACTCAGTGACTATTGCTCTTTCATCAGGGGAAGCAGACTAAGCTTCAACCTCATCTCGGTTCTAATACCACCGGTTATCAGGTCTAGTCGGTACGTATCTCTCCAAAAGCGTACCAAAAGAAAGCATATTTGTTTTTATGTCCACGGAAAATTTTCATTTTTGATTTCTCCAAATCTTGATCGTGTTTGTTCTCCATCGCCTCCGAAGCTATATTAAATCTAATCCGGACGTTTCTCGGAATTCATTTGGAGGAACGTTTCATACGTTGTTGATGGCATGTCACACATGGGGTGCAATACCGTCTAGAAGGACAAATTTGTTTCCTTCTGTTGCGACGGTATAATCTTCTAGCACCCCCGAATCCAATAGGGTAGAGAGTTTCCGCGACCCATTTGTGATATTATGCAGTTGCAGGACGTGGTATCACAAAAGAATGCTCGCTTTATCGTCCATGTTTGTATCTTACCTTATTAGCAGTGCTTGGAGGACGTTTTGCCGAATACTCCGTAATCTCGATTGAATCAGACGAGCAGTTCTACAACAGATGCCGGCCCTAGTTCTGAGTATTCGTGGAAGGGGGTCGATAAAGCCATAGTTTGTCTAGATTGTTTAATCTATCCATATGATTCTTGGGACTGAGGTGATATGAGAATACACGAGATAGTTTAGTAATGAGTATCTTCACACACACGTTCAAGTTATTAAGAAAACTCACAGCATGGTGGCAATTACATGTAGAGATGTTGATGGATAGAATCAAATATAACATCAATAGAAATGCACGAAAGTTCGGTGAGACATATGGAAAAAATAAATTCTCAGCATCATCATCGGATGTTATGATTGACCTCTACGGGAGAGAAAGGAAACGAGTATTCCTTGTTGACGTTTGACACAAATTCTTGACCAACCGATTTTTTTCTTTTTTCTTTTGAATTGAAACAAACAACGAATATTGCGGGTCTTCGGAGAAACCGCGGAGTACGCTTGACAAATGGCAAAAAAAATTGCAATTGGCATGTAATAAACCATGTCGATGGCATCAAGTTGCTCGAGGTTCGAGAGGGCTACGCGTGAATCTCGCTGAAATCAAGTTAGACACTGGTCAAGGGTAAAATCCCATATGCCAACAAAATCAAAGCTTGAGCATATTGATCATATTCATCGAGGATTGAGCGGGGTGTCGTATCACGAAGACACGCAAAGAGAGCAATTGAATTGTCCCATTTGGTCATAAAAGACAACGAAGGGAAGATACGGTGAAAATCCAAGCTGGGGTAATAAGGATCAAGGATCAAACACTGTTAAATTGCAATGTTCCTTCCGTAAAAACAGGCTTTAGCAATACGACCGCGACATAATTGATACCAGCGCAATACAATTCTTTCCATAAAGAGATTTGATAATATATAGTTCGATATTGACAACGAGCATTTTGATAGTCGAGAACACAAACTCAATGGGATAAGGGAAGAACGTCATTTTGTCACTATTAGATCGAAGAAACGATAGGTCTACCTTTTCCTGATTCTATTCAGTCCTCGCGTATCAAGAACCTACACACCAAGGACCAACAACAAAGGAAAAACTTCTTTGAGGGCATTGAGTTTGTATGGCCACGCGAGTTCGGGGATGGGATGGGATTCCACACACAATGTATCGACAGAAGATACTCGGAGTTTTCGGAAGGTAATCTCACATGGTAGCACAAGTCAGGCGATAATATGGGGAGAGTGAGAGGTGATGGGGGCTCCGGGTCTACTCGACAACCCGTTGTTACCGAGTGGTGAATGTCATGGGTAAAAAGGAAGTAAAGCGATCAAGAATACAGCACACATGATTTAAAAAAACTTGTTATTTGCGGCATTACGGAGGATTGAGACATCTGTCAATGGTGTGAACTTGAGATATACGTGGGCAGTAAGAGTTTCAGACAAGGTTTGTTGTCGAAGACATGAGGAACGGACGAAATTGACACATGGAAGAATCCACCTCTCAGAACCATACTTTCTGTAATGGGTAGCATCAAGGCCAAGACAAAGACATATATGTCAAAGAAGTGAAGATCGAAGACTCACCATCAACACCTTTCGGTTACTCTTCACGTTAAAGTTTCCTACCAGTTGATAAAGTCAGTTTACCTGAAGAAGTCTTTCTCCTTCGACCACGAAATGATATATATAATAATGGGGTCAGAAGGAAGGCAGCGGAGGAATCCGCATAGGATTTTATGCGCTCTCGGTAGTAGAGTCCATTAGACTCTTGACATCTGTAATTGTCTCATCAAGCTCATTGCTGAAAAATGGTGAAAAAAAGCAGAAAGAATACCAGGTGAATAGATGCAAAAGTTGACCGACAAACATCGCTATGCACTAGTGGAGATATCCATTGTAACCTTCTTGTGATTGATTCAATTCGAGCTTGTAATCCCCGACTGCATGCATTGTGTCTTGTGGTGGGTTTTGAGTAACATTTCGGCCGTACCTGGAGTGCCTGGGAAAATGTTCAAAATACTTCTTGTCACGTGGCACGTCACAAGATCACATTTTTTTTATCATTGCAAATCTATGCTTTGTCAACCCTCGAAGGGAGTATTTCAAAAAAATTCTGTTGTAAAACAGCCTGGAGTGTTGATAATAGAATTACACAATAAGACGTAGTCATTATGAGACAAACCCTTGAAAAATCGACTGAAAAAATGTCCACTTCAGTAACTGCAAGTTCAAGAAAATATCCGGTATTCTGTGATATATCATAATGACAAGTCATGCAAGGTAAAGGTATGTAAGTAATGAGGAAAGTGGGTGTAGTAGGAAGGTTCAATTGGAGTGGCAAAAAGTGGCAGCAAAGTTGGGATAAATAGAAAAGAAAAATGCTGTCCAAAAGGTCCTACTTGTTGGCCATCAAGGAACGTGTAAATCAAAGAAACACGATGTCGCCAAAAGAAAGAATAAAGGAATGAAACGCCCACATTAAAAAAAGTACCAAGCATTACATGACCATCACCTAAGCCAAATGCGACCATCACCTTTGCTTTCGATCATCTATAGTGTAACAATTCCAACAACAGCCAAGACAATCCCAAATGCACCTGTCCCCACAACTGACCACCTCAATGATGGTTGTGCATCATTAGACCGTCTGATATTCCCTGTTGTGGTACTGTCTTCTGTTACTGGGGCTGTGACATTTCGGAGAAGTCGGGTCGGCAGCATCTGCGGAGAAGCCGATACTTGGAATTGTGGTGCAAGTGGAGCACCGTCGAATTGGAAAAGATGTAGTTTGAAACCTGTGGTGGGATCTTGGAATATACGCCATTGTGTATATATCTCTGTGACGTTGTAGTCCTCGATGAAGTTGGATTGTGCAGCACAGGTGTCCTGAATTTGTTGATAACCGTCCCCAAGGGGTGTCATCAATATAGAGCCGTTAGCTAGCAAATTGTATGTGCCATGGACCCAGCCAATGACGCCAGTAATGCAAGTTGGTTCTGACCCTAATAACATACTTTTCTTAATGGATAGATAAGAGGGGATTGGTGTTATACCCACCGTTGCCATTAAAGCGATAGCGTGCGATTTCATAGAAGCCATCATCAGAGCTGACATGAAACGATTCATCGCTGTGTCAATAATATACTGCGAGACACTCACAATGAATACGATATTCCTGTTGTTTTGGGATAGGTGAAGGACATGTTTGAAGGGTTGGCAAAGCCCTTTCGATCATTAAAGTATTGATAATCGCACTTAATTCACATTATAGTTGATATACTCACAGGTCCTGTAACAACGGCCTTGCTTCCTGAGCTCCAAGTGCCTACTATCGATGTAGCGTTGTGTATTGCGTCGTATACAATAACTTCTTGACTGGGATCATTTTGAGCGAATGCTTGTGGTGCCACTGACGCAAGCAGCAGGGTGACGAGTGATGGAATAAGCATGAAAGATGAGAAATGGGTATGAAGGGACCTGGATGCTGGATGGAGTGGTGTGGAGGATGAAAGTTACGGAGGGGAATAAAGATATGAGAAAACAAAGGGGCTTTCGTTCACGACCAACGATGACAACAACCAGAACGAGGGTAGTTTTTGTTTGGTTCTGTTTGGTTACAGAGAAATCTTTATTTGTTCGGCCGTTGCCTGTGCTACTCCACGGCAACATGTGCTGTGCTCTGACCGCAGTCGACATCCGTTACAGCCACTGACAGTACCATGAACGTTAAAGAAAGACATAATGGTGATGGTAATACAGACAATACGGGATGAGCAAAATGTAGACCGCTTTCTCATACACTGGTAAGCAGCTTTTTTGGCTAACAAAATTTAGTGTTGCTAATGGAACATAAATACAAGTGATTTCAATGTATGATTCCACGACGAGAATCCAACGTGGAACATCTGCACGACCTCGGCATGTTCATTTACCGAACTTGTCCCAAGGTTTGCGCCAAGATATTAGGGCATCCATAAGAGACAAAGCCAGATGGTAACATAACACCCACTAATCCTTCTTCAGTTCTCGCCGAATAACGAATACGCGCTCTCCATCATCAGTCGCGGTCGTTTCTTGCACACCGCGTAAACCCTGTAATCCTTGGACTGCCGGGCTACCCTTTGCTAAGACAACATACATCTCAAGACCATCACCGACCTGACAGATTTGACAACATCAATATCTGCGTTAGATATGAAATCAAATAAACAAACAGACTGACCTCAATATGCCTTTCTGTTGCACTTGTAAATGAATCGATGACAAGCGAAAGAACCGTTGATAACGGAAGATGAGTAGGGAATGAAGTTCCGGGTGCTGGGGTTTGATTCTTGAAATAAATCTTTAAAATAAAAATAATAAACCGGTGATATTAGCACCGAGAGAACACAATTGGAAAAAAGGCGCGGGAATAAATCGGGAAAGGATCGGATACCGCCTGCAGACGAGAGGGTGACACGGGACCGCAATGCAAACACAGAGTTCGCGCGTCAAATTCGGGAAGCAATGCAACTAAGCCGAGAGAGACTCTAACTGACCTGATTATCCAAGAAAGGCTGGACGAGAGCCTGTGCTGCACCCGCGGCGCGACATGTTTCGCGCTCGTACGAACCAACTGGATCAAACGAGTATACGGCTCCAGTACCTGAAGGAGAAGGGTAAGGTAAGCATCAGAAATCAGCTCCAACCAGATGACAAGGATAGGGAATATATTGATGACAATTTTGCCGAAATTTAGAAGATAAATGTATAGAGTAGTGAATCGAAGACACATACCGTCTTCTTCGATGCCTCCTAGGATATTGTAAACGTAGTAAGGGAAAAACCGACGGGCATAGAGCATCGTTTGGATGAGACGTGCGATCGCGCGAATAGGCATATCTTTTGCATGAGCGTGTCGATACCACTGTAAGAGAGTTAAATCCAGAGTGGGGTAGATATAGTATGAACCGCACCTCTAAACGTTGTCTGACTTTCTTGACAAACATGTTTCCATCGGCTGAAAAACCGTTGACAGCAAGCACGGCTTTGTCTGTTCTGGTAGATCGTAATAAATGGGTCAGACGAGGGAGCGATGATGGAGAATAATCAAACAAACAGTCGGAAAACCTTTGGTGCGTAACGTGTCTGAATCATATAGCCTTCACTCTGTCTTGTGTCGCTTGCGATGACGCTATAATCAGCACCTGCGATGGCGAGGATTGTTCCGCCATTTTCTGTGTAGGGGTTGAAAGCTTGTTGGATTGGTTGAGCGATGGTAACCATGTCTGGCATGAGTGTATGAGAGCGAGAGAAAGGGAGAGCGATAAGAAATGGGAGTATATATAACGACGCAAAGAGGGCTAAGGCAGGACGAGGAAGAGGCCGCGTAATGTCACGTTAGACTGAAATGCGCGTCCTCGCGTGGGAACTCTTGATGCGTTCCTCCGAGTATTTTCCCCGGTCGGTCTCTTCGTGTGTGTTGGCCATAAAATCATCGTAGGTCGATACTCTCTGTCACCGCGGCGTTTCTTAGCCCTGAATACCATACAACTCCAATTCCTCTAATTACTACAAACTCTCTTTTCTCTCCACGTCTTCCGACTACTCTCCGTTCTTCGTAACTCTCGTATTCTTAAAGTCAATTTTGTATTACTTATGCACATGTTCACCCTTGTGGCCCTCATGATGCTTCTCTAACGAAAATAGTTAGCAATGTTGATCACTACTTATCCAACTCTGCGGATACTCGGAACGTGTCATTCCTCCTCTGCTGTCCTTTCCTCTCTGTTCCTGCTCCTTTATCTATCGCTTCCGCCAACCCTGTTTCATCTATCTCGATGTCCACCACTTTTCATCCACAAATATGCTATATTAATCTTCACTTTACTGGTTTTTGGGTAGGTCACGTCGAAAATCCTAATCCATCCTTTCGAACACTATTTTTCCGATGCAACGAGTTGATTGGGTACCCCCTCTCTGTCGAGTCCCTCCCACCGTCTCCCATCCGACTCCCACGTCCTTTCACCATGCGTGGGTGACGATTACCGAGAACATCCCTAAGACTCACACGCAACATCATAACCTGTTCTCAGTTGAAGATTCGACTTCCTTCCGATCCTACCATCTATTTTTCTACGCCTGCCTCATTCGGTCACCTCCTGCCCTAATTTTGGATCAATATGTGGACGTCAAGTTTGAGATGACGTTCCTCTCCGCCAGTCTGTTCATCTTGTGGGTCAATCAGCAAATCCATACCTTCGTTTCTGTTTTTTTGGCCAGATGACAATCTCTACCCACCTTTGGACCGATTAGAACTCCAGGTCTAATTAACCATCATCCAGGTAGCAGATTTGTTAGACGCAAAAACTCACTTTCAGTTTGTTTTTAACAAATGGAATTCTAGCAACTCAAAGGATATACACGGGTTGTAAATGTGCTGACTTTGCGCTGTCAGTCTAGAGATATCACAGGCAGTGTCTGGTAGTCAAAGTCACAATTTCCATTTTTATGCGCAGTAATCAATCGCTATTATGGATCATTCTCTGTCATCCTTTTTTTTCCGCGCTCCCTCGTATCAAATGCTTTTGCATGCTCGTCCTGCACAAACTCCATCCACACGTGTTGAAAAGATCGTAAACAACGGCACCAGATTACTTATGACCAGTTTGGTTCGGCACCGCTTTACATGTGACTGGCACCATTCCTGATCACTCCCCCACAATATGCTTCATCAGCTGAAAGGCTCTTTAATCATATCCTACTCGGTATCTATGCTCAGATGGGATGACCTTGTTCTAACGCTCGCCCAAAACCAAGTATATACTTTCAAATCTATCTATAATACATCAGCGCCTTCACCCATGGTTAGGTAAAGTCCACCCTCCCTTCCTCCCCTCTTTAGGGAAGATAGCTGATAATCATACACGTATACTCTTCGCAAGCCACTTTGCTTCCCTCAAGGAATGTCCGACCTTCTGCAATTTAAACGTCTCTGTTAACAGAAATAAATGCGCGTGTTCGTTAATCCGTTATATTTACTTACTAAAGGCTTCAGTCCTCGGTAATTCGTCTTGCTACATGCCGGAATGCAAACTACACGATTCGTTCACCCTTTACGTGAATGCTCTTCAAAATCTATTTTGGGTTTCTGCGGGGTTTCCTGATCCATTCCCATGACAGAATATTTTCTATTTTTTTCACACCTGGAAAATGCGCATCATCCGCGGCAAGAAATGCCTTGCCGAAGGCCGTTTAGCTCTAATTCGCTCCTTTCCCATCAAGCGGGTGATATTTGCATGAGGACTTGTATTGTTCTCTACGCAACATATAATATGAAGGTCTCACCACTAGCCCAGGTAACTGGAAACATCAAGGTCCAATGTAAGAAGCCTAACTGTAAACCGTCACCGCCCTAAGAGATGTCTTCGAAGGTCGTCTGCCTTGTATTTTTTTTTAGTTTTGTTATAAACCATGTCTAACAAGCTTTTCATCAAGTTCTACAGTCGTTCGATGGTAGTAGGGGGCTTCTAGTCCTATCTCACGGTATCATCTAATTGGCATCTTCTAAGAATTGGCCGACAGACCCTTCTTACTTCTCAATCCGCAGCTCCTCACGTGGACCATTTTCTGTTACGTTGCCTTATGATGGAAAAAAAGCGTATGTTTCGCATAATCCGCATCAAAAACACCTTCATTACTTCTGGCTGCTCGCGCCCTGATGGCCGTTGGTCATTTGGTGCTTTGCTTTGCTACGTTACTGTTTCTTGTTCTTGTCAGAAGCTTCGATCTTATGCCCAGTTACCTCTCCCCACCCCACCCCCACCCTCTCCTTGCAAGCAACTCAGGAGTTATGAGGCCGAATATGAATCGGTAGAAGTAGAAGAAGGATTGACTACCCCACTCTGTCCCTACTGCTCCACTTCATCGTCTTCGACTTGAAAAGCGTCCGAGAATTATAGGTCTAATCCGAGGAACCCGTAAAACATATGTACCCTATTTCCCTACTCAAGATTCATTTTATGTTGTCGGGCACCTACGAACCATCCGATAGTACCCTTTCTCCACCTATCTCTAAAAATGAACTTTAGTGTCATCGGACCCGCTGGGGTCTTGGCAATTCATATCTATGATTTGAAGGTATATTTGGCTGGCAGTTTCCTTTATCTTGTTGGCAGAGAACTATGTTGAGAGTCCCTTAACTGTGCAAAAATATAAGAAGTAGTCGTGTAATAAAAGTAAATGATATTGTTTTATTGTTTACAGTGAATGAAGGCAGGCAAGGTGTACATCCCTTTATTAATTTTAATACTCGAGCCGATGCCAGCATTTACCAAGGGAATTCATTACTATTCCAATCGTAGAAACGACCTGTGATGCCATTCAATTAGATCTGCCTCTTAAGATCAGAGATAAAAACATCTTCACCTGTGGGTCCATCCTTGTCCAACAATGCATGGGGTACAATCGACTCAGCACCTTCACGAACAGTCTTTCCTCCCTCCCCGAAGTTATTCAACTTCGTCGACGTGAATCCAGGCGTAACCGTGTTCACCTTGATACCATCTCCTTTCAACTCATACGCCAATGCGATAGTGTACGAGTTGGCCGCGGCTTTACTTGTGTTATAAGCTGTGACATGAAGAGTGGAATCTGGTCTGGACATGAACGAATTGGAAGCCATGTCTGTGGATACGTTCGTGATAACACCTTGTTTCGAGGCGCGTAGGAGAGGAATGAATGCTTGAGTGGTTTGAACGAGTCCGAAAAAGTTTGCTTCGAATGCGGTGCGGAGCGTGTCGAGTGAGACTGTTAAAGCGTTCTGATTCTGGTCCAGTAGACCAACACCTGGAAGGGCCCGATTGCATATAGTAAGTAATAACGCGCGATAGTAGTGAGGGATGCAATTACCTGCATTGTTTACTAGGACATCAAGGTGTCCTTCATTCCGTTGGATAAGATCCTTCGCAGCATTGATCGTAGAGATATCGGTGACATCAATTCGTACGAATTTTACATTCAAGCCGTCGTTCTTCAATTTGGATCTGATGATAACCAAAATATCAGAATGTAGTATGATCAATACTGGTAGGGAAGAGGTCATACTGTGCTTCGAGTCCAGCTGCTTCATTCCTTGCTGCTAAATATACGACGTGTCCCTTTTCTGCAAGGATACGGACGATCTCAAAACCGATACCTGTGTTCGAGCCTAACATAAGGTTAGTAAACTGCTCAAGAATTTGTGCTTATACTGCTATCCGGCAGCCTACCTGTTACGAGGATAACTTTTGACATTGTTGTGTTACTTGTTGAACCTTTGGGATGCGAGGAATTCGATGCAACTGGGATGAGCTTAACTTGATCTTTATAGTTGTCTCAAGTCCCTATATTCGACAATGATGACATGATACATGTCCCATGTGGTTACATAGTGAAGCGAAGAAACTTTGTTTGCCCACGCAATTTTCGATGCCGTCGTGTATACGCGTCCAGTACTCAACGAGACGGCTTTTTAATGTGAGCATTTGGATTCAAATTCGTTTGATGCCGTTTCTGACGTGGATAATTGATAGCATGAATCACGGCTTTCGAATGCATAATGTGTTCGGCAAAATATTACAGCATATTCACCAACTCTGCACATAACAATAACATTGTAGCCTTCGCCAACGGATATTTTCCTACCGTACCACGCAATAAATCTGTAAAGAGTTACATAAAATGTCATCACAATTGACCAAAGCATAAAGACTTTCGTAAAGTCTTCTACCCTCTGAGACCGTTCACAGCCGCTTTTCGGAAACCAATCCTTTGAATAAATAAATAAAAACCACTGATTCCTCCAATCATCTTCCTTCTCGAATTACGTAGTGCAACGGATACTGATGAACGATCCAAAAGTACCGCTCCATCACCTACCTCTGAAAATGAGTTATTCCTCATCGGTACCTCTCTGACGTCTTGGCAATTTATGTCTATGATTTGAAGTAGAGTCGGGATATACTCTAATGGCACTTGAGATAAAATGACCAAAAATTACTTTGGTGCAAAAATTATTATTATTTATTCATTTATCTGTTGATTGTATTGAGAACCAGTCTCTATCCCACACTCCCATAGGAGACCTCAATTGCGTGTCACTTGAAGTTACCCGTGAGATCTATTTCAGGGTCAAAGGTTTACTGGTATGTACTTCTAAGTGTTGTGAAGACTTCTGGCCCCTGGTCCTTACTGTGATTTGAGTGTGCCTGCTATTCTGAATATTTTTTGAATATTAAGGCCTAATATGCCAGCAGACGAGACAGACTGAAGACATCTACGTCCAGGAATCAACGTTCAACATCAACCTTGAAACTTTCGTCAGCTTTTCAGCGACTGCGGCCAATAGTTTTCCCTTAAATAAATCTCCTGTACTAGTGTCTGTCGCCTTCACTCACCTGTAAGTTTCATCCGCCCTGAGCTGATATTCTATCTCATTCTTAACGTTCAAAAAGTACACATGTATATACTTTAGTTGAACCGAAACTCACAGACGTTATCAGGTGGAAAAAATGTGGAAGCGACCACCTCCGCTTCTCAAACTCTGCTATTCTTTACCGACAGAAGCGTTTAGGCGTTTACACGTTGCATTGTTCATTCGATATCTGAGTCGATACCACTGTTTACCAGGACAATTCTTTACCATCAAAACTGTAGAAACGACCTGTGATGCCAGTCAAATTAGATCCACCCCCAAGATCAGTGATAAAAAAACCATCACCTGTAGGTCCATCCTTGTCCAACAACGCATGAGGCACAATTGTCTCAGCACCTTCGCGGGGAGTCTTCCCCCCCTCACGGAAGTTATTCAACTTCGTCAATATTTGTCCGGGCCCAACAGAGTTTACTTTGATACCATCCGCTTTCAACTCATACGCCAATGCGATAGTGTACGAGTTGGCTGCGGCTTTACTTGTGTTGTAAGCTGTGACATGGAAATTTGAAAAAGGTGAATCTGAGGCCATGAATGTGTTGGAACCCATGTGTGTGGTCACGTTGGTGATGACACCTTGCTTTGAGGCGCGCAAGAGAGGAATGAATGCTTGAGTGGTTTGGACGAGTCCAAAAAAGTTTGCTTCGAATGCGGTGCGGATTGTGTCGAGTGAGACTGTTAAAGCGTTCTGATTCTGGTCCAATAGACCAACACCTGGAAGACCCCACCACATATAGTAAGTAATAGCTCGCAGTAGGGAGGAAAAGTTTAAAATTACCTGCGTTATTTACTAGGACATCAAGATGTCCTTCGTTTCGTTGGATAACATCTCTTGCAGCGGTGATAGTAGAGATATCAGTGACATCAATTCGTACGAATTTTACATTCAGGCCGTCATTCTTCAGTTTGGATCTGGTATTATCAGAATATCAGAATATTGTATGATCAGTACTGGTAAAGTAAAAATCGTACTGTGCTTCGAGTCCAGCCACTTCATTCCTTGCTGATAGGTACACAACGTGTCCTTTTTCTGCAAGGATACGAACGATCTCGAAACCAAGACCGGTATTAGAGCCTAAAATTCAAGGTGAGTAGCTGCTCAAACTCTTGCGTTATACCAGTATTTCCATAGTTCACCTGTTACGAGTATGACTTTTGACATACTTTCGCTTCTGTTGTTTCAATTCTGATCAATGATCTTCAAGGTCTGAGATTTTCAAACCTCTAGATGATCTCGCCTTTATAGTTCTCTCAACCCTCATAATGATGGTTTCATACGGTCATGCTTGCGTGGCAGGGATGCCGTCACTATGCCACGGCATCGGAAACAATGCATCTCGTGAGTACCTGACGCGTACATTACTTTCAATGCGGCACTCACGAGATGCGGTATATCCGGATTTCAATTTGATTGTTGAACGTTGATGGATGATGTATGATGCCCTATAGTCGCAGCTCTCGATGTCGGCAAAACGCTACAATATGTATGCAGTTCAATAGTCTGTAGCTTGCGTCATCACAAACTTCACAGCCACCACTAGCTGGTATCTTCTCACTGCACCACATGGCACATATGTATGTGTTATATCTACAAAGACCTATGCACAATGTCATCATGAATGACTAAAGTTTATAATTTAGTACAAAGGCCTCACCAGAATTGCCAGTAAACCTTGATGTTCTTCAAATTAACGAACTAGTGAATTAATTCAATGAGAGTTTACACTTCTCTTGTTATTCCATCTAATATCAGTTACTCATGAAGTATTGTGACGAGATAGTAAGACTTCACCGAGCCACTGGTCCTTTGACTCCCAAAGAATACACAACATGGCAGACGGAACAGATTAAAATCAAGGAATCATCAGCTTTTAGCAGCAACCGCGGTTAATAAAAAAAGTATTTTTTCCGCGTTTAAATTACCCACACCGGCGTTTGCCGCCACAAGATCCCCCAGCACCAAGTTCTGCGAATCTTTAGACTAGGAAATCATGGATTCCATACTTCTTCATAACTCATGTCCTTCCGGTCTCTGGTCACTGCATACCATATCTTATTCTAATGCTATTTTTCGGGGAAGACGTACACATATATATACTCCAGTTGAACCGAAACTTACAGCTTGTTATCAGCCCTGGAAAAACTATGGAAACAGCGCTTCACTAGCACTTTTTATATTCTTTTATCAACCGATGGGTTTACATCTTTTCAATATTGAGTCAATGCCACTATTTACCAAGGCAATTCTTCACCATCAAAACTATAGAAACGACCTGGATGCCAGTCAGTTAGAATCACTTCTTAAGGTCAGTGATAAAAAACCCTTCACCTGTAGGTCCATCCTTGTCCAACAACACATAAGTCACAATTATCTCAGCACCTTCATGGGGAGTCTTCCCTCCCTCCTTGAAGTTATTCAGCTTCGTCAACGTAAGTCCAGGCGAAACCGCGTTCACTTTAATACCATCCGCTTTCAACTCATACGCCAACGCGATAGTGTATGAGTTAAGTGCGGCTTTACTTGTGTTGTAAGCTGCGAAATGGTAAATTGAATAAAGTAAACCTGGGGTGGCCATATACGCGTTGGAACTCAAGTGTGTGGTCACGTTGGTGATGACACCTTGCTTCGAGGCACGCAAGAGAGGAAGGAATACTTGAGTGGTTTGAACGAGTCCGAAGAAGTTTGTTTCAAACGCGGCGCGAATTGTGTCGAGCGAGACCGTTAAAGCGTTTTGATTCTGATATGTTAAACCAATAGTACCTGGAAGACCCCGACGGAATATAGTAAGTAACAATAGGAAGGAAAAGTTGAATTACCTACATTATTTACCAGGACATCGAGATGTCCTTCATTTCGTTGGATACCATCTCTCGCAGCGGTGATAGTAGAGATATCAGTGACATCAATTCGTACTTTACATTCACGCTGTCGTTCTTCAATTTGGATCTGATAGTATCAGAGTATCAGAATGCCATATAATCAGTATTATCAAAAAGCAAATCGTACAATGCTTCGAGTCCAGCTGCTTCATTCCTTGCTGATAGATACACGATGGGTCCTTTTTCTGCAAGGATACGAACGATTTCGAAACCGATACCAGTGTTCGAGCCTAATGTTTCAAGGTAAGTAACCGCTCAAACTCTGCATTATATTTCACCTGTTACAAGGATGACTTTTGACATTATTTTCGCTTCTGTTGTTCCAGATTTGAACTTTGAGGTCCGAGAATTTCAAATCTCTAAACGAGACCGTATTTATAGTCCATTAACCCTCTATATTGACGATGATATCACACGGCCATTTGTTAGAAAGCTTGCGTGGCAGGGATGCCGTTGCATGGTGCAACGGCATCGAATGGCAATTCGTGGACTGCTGGGGGTGTACATATCAAGGCATCTGGATTTCAATTTTTTTTGTGTTGATGCATAATGCTCCATCGCAGCTCTGGTTTGATTGATGTCGGCAGGGTGGCTGGCGTCATCACGAACTTCACAACTTCCACTAACTGGTATCTTCCTCCTGTACCATGCATTGAATCTACAAAGAGCTATGCACAATGTCATCATGGTTATATTGGTTTCATATCCTAGTTCAATGTATAGTAAACACAGACCAATATCTGCTTCAATACTGCGGGCCACTCCACGAAGCTTCTTCATTGATTCCAATGTAGCTTTCATACCAGATTCTGAACATGCCGGAGAATTACTGTCAAAAAGTAGCGTATAGACGATGGACGTAAGTTTTGAGACAGGTGCAATTGTAGCCATTAATAGAGAGTTTTTCATAGATTGCAATGTTTGAGATGTAGCAGAGAACGACTGTCACATAGCGGCTATCATAACATTATCATGAAAAGCGCATCACTCACTCACAGGAATATGGATTTTATAACTCTCACTGGACATTACAGATGAAGACGGTGCGGAGAGATATGCAAAGGTAAAGCTTCAGGCTTGTCCTCCGAAAGAAGAGGAAGTGATTCTGAAGCAATGACCAAAGTCAAAGGAACAAATTCTGAATATAGAGATAATTTCTGTCAGTAATATTTAAAAAAAACAAAAAACCGACCTACCCATCCGCACCAAATTCCCCCTCCCATTCCATAACAGCAGATGCAGACCGGGCCCCAAGCTCAAAGGTATATCTTTCCATAACTTCTGCCAGTGCAAGTACAACATCGTTCTCAACAGCACTTCGGGCTCTACCCAAATACACACATTCCGCCTTTCCAGTCCTTGACCAACTTTTCAATCTTGCACATCCAACAACAGCCCGGGGCAGCACGGCAGCCTGAGGACTGGATGACCATCTTGCATGCCAACGAGAACATCCCGCGTCCACAAAGCCATAGCAACCTGTACACTCTTCCCAAAAATCGCTCCTACCTGGGAGGGTGTCTTATTAGCATCCGCAAGTAGACTGCATTTTAGATGTGATGCATGGCGAAAGCAGAATTTTCTGAATTTACTTTCAATGAGGTTCGTAACTGAGGATGATCGATAAAAGAAAATACTGCTGTAGCCGCTAATGGTGTTGGGACTGGGGAGAGGTGCGCGAGGTGGCGACTCTGTGAGCCACCGCAGCTTGTATTGTCGTTATTGGCGGGGACGACTCTGATGGCTACAATAAGAGAGCTGTATGCAGGTCGATGGTTGTTTCGATCATGTGACTCGTATAAATTTGAATCTATGTCATGTTCATCCATACACTTGTGTAAGTCGTTCTAATTCATCAAGTAGATATTCCTTACTTCCTCTTTCAGCAGTAGCACAGATTTTCGACATAAAAGATTTCATGGGCGCTTACAATACAAACAAACTGTCAAATTAGACATGTGAGAGTGATCCATGATGGGAAATGCTGTGGAGAATTCGTGCAGACTCACACTGCTCACATACTCTCTCCCCCAATACCCATACCATAGTTGAGAACTTTGCTCATCAATACGGTATGTTTTGCTCAATCTGTTCATTGCAAAAAACAACAAACAGATAACGCTCCATATCCAGGATTCAAGAAATGTCTCCATCAAAACGAAATCAACGTATCATTGACATTCTTACTGTTGCAAAGCAGACGCTTGATACTACACAAAGCTCACTCAGCCTGATTCCTGTTCCTGGATTATCCAGTGCAGCTTCAGCATTGTCTGGCTTGGTTGGTATAATTTTGGTACGTAGATAATAATATATTTTCTACCTTTAAATGATTTAGTTGATCAGGTTGCCGAAGGGAACAAAGGGATACGGGAGGATATAGCAGATCATGTGCAGGAGCTCACGTCGATTATCGAGCGAACAAGGAAAATGGTCGAGTCAGTTATAGGGGCCGATGACGAAAATTTGACACGAGCTCGTCTGGTAAATTCACCTAACTTCACAGAGAGGGTTGCTACTCTCGAGAAGTGAGTCATCATGATAGTTCCATATGTTTTGCTTATAACTTGATACTCGTAGAGATCTGAAGGATCTTACGAATGTGACAAAAAGCCTTGAAACGGGATTGCTTGGATTTATTTTGAGCAAGAAAAATGCGGATACGTTATTGAGGATTAGGACCGGCATTGACGATGCCACGAGAAAGTTCTACGTATGCATTTGATTTTATCTAACTGGTTAGCGCTCCGTCATGACATATGACACAGATTCAAGGTGGAATGACGGTAGAGATGTTGATTAATGGAATTGTAACTGATATCCAGGTTTGAATCTTGTTTTATGTTGTTGGGCAAACAATCTGATATAAATTGATAGCAAATTAAGCGTATGCAACAGCAGGAGCGTGAGCGTGCGGAACAAGAGCGTAAGTTTGTCTAATTATCAAGGTTGATTACTCATCGCACCGCTTGCAGTCGACGAAAAAGCACTAGACAAGCTGCCACACGTCAACGCTGGTTACTCTTCCGCCCAGATTCCGACTAAATTGGGTACACTGAAAGGTACTAGGACCGCATTGCTCAAGGAAATCACAGAATGGTCGCTTCGACGGGAGTCGGACAGAATCGGCTCTTTTATATACGTTCTAAGTGGTGGTGCTGGCACCGGTAAATCTACAATTGCGTTTGAAATGGCTCAAAGATTGGAGGACGCTGGGGCACTTGGTGCCTCATTTTTCTTTGTCCGTGATGCAAGTCACTTTAATACAACGACTTACGTATTGACGACAATCGCCTATCAATTGGCACGTAACCACACCAGCCTCTATCCTCATATCGCGAAGGCTGCTCGAGAGTACAGCCGCAAAGGCAAACAGGGGGAAAAACTTCAGATGGATCTCGATAATTTGATTATCAAGCCATTGAAGAATGTTGAGGCATCGCACCGCCCAATCATCCTTGTTTTTGATGCACTCGATGAGTGCACTAAACCAGCCCAGACTGAGGTTATCCGACTCCTTTTCCTCTTCATGGAACGGCTTCCTGAAATCCCATTTCCTGTCCGAATACTCGTTACCACCAGACCAGAAATGAAGATCGAAGCAGCCTTTAACACCGAAAAGCTTCGCAATGTGTCGAAACCATTTAAATTACACGAAATACTGAGACAAATCGTCGACGGAGACATCAAGCTTTTTCTGGACACAAAACTGAAGGATCTTAGCTGCTGGGAGATGGTGTTCAGTAGCATCCCTAAAGTTGTGGAAGGCCTTACCAATCTCTCTGCCGGCTTATTCATTTATGCCGATACCGTCGTCAATTTTTTGGATAACAATCCACATCATGCAGTCGATGTACTCAAGGCACTTTTATCTGATAAACCATCAGAGGCGGCATTCAGCCTAGAGAATCTCGATCGGCTATATCTCGTTGTCTTACAGAATGCACTCGATGATAACTGTCTGAAAATTCCAGGCATGCAGGAGTATATTCAAGTTGTACTCGGCAGTCTCGCTTTACTTCAAGATCAGATATCGACATCTGGCCTAAACGATTTGGTTGGTGTTCCAATGCGATTTATCCGGGACATTCTAGCTCGGCTGGGTTCGGTCATTCTCAAACCAGAACTGGACGATGTTGGGATTCGAATGCTGCATGCAAGCTTTCCGCAATTCCTCATCGATATGCACCGCTGTACCAACTTTAAGTTTTACATCGACCCGTCTGTACACCACCGTCGTCTGGCATCGATTTGCCTGGAGGTGATGAATACGAGGTATCCACCAACAAGGAATATTTGTGAGCTGGATAATCCGACGATAATGAAATCAGACATCCCTGATCTGCACGATTCTGTCAAGAAATATATCCGACCAAGTTTACAGTATTCTTGCGTTCACTGGGCTACACATCTATCTCAATGTAATGACCCAAGTCAGGATATCTTGGATGCAGTGATGGAATTCACGCGGACGAAACTTCTAGTATGGGTAGAGGTGCTCAGTTACATGAATCGGCTTGATGCTGCTGTGCCGGCATTGCTTGCGGCACTTTCCTGGTGCGAGGTGCGTCTCTAACTGATTCAAGTGATATAAGAAAGACTGAATACTGTTGTTAGGTTCACATGCAGGACGGGGACAGGAATGAAATTGTCCAGCTAATAGATGACATGCATCGGCTAGTCCTGCAATGTTACACACCTATCAATGATTGTCCCGAACACCTGTATATCTCTGCACTCCCATTCGCACCATTATGCGTGCTCTCCGCCCACTACAACAATTTTGGCAAGATAACAACCCATGATTATACTACCATAAAATCACTGATGCCTCGAGATTCATCATGGGGTGCTTGTCTCCACACAATTACAATAGATGCAAGATATTGTCGCGCAGTGCTTTCCCCCAATGGGAGGCTAATTGCATCTGGGTCAGAAAATGAGGTGGGTATATGGGATGCTAGTATCGGATTATCAAAGAGGACCTTAGCCGGGCATACGGAAAGAGTCCACTGTGTTGCATGGGCCCCTGATGGGGAGTCGCTTGCTTCTGGTTCGGCTGACGGGTCAATCCGTGTCTGGAATGCTACATCCGGTGCACAAGTACATGTGCAAGATGTTCAAAGCAGAGAATGCAAAGTGTATGTTATATCGTGGAGTCAAGACGGAACACGACTTGCTACTGGAGCTTATCATGGTGGTGTTCATGTGTGGGACATCATGATCGGTGAGAAGCTGAAGAGGAGAATGTCCATTCCTGAAATAGATACAGTGTTGGCGATATCGGGGAATCTGGAGCGTGCAATAGACTGGACAGATGAATGGAAGCTTCGATTATGGGATATGGGATATAAGGATGGCAAGATTTTGAAGGAGCTTCCCGTGCAATTTACCGTCGATGCAGCTGTGTTTCTACACGGTGACTTACAGGTTGCCTTCTCTGGGCTCGATGACACGATCTATGTGTGGGACTTAGAATCTGGCGAATGCACTCCAAAAGTCACATTGAAATCCACCGTCGAACCCGAGACTTTCATCTACGGCATTGCTGTGTCCCAAAACAGAAACATTCTTGCCTCGTCTACTGCTGATAAAATCCATTTCTTTGACACGAAATCTTGGGATTCACTTGGTTCCTTCAGAGGCTATTTTGGTTACAGCGCATCATTCACTCCAGATGATCGTCGCCTCCTAACTTCTCGCAGTACAATCAATATGTGGGACTCGTCCTCCGTGCTTGCACCAAAACCACGAATCACATCATCCACTCCATCGCCATCATCTTCACCAATTGTAAAACACGACAGAAACATATATTTCGTAGCTATCTCCTTCGACGGGTCACGAGTAGCGGCTGTGTCTGTTAATGCAGTCAGTATCTGGTCTCTCAAATCTGCATCACTATTATGCATTATTCGGGGATATTTTCCTGGAAACGTTGCCTTCTCTCCTGACGCGCAGAACATTGCCGTCGTTGAATATGAAAAGACTTCTATATGGGATATCACGACAACCGAACCTGCTTTGGTGCAGAGCATATCCACCGCAAATAGTATCGATGATAGAATCGCCTGGTCCCCCGATCGACTTTGGATCGCGGGCCCAGCATATGATCCTAATACTAATACAACACGAGGGCTGGGTGTATTCAATGCAGTAACAGGCGAGCTTGTGAAATATGTTGCGTGCAGCAATAATGGGACATTTTTGGAAGTAGAGTTTTCGCAAGACAACATATTGTTATATTTAGATTGTAACGGGGATGAAGCAATTTTCAGATGGAAGGAAGGGGAGAAAGTCGACCTCGTGCAGCACAAGTGGAAAACTGAGATAGCACAGAGGATGGATTTCCACAAGGATGCATGGATCATTCGCGAGCGGGATGGGAAGAGATTATGTTGGGTACAGCAGAGATATCCAAGCGCGATTGCGCGGTGGGGCAATTATTACGCTGTGGGGGAATCTGGCCAGCTAGACATTTTACACATAGAGGAAAGTTCTGTAGATATGACAAAGGATTCTCAGATTCTTATATAGAATTTAAATTTACGCAGTCTTACAAAATATCATCTCGAGTATTTTGTCGGTGATCCTTATGAAAGCAACATTCACAAAGATGATTGTTAGCTCTGCAACACAACTACAACGTCACTCATGCTTATGTTTTCGTAAAATGTACTGGGAAAGCTGAAATTTGTTATCAGTAGCTAACCAATATCGTTATTAAGTTTCATAAAGGTTGTCAAACGTCCAATTGTTTCACCAGGCCATTGCCGGCACTAAAACCGTCAGTGACTGCTTCTACAAAAACTCCAGAATAGAAAAGCCCTTCCGTTGTTCCTTCTTGGATTCCGTGGTGTACGACGTCGCCTTGGTCTGCTGGGGAGTCGTTGACACTAACAAGCGGCAACTAGGGTTACAATAATTCAAAGCCTGCCTTCAACATATCGGAAATTCAAAAAAAGAAATACCTTAAGAACACCAAAATGAAAGTCTCCTTGTCCAGCCGGGCCAGCAGCAGTTGTTGGGTTTGACATGGCTTTGGAAACAGCTTTGAGAGGTGATCCACCTTCCGAATTGAATACTTCAAGTGTGCGTTTGTCCCAATCCACCAGCACGGCAAAGTTGTGCCAGATATTAGGGAAGAATGGCGTAGTGAACAGTACGTTCAGCGCGTGATCGAGAACTTTGAAGTAATGTGCGTTTGGTACTGGTAGAGGCCCAGTAGGATTAGTGAAAGGTGAACCTAAATTGAAAGTGGTTAATCGGACCAACAACTGATTCGTTCAGACGAGGGACATATTTACCAAGTTGTATACCAAACACATGAGTCCCATCACTAGGTTCAATGAATACAATCTGATATTCATGGTTATAATTAAGCGGATGCTTCACATCCATCATGATGGAGAAATGGAAGGCGGTCCTCCCTACTTCCATCAAGGAATTAAGTGAGGCGTGATCCCCATTCTTTTGTGCAATAAGTTCTGTACGGCGGAAACCAAATTGAGGCGTGCTACTCCCAGGAGTGAAGACAGAGCTGTTATCGATCGTGACTAATATGGTTTGTTCTGTAGGAATCATGAGAGATGGGGATATTAAGTTCTTGTTCCACAAAGGTGTTGGTGGGATCGAACGTCCAACTGGAATTGAATACTGTTCGATTGATAAGCCTATTGAATCCTTAAGATATCATGATACCATGAAAATACACACATGTGAAGCATTTTCTGACCCTTTAACACCACTATAGTCCGAGCAAAGGATAAGTACAATCTTGGAGTTGTCTCGTGTACACTCACTTACGTCAAGTAAGGATCAGCAGACACATCCAAGTCACCCTTCGTAAAACTTAAGGGTGTACGACCATCATAAATGATTGGTGTCCCTGCGATGGTAGCGGCAAAGACTGATAACACTAGCGCTGGAATGATCATATGAGTAATGTGGTGATCAGTTGAAAAAATTCGCTCTTCCTTTATGGTGTTCGTGTATGGGTAAATCTTCGGATAAGGAGTTATATCGGCGTGAAGAACGTTAATGCCGTCAGGATGCGTTGAATAACTTGAAGGGGTGGGGCGCATTGACAACTCTATTTCGCCGTGAAGGAGGTCATGTTATATGAATTTATATCCCATTTCCGATGCATATGATGCTGAAAAGACGATACTGAGAGAGGGATAACATTCGTGTTGGGCGTAGTTAGACAGTAGAATACATCTTGTGTACATCCTTTATGCTTTCGTCAATATATATGTAATAAACTGAATTGTTACGACAAGTGAGTAAACTGAAGAAGAACGAGGGGGATATGCGCTTACCACTAGTCATCCACCAACAGCAGAGAATCTAGTACAGAAAATCCAGTCGCAACTCCACCTTCATTACTATCTGTTCCCTTGGTTCTCACTAACCAGCCTGCTTCGCTCTCCTGTATTTCTCCAGAAGGAACCCCAAATAGTGACCATCCAAAAATTCCAAGCTCGCTGACGACTTCAGTCTTGACTGCGGTGCCATTTTCCGATCCTGTGCTACCAGCTTTGAGTAAGTAGTTTCCCGCACCTTTAGGAGGTATGATAAGTTCCATGGCAATCCAGGCCTGCCGCTCTGAAGGAACTAGTTTGTCCAGAAATTCGGGAATATCCTCTTTATAAACATTGTTACCCCCTCCTTCACGTTGTGGTTTGAGTACTAAATTGATGGCATTGTCCCTAGCTTTACGAACGCCAAAACTTTCACGTCCCGACTCATTTGCCTCATGATCGGGTGACAAGAGATCCTCACTAACATCCAAGCCCCACATCCCCATGAAGCTTTCCCGCAACTCTTTGACTTCTTCAGACGAAAATACTTCTTTACCATACTTGGCTTCATCGCATAAGAATCGTTCCAATACTCCAGGTTGAGTCAGAACTTCCTGAACTTTCTTGCCACCAGCTAGTTGGAGGGCAATTGATGGACATTTAATTGCCCTTGAGCGTTCGAGGAGAAAGCGTGTTTTATAATGGATTGCTGTGGGATATTCATGTGGCATATATCCAGACCGATAATACACAACGGATACCTCTACGGAACCATATGGCTCGAGGTCCTTCGAACAAGCGACTCGCAATTTGGAAGTCGCGGAATCTACAGATGCGGAATAGCCTAGTTCTTCGAATGTCTGACGAACAAGTTTGATTGAATATCTACTAGGGGGGTTAAATCATAAAACACGACATGGTGCAAATATTCTGACCTTTCCATTAATTCATACTCAAGCCAGCGTTGATCGAATATGTTTCTCTCTCCAGGCTGAGTAACCATTAATATACGAGAACTGCATTGATGAGCGACTGTACATATAATGAAATAAAGATCATTTACCTTTCTACTCCATAGGCTCTATGTGCCGTTGCAAGTCCTTCTGCAAGCCCTGATATACTTCTATTGAAAGGAAAGTTGTCCGCCTTTAGGTGAGGAGACACGTTGTAGTAATTAGTAATGGACTGTAGATATCTGATGGCTCTTTAGTCTAGCCAGAAAGTAAATGCAAGTAATATTACTTACCGATGCATCTCCGAAATTCGCTGTGACAGGCAACCAAAAGAAACTGAAATCGTATTAAACTCTACTTGCTTGATTGACAGAGGAGACTGGTCATTGGTGTCATTTAGAAGGTAATCTGATCGATAGAGGCCGAATTGTAAAGGCTTTCAGTGAAGTTAGATAATGAATTACACAAAATAATCATGCATATACCTGAGCAAGACCGTCGTCTCTGAGCTGCTTCCACCCAGCCCAAAGCTGGCCAATAAAGTCATCTACTTTACCGACACCACTTTCTTTGCCCATAACAGTATCTAGGAATTCTTCATCCATCGCGATTCTAGCATAGAGGATATTGTATGTTTTTTGTATCCGCTTGGCAAGTTCGAGGAGTCTTCGAGGGAAAGGCGAAGGAAACAATGAAATCGGTGCATGTATGGCAGCACTTGGTATAGTTGGTTGTGGTTGTGTTGGGGGAAGGTACAACAGGCCATGGGACAACGCATACGTGGTGGCATACAGGGTCAGCGCCTCAGCCTGGTCTTTTGAGAGTGATGGAGGCCATGCGGAGTAATCAAATATGTCGGCCATTGAATCGATTGTGGTACTCGAATACCAAACAAAGCTCTTCGACGTCGCCTGAAGCGATGAAGATATGCCGAGATGATGACTGAGATCCGAGATGGCGACATCGGACTCGGACATAACGCATTGGAAATATAATTAGCTCGATCCCTAGCCACTCCATTCCGACGTCCAGTAGTTTGTAATAGACAACGTAAGTTGCTCGATGTGATATGGCCCCATTGTCACTCCTATTGACTACAATAGCCTGTAGTCAATAAAATGATGACGATTGCTACTATAAATTGCAATGGTAAATATCCGGCGGAACATCGATCACAGCCGCAAATTTCAAGTTAATGCCATTATCGGGTTGCAAAGTTGTTTAAGTTCAGCCCGTCAACATCGTTGATCAATCACTCCATCTGCTCATGCACTCAACATGAAAGGTCCTGCAGAAATTGCGTGAGTGTCCCAGATTTGTGATTTCGGTACTATCTGAACCACATAGCCATGGTCCAATTTTGATTGGATTCACATTCAATGTATTCCTATATGGAATAACAGTTGCTCAGGCTTATATGTATTATACTACATACAAAATGTGAGTAAAGTCATATATATTCATTGTTCGACTCTTGACTTTGTCTTAACAGGGACAGGCCATGGATTAAAATCTTCGTCAGTATAAATGCTTTATATATGCGTTCGCTGCCAACGAAATCTTGGAAAGATCCTCGTTCTTTTGATTGCAGACACAACCAACACCATTTTTGACCTCATTTATCTCTATCGTTCACTCATTGTTCATTATGGTAAGTTTCTTTACCACTTTTTGACGCCGTTTTCTAACAAGAGCCAGGCAATATTTCACACCTCACAACTGCTAATTGGTGTACGTTCATGTTCAAAGGAATTCCTAGTGCTTATTTACCCTGTAAATTCGACAGTATTTGCAACAGGTTAGCTTCTTATTCTTGTTGTGCACCCAATAATCATTCCATTTTTAGATCCTGCATTAACAGTAACTCTTACGATTTCGTGCACCCATGTAATATGTCTAATCAACGGTCCGTAGGGTATAATTGCAAGTCTCGTACAGTCATTCTACGCCTGGCGTATTTACATCTTAACACACAACCTCATGTTTGTTGGTCCTGTCGTCATTTCTGCCGTATCTGGACTGGGTATATGCCACTGATATCCAGACGAATAAGTTATTAACATACTTCTATTAGGTGGTGCCATCGCTACTGCTGTTGAAGTTATGTATCAGCCCCATTTTGTGGACTTCAGGAAGTTCAAGGTAAGAACACCTTTCCATCTTTCGACCCATCACTCAATATCCACCAAAGAGCGTAGTCATTCTCTGGTTGGTTTCTGAAACAATAGGAGACATAATTATTACTATTGTCTTGGTAACTTACTTGTAAGTCGCAACTCGCAATGTTAGATTTGTGGTTTTCTCAACATCTTATAGAGTTAGTAGTAATGCCTTTTGCCCGCGCACTTTGATCAACTGTATAACAGAGCAAGCACAAGTCGGGATTTCCATCCTCTAACCTCATGGTAGATCGTATCATTCGTTGTAAGTTGACTACTGAACATCAACCATCGTCGCTTATCCCTATTGGTAGTGACAATACAAACGGGCCTAGTCACTTCTACTGTGGCCATGCTCGACCTGATATTTTTCTTAGTTGATGTAAAGTACCAGCATACAACCTCATCCTGGACTGACTGACGATATACAACATTCAGCCGACAGGAACGTAAGCTGGATTCGATGTTTCGCATCGATGTAGCTGACTTATCTATACTTTAAAAGCCACCTTATCTTCAATCTACCGCTTTGTAAATTATATACCAACTCTCTCATGAGTTCTCTCAACGCACGACAAGGTTGGAAATTCTGTCTCACCGCATCTAGTGCTACAGATTCCAAAGGGCTATGCAACGCTGAAATATCGGCTATAGGTGGTGAATTGAATAAGTGAGTCTATCATTAGTTTCTTCGCTTGAAGTGGTTTTTGTTGAGTCATGATTCCTAGTTCTCACGATTTACATTCTTCGCTACATGAAAGGAGCGCTGCCGGCGAAGATCCTCTCTCCAATCCTGTCAATACCCAACTAAATCCACCACCTAATCTTCATGTCCGCGTCCCAACCCACTCAACCAATGACGATGCATTATGAATCCATTTGCCATTAAAATCCGGAAATAATGTCTGATAATTAGATTTGTATTTTTGTATCGCATAATTGGTGCTACATAAACCTATAGCTCTAAATATATATAGCACTTAAAGTCTAGAAGAAAAAAAATACAGATTGGAATATATACAAGCAATAGAAATGACATGCGACAAATTACACGACGTACAATATTACACGACAAAATTACTATGTGAGCAATGGTTGTAATCTATTTACTAACGCTTCTTCACCCCAACGATACAAGCACTCTAATTCTGGTCGGACTACAATCTTGCAATCCTATAAAACAGTCTGGGGGAAAGAGAAGTGAACCCGACTTCGACTGTCTATACTGCACAACCTGTTTTATCACCTCGAACCCTCCTTGGTCTGCAACGGCTTTTAGAAGCTTAGCGGCCCTTTCTTCATCATGAGCTTCATTATGTTGCTGCAAGTCTGGCCATATATTTGAAGCAAGGTGATGCAAAGCAACAAATCGCACGAACTCTTGTATAGAATCCTGTAATAGAGAACGCAGATACGAGCCTATCATCTGGGCATCTGTTTCGATAGGATACAGGAACTCTCTCAAATCCCCTGAGATGACTTGCGTTATTGGTGTGCGTATTGTTCTTAGCACATGTTGGAAATCACAATACAAGTGCTTTCTATAATCAAGAGGGTATCGCATTGACGTTGCAGGAAGGGTGAGGCGGGCGAAGAGGGGCTGAGAGAATGAGATGGAGTCGTAGAGCGCGATGAAATCGGTGTAATACTGAAAGAATGGTACTGAAGCCCCAAGGAATCGGGTAGCAACCTTCTCCAAGTCGTTCTGATCCCTCGGTGCGACTGAAGTACCGATAGCACCAGCTGTGTAAGGCTGTAGTAGTTTTTCCATTAATTCACCCACGACCGCATCACGAAATACTTCTTCAGCAGAATCGTTCTGTGGTTGCCCATGTTCAAGCATGTAGATCTGCATACAGCCAAACACTGCTTGAGCAGAAGTCAAGGCAAATTGGTTCAGAGGGGGTTTCTTTAATAGGTCCCTGGAGACATTGGCGAGTAACAGAGAGGCCTTTGTTACCTCAGCTTCAGATGCATCCCAGGATGTGGGGAGAGCTTTGAAAACGGAAGAATCAGCTGAGTGAAGGAGGTGATCCATTGGTGTAAATATCCAATCAGTTTGTAAGGGCAAACCATATTTGCGTAAAGCAGGGAGAGCAGGAAGTCGTTGGGTCATTGTGTCTGATATCGACCGTGGTGTTATATGGAGGGGTGCGATTATAAGATCTTGAGACTGGATAGTTCCTGTGATGAAAGGTCCTAGAATTGATAGCCTACCACTCGTCCATACAGCAGAAGGCAGTCGTAAATTTCTGGCTGCAGCCCATTCCGGCGTCACTTGAGCTGTCAACTGTTCAACTATTTCGAGTGCAGACCCTTCGTCTCCAGGCATCAGTCGTAGAAGAATAGAAAATGCCTGAGCCATCCAGAGGTCATTCGATATACCCGGAAGGCGACGTGAAAGCTTCAGATAGAATGACAGTAATCCAGATAACTGTCGGCAGGATACAATGTCGTTTGAGCTACTCTTTACTGAGGTGAGCTCCCATATTGGATGTGTCAACAACCTGGCGCAGAGTTCCGAGATTTTGGGAAAGGGTAAGGAAAATGGGGGGGTTGGCGGTGGCCCGGTATGGTTATTTGGTATACAAGAAAGCCATAAACGTGTCACCACCGTTAATACATCCGCATGACTAGCCAGATCTCGGAGGCGCTTTGGCAATGCTGCATCATTCTCTCCCCGGGTGATTTTGAAAGAAGACGCTTGTTCTTGCTGCAGTTTTTCAATTACGCCATTCACAACCTGTTTCGCAACCCCACTCTCAAATGATGACTGCACATTCTCCAAAAAGACCCGTCTTTCAGATTCCCCACCCCTCTCGCCGTTTATCTTGCTTCCTTCTAACCACGCAGCTTGCACCCTCCATGATGCAGCCCAAACAATCCAACCATCAGGATCATCCCCGATATGCTCCTGTAACCCAAGGATATCTTCATTCCAACCAAAGCCATTAATTTGGCTCCAGGTGATATCGTGCTCTGGAGTTGTTTTATGAGGGTCGATGGCGCACACAATCCACGCTTCCAATAAATTAGCCCAAGCAACTTTCAGTTGGCGTGAAGTGCAAGCCAGGGAATTTATATAATCCCGCAATTGTGCAATTTGTGTCCTTGCTGTGCTAGCGACATGTGAATATAGGCCATACGAGGCAAGTACAATATAAAACCGAAGTGTGGATACCAGCAAAGATGTTGCAAGGGGAGTTGGGAAAGGTGAATCTGACGGGATAAATGTCATAAAACGGAGTAAAGCATCGGCAACTTGTTCCAATTCTTTCGCATTCGAACGAGAGGAGATGGCGAGAGTGATAAGAAGATCGAGGGCTAGAGGGTCAGGTAAAGCTGAATCTCCGGTTGGAGGGATGGGGGTTAGCAGAAACGTCTGGAGAATGTTGGTGATAAGCTTTGGTGTGATTGTAATTTCCTTGGAGAACTCGTTGCTATACTTGGAAAAGCGGTAGAGAATGGATAATAGCAGCCCTCGTGGAACACCATCTGCTATGGACAGCATGTTATTAATTTGAGGCAGAATAAAATCAACCGGCAGAGAATCAATGGCTGAACCAGTCTGGACACCTAATTCGATCCCTTCAATACCCGCAACGTCATCACTCCAACCAACAACGCACTCCCATAAGAGTTCTACAGCTTTGGCACCCACTGTACCTCGCTCAGCCATTGCTTCTACACCAGCCGCTATGAATCTTTTCCTCCACTCCTCTTCCTTTCCAATAAATCCTTCCATTCCGTCAATCGGGTGGACCCCCAGTTTAGATATCTTGTTGGCAATATGCGCCAGCACACCTAACATCGTCGCTCTTTGCGCAGGAACAGTAGACCTTGATAGAAGGAATACGTCATCAAGAGTGTACCCTGCGTGAGCACCCTCAGCATGGTGATGAAGGCCAAGGTGGGTCGGGAGAGTGGATGAGAGCTGTTCAGAGATCGGATTACCTTGAAGATCGAAGCGAAGTGAAGAGGTTGTTTCCGCAACAGGAAGGGACGAATGCATCCATGCTATGTTGGGATCATTTCGAGGAGCATCTGGGAAATATCTACGACGAATGCTATTCTGCTGATCCTTCCTCCGGTTCGTCTTCTGGAGCAGTTGCTTTCATGTGCGTTTGATCTGGCTGTCTCGGGGGCAGCTGTTCTGGAAGCTTCCCTTTCCATGTCCCAAGAGATATGGCAGAGCCATCACCGGGTGGAGGTGGTAAAGCTAGAACCTTGCGATGTGGAGAAGGAGGCGCGGATTCATAAACATGAACATCGGCTGGTGAGAGTTCGGCGAAGCGTATCTTACGATCTGCTCGACTTAGTGGACGGGTTGGAGTCGACATGGCCGATGGGGGTGGAGACCTCACTGGATTGATTGTCATAATGCAAAATAAATAAAATTTTGAAATATCAAAATGAATGAAAATCAACCATTATTGGTTTGGAAGTTTCGAATAGCCAATTTCCAAGGAATTTAGGCTGAGCAAAGGACATAGAACTCACCTCTGTCGGGGAATTTACGATCGATTTGAGTCTCTAGTCGAGTAATAGGGACTGAAAAAATAGCATTAGCAAATAATTATGAAGAAAACAAGATCGCTGCAACCTTCCTGTAGACTAGGAAGTGAGAGTGTAACTTTCTCCTTCGGTACGTCCTGACTCGATTCCCTCGACCTGTCGTTTTCCTTGACTTTCTGCTTTTCGCGAGACTGTCGAGCACGATACAATACTTCCTCGATATTGGCACCAAACCGTTGTAGAATCTCTCGTTTCTCTTCTTCCCTCTCTTCATCAGTCATATTTGCCACAATCCGTTGATTCTCTCTGCTTATTTGATCCCTCCATTGATTATCATCTTGATCTAGGTGCTCCTTTGGTGGCACTAAAGGAAGGATTTGGATTGTTGGGGGCACATCTGTCAATCTTGAAGATTGCGTTTTACGGGCTTCCTCTCTCGACCGCGAAAATGCACTTTTCGAACGATGTTGCACAGCAGGAAAGCCAGTCTTGCTCGTAGTTTGATGATGAAGAGGACGAGGAGCAGTGGGCTTTCTCTCGACGACAGAGCCAATCAAAATGGAATTATTTCGAGACATGTATATGATATGTATGAAGTAGAGAAGCAAATTACAAAAAAATATGAGAAAGCTAGCCGTAGGTACAAGTCATAGGTTACGTAATACACCCTCCTTGAGCCAGACGCAGAAATTAAATACATATCTATAATATTCTTATGAAAGTAGCTTGTTGACAGTAGTTGTCATCTTGAGAACTACATTACAATCTATTTGAGACCAAGTGCCCAGGAGATAAATATGAATGAAATTGACCTTTGGTTGAAAGTGATTTCAATGAAACGATTTAGGGTATGTTTCACTTTGAGAATCCGGGTGCATGTTTCGCTCCAGGAAGCTTTGTGGAAGCATCCTTTTTCGGCGTCGGAGCTCCTAAACTTGAGCTACCCGCCCCATAACGCGATTGTAGGACCGCATGTGCGGCAGCGTAATCCTTCTGTGGCATAACGCGTTGGGGACTTTGTGCAACGAGTGTCGCTTGAGAGTTGCAGGAAGACGTTGAGTACATCGAGCGATCAGACATGATCAAAAGTGCGAAGTTTTGAGAGAGTTTAGAAAGTAATTTGCTCCAAAAACACAAGGACCTGGAATGCTGGACCCATAGAAGTAGATTACTCGTTATATAGCTGAGGGGGATATGCTATACATATGGGTCCATCAGCGAGACGACTCATGGTACCCTTCCCCAGTTGCGCATTTTGATAGTATCTTCAAGACATACTGCGGAAGGGCGACCTCCGCAGACACGATGATACCGAATTCACCAAAAGGCAACACCACCGCAGTCGGTATGAGTCGGCCATTGCAAATAGTAGACTTCCTAATTCAACATAGAATAAGACAAACAGCGTTGTCTCGGAACAATGTCATTTTAGAATTGTTGAGTTCATGCGTTCACTGATGGATTTGTGAAAAGCCCAGTCACTGTATGTTTGTTGCTATATAATCTATAACTGTTTGGACAACCAATCAAACATACGGTAACTTGGCATTCGGTTACTCAATTAAACTTTTGGCCATATTCATCCTCCACTGTATCTTTACTTGGATGCAGAATATTCCGTGACACCACATAAATTCTGCAGCCAATTGATTTCCTAGATGTCAAGAACAGGAGCCCTGAGATGATGCTTATCACCAAGCACCGATTTAATATCCTCAAGTTCGAGGGAGATCATGCTTTTGCTACTGCGGCTGCGTTGTTTAGTATGGCTCGAACCGAACGTCGGTAGTTATATTAGATGTAGTTATCTCCGTTCCTACATACATATTTACAAACATGTAAGTTCTCAGAAGCTACATACATATTTACAAACATGTGAGTCCTCAGAAGCTACATACATATTTACAAACATGTAAGTACTTAGAAGCTACATACATAATTTATGATGTTTGTGTTAACCTGGGCTATCATATCTAACTCAATTTATCATGTGCTGGCTATAATATTTATCATTGGACTTCCACGCTAACTAAATACAACTCATATAGCTCGTGTGGGACTTATTTAAATGTAACAAAAGATGAAAACACAACATATCAGCAGACTAGGAACGGGGGAAAAAAGCGAGGGGATTGAAGGGACACAAGATGACACTGATTAGGACTCTTTTCTTCTGCCTATGAGGCATTGGCTAGTGGTCACCATTATGGATTAATCGACGCTCACTTTTAAAAATCTTGTGTAAGAAATTCGGCTTCTTGTCTTTAGGTTTTCCCCCTTTAATTAATGAATTGTCTCCTGTGGAGACAGAACACTGCGACCCTGTGGTGTTGTCGCTACTGGTGGAGATGCTATCCCGTGCCCAGGGGGCGTGTCCCATTCCTGTGCCTCCCGAGCTCGTAGATTGAACTTCCGAGGCAGAAGACGGCGCCGTTGCATTATGAGATACCTTTGACGGTGCTAATAGTTTATTGGAAGGTTCCTGCTTTGGGGATGGTATGTATCCCCCCGTGCCGTATCTTGACTGTAATGTTGCGAAAGCTGCAGAAAAGTCTTTTTTAGGTTCTTGGGCATTCAGAGGAGTAGATGAGGCTGCTGTAGTATTGGAAAGTAAAGAAGTAGAGGATGGAAGGTTATGTTTAGTGTCCATGGCGTAGATAGTTAAGTTCAATTCTGTGGTGGATAGAAAAAAGGATACTGTGCCTCTTTGTGAATTCTTTATACCACTTCATACCTGTCCTAAAACGGCTGGGCCAGATTGCATCTAACAACATAGTTGTATATCTCGGCATGCGTTGTTTCTGCGTATATGCTTCCTTTTTTCTCGGATAGATGTGCCTTGGATCGTGAGTCATTTCTTGATTTTTCTTGATGTAATAAGGGCCTTTCCATGTGGTATCAAATATGTTTTGTCGAGTAAGAATCAGTCACCCATGCGATATGTGAGGAGGCTGCGGTCGGCCGCAAATTATGCGATCAACATTGACCTTTATGAGTATCAACTGCTGTGGTGGATTATAGCAATATACACACAGCTGTTCTAATTTAGAAAACTTGCGTGTGGGGGTTCAAACTAAAATTAGTTACAACAATTTCAAACAGTCAGTTGCTCAAGTGGAGTTTCTCGTAACTGGTTCCGTGTTTTGTTTGTTATATGGTAAGTTGAAGGTAAGAACAATCCACTCTGAGTCGAATCAGGCGGAATACTTACGGAAATTTGGTTGCCCCGGTTCCGAAAGTCAAGTCACGTGAACACAGCTCGATCAAGAACTTTTGTGGAATTGGCTTCATTGAGCTCACACATACCATCATCAACAATGGTGATACATCTACCCTCATCTTCAAATATCGCCTGCACAGACAGTGGTTCAGGTTCTGGCTCTTCATCGGACGATGACGAGCAGAACTGGGATGATTGGGTGTCTGATTCCCAACTCCAACAACCCTGTAAATCTCTGTTTGAAGACAAAATATTTCCATCACTCTCGGAAACAGTGGCGCACGACAGGGCGACATTCGGAATTGACATCAACAACCTGTGCTCGGCTTTATGTAAATAATCAGTAATTGCTGCTGCAAAAGACTCACTTCTCACATCATTTGTAGCACTTGATGTTCATGGACGTATCCGACTGATCAATTATATTAGAAAAAATGTGAGCTATATACGATCAAGATGGATCTTACAAGTTTATCTTTGTAAAACTATTTAGAACTTTGTTCCCGACGAAGTCAAGGCGTTGACTGGAACTGAACCCTGGTTTTCTACAGACGAGTACCTTATACCAACACTGGAAAATGATCCATATCTTCGTACGTTGCCCATCATTGTTACCCTATTACAAGTGGTCATATCCCAAACCGACACCAGAATCAACATCTGAAGATTGGTCTGACTCTGAGGATGGAGAATCAAGTACAGATCCCCAAAAGAGGATCCGTTCGTTGGAGAAAAAACTTGAACTTGCCAAAGACCTCCTTGCAGAATACCGTAATCGAGAATTTCTATCAAAACAGTTGGAGCTATCGGGCATTGTTGAGCCAATGTCTGAATCCGGACAAAATGGAAACCCGAAACCAGCTCGAGATGATGATTCACATTATTTCGAAAGCTACGCAGAGAACGGTTTGTAAACCATGAACCCTTTTATGACGCGTCAATTCACATCAAACCAGATATACACGCTGTCATGATTCAAGACAAAGTACGGACCTCAACGTATGCCGATTTCATACTCACAAACCCAACGCTGTTTTCGAATGCTGTCGTTTTGGATGTTGGATGTGGCACTGGAATTCTATCCCTTTTAGCTGCTAGAGGCGGTGCTAAGCGTGTTATTGCTGTTGATGCTAGTGATATCGCTGGGAAGGCAGCCCAAATAGTGAAAGCTAACGATCTTGAGGACATAATCACCGTTATCCACGGGAAAATTGAAGATATTACACTGCCGAAAGATATTAACCAGGTCGACATTATTATCTCGGAGTGGATGGGGTATGCGCTCCTTTATGAATCCATGCTAGACTCCGTACTCTGCGCTCGGGATCGTTTCCTCAAATCTGATGGATTGATGGCGCCGAGCCAATGTAAAATAATGTTGGCCCTCTGTGATGGGAGTGCTATCTATAAGGATAGGATGGGGTTTTGGAATGACGTTTATGGTATGCTCCTGTCTTGTGTCAAGGTTTTCATTCATCTAATCTACGGTAAGGTTTTGACATGTCAGCGATGGTAGATGATCTATATAATGAGGCAATAATTGATGTTGTCGGCGAACAAGCCGTACTGAGCGAACCATGTACTATAAAGGTTCGTCTCCCAACCTCTGCTACTTCTTAGTTCTATTTTTAGATTTTTGTAGGACCTACTTCTCAGCTCGGTAACAAGTCGTCAGCTCGATTTCAAATCATCCTTCTATCTTATTTCGACTGCAGACAAACGAACTGCCATAAATTCTTTTGTTCTATACTTTGACACCTTTTTTACAATTACTGGCGAACCGGTATCTCCGAGTACGAAGGTGAAAACAGTCAAAGAAGGCGAAGCTGTTCTAGCTGAGCTCTGGCCAGTCGGAGGTAAACCTCCCCCGAAAAGGCGGCAAAGCCAAGGAAGAGAGAAAGAGAAAATCACTAGTTTTTCTACCGGTCCCCAAAGTAGCCCTACTCATTGGAAACAAACACTATTCTTCCTTCGCGAACCAATTGTAGTAGTTGAGGGTCAGTCTCCACCGCATCTTGTGTGAATCATGACCTTACAGAGTAGTTTTCAGGCTCTATCGTGTCCGGGACGTTTCATTGCAGAAAAAGTGAAACTAACAGCCGAGAATTAGATGTCGAGATCCACTATTCTCTGCAAGAGGATGTGGGCTCTCCGGCTTCTGATGTCATTGTACAAATGTATAAAGTCAGGTGATATTGCCATGTACAAGAGAAGTATTATTTTAGTAATTGTATCTTGCATGTATCTCCTCAATATCTACCTAAGATTCTTGGATTCTCGGATCAGTGGTTGTAGGTCGCTTGAAGCCGTGCTTTCACATATTCTCCAGCTGTTACCACGTCGTACTTTGCCGGCCTTTCTGGAGAGACACAACTTGGGATTGGCTGATCGTAGATCTGACTTTAGTTGTAATTCGACAATGAAAGAGTTACCACACCTCTAGCTTGACATTGTAATCTGTCCCAAAGAACAAAGGAATAGAATAGCGTCTAGCGCCACTGCGATTAATTGCTCGGTGAACCGTGGACTTGAAAACGTCATCTGTGAACGTAAATTTGGATATTACACTTCCAGGTTCAAGCAGGACAAGGTAACCTACTGGTCCAACGTGCGAGCTGGTCACCGATACTAAGAGATATTTTGGTTAAACTATTTATCCCCACATATATATGTAGGCTGGAAAAATCACTGACTTTATCACAAGTGTCCCAGGAATAGGTGGTGCATCCACCCACTGCTTTTCTGAATTTTGTACTTGCAACGCTTGGATTCCTGGCTCTTGCCAAAGAATAGTGAAGCACTTGCCATAGAAAATGAATTCAATTTTGGGAGAACGTTCACAATGAGATTCTCACCTCCCAGCTAATGCGAACCAAAGGTAAAAATTTAGTTACTTTATTTGAATTAGAGTTGGAAAGATTCTCACTCAGTATGAGCGCCAATTCCCATAACGCGCTCACTCGGTTCAGGTTGTGGAGGGTAGTGCAAAAGTTTCATTAACGCAGCAGAATGGCGCGTCTTTGCTCAGGAATTGCCATTAATCTACCATGATACAAGTGCAGGAATAAAAACAATCATACTCTGTCTTCAAAGAAGTCTTCCGGTTGATCAAGTGCAAGTGCAAACAGAGGGAATAGCAATCTTCCAAGTTGTACCGCAGAATGGCTCCAAAAGTATAAGCCAGTCATGATTCAGGAAAATGTAAATCAGACTCACTAATATGATAAAACAGCTTCTTGGAAGCCAGGAACCTCCGATTCAGGTGGCCAAACATTCTTGCCAGTCATCACTCCTTGATCATTCTCATGACTGACGGCGGCTGTGTAGGAGCCAAAGTCCTCCCAACCAAGCTCAAATCCCTCCTGCAGGTCTCCTTTATTCTCAGGATCGTTGTTACCACTTAGTAGTGGAGAATAACCCTTGAAGTTGGGTGTTTTCTTGTTCTCTATCTGTATCGTCGTTATCTATGAGAAGGCTAATGGAATATTGTTGCAGAACCAAACCAAACCATCATCTTCGTTTCGGACGGAAGTGCGAAAAACTTTTTTGACATTAGCAGGACTTCTTTAATGACATCTTCTGGAATGCTGTGGTTGATAACTTGTATAAAGTCACTGAGCCTAGGTCACGGCATGGAAAACTTTTACATCAGGCGTACCGTAAAAAAACCCAACAGACATACAGGCATTCCTTACTTCATGTGCCAATTTGAGACGTGACTCGTGGTTGGTAGAAGAAATCTGAGCTATATCACTTCAAAACATAAGAATGTGTCAATTGGCATCACTTGATCAGTTTGCTGGATTTCAACTATCATACATGATTGGAATGTGGTGAAACTTTGCATTTGAAGCTTGTGCATTCTTCAACAGGGTCGCCATTTCTGGAACCTAAAAAAACAGCTTTGAGGATGACGGAACACGAGATGCAGCTGCTTTGCGCTTATAAATAAATACTAAGTATATCCCCGGGCAGAATTGGCCGGTTCGTCATATGTAAGTTAATTAAGAATACTGACGAAAAGTCCAAGCATATACTAAGACATTATGGTTAATGCACCGCTTCACAATTTACAAGACTAATTACAACAAAATGGAGGAGAGTAAGTAAAAATCAACCACACAGCATCATGAGCTGCTAATGAAACGGGTAAGTAAGCATGCGGGCTACCCCTGTACTTTGAAACAGACTATCTCTACTTCTCACTTCCCACTCTAAGTTCACCTTCGTCCCTACAAACTCACAGGGATTGCCCTCCCCACAGAATTGAAGGACTAATTCCTGACCATCGAGTATCCTAGGAAGTATATCGTTTTTTGAGGACTAGATGACACAATGGCATTAGGTATGATTGGAGTGGAGAAATATGAGCTTACGCAGCAGGTGTACTCCTCCAGTTCGCTGAGGGCATGAACGGCGCTTTTAAGATCATCCAAAAAGCTAGCACTGAATGAAGACTTCGATTTGGCCAATAAACTTCATTGACTTTCAGACCAAGGATATCTGCGATGGATTGCATTGATAGGGGTTTTATTGCCATAACTATGCAGCCCGTCACAGCCTTCAACCGTTCAAAGAAGTTCGTTGAATATTCAGAATCATATGCCTCGAGAACTTCTCTATATAGCTGGTCGATTCCAGATTTGCCTTCGTCATCAGTACTGTTCGGGGAATCAATGATTGCGCGGAGGCGTGTCTGAGGCATGTGGTGTTTTGATGCAATGAACTTGAGGGCATAGCAGCAAAAATGAACGATGCTGATGCCTTCCGAGTCAAACTGTGAATTTCGTCCTCAGAAGGTCAGGACGAGGTATTCGACATATCGAGGTAGCTAGGATACTTCAAAAGTTCAGGAAGACGCAGTTTGAAGTATAGTGCAATGTCATCATCCACAGAGGATTTCTTGACATCATGAAGCACAAATATTTTGGTGACTGGTTTTAAGTTGTCGAGGCGAAATCCAGTACGGATATGTATGTCTGGTCTGCCTGTAATGAAGAATTTGACTTGGGATACAACGTATGAAACGGTCCAGACACGAGAGGAAGACTGATATAAGAGAGTCATCCCAACATTCATCTAAGGCATCTACAACAATGATTGTTGACAGTTTCGTCGATTGTAGAGGCCTGATAATTAAGTCTTCTAGTTAATTGAACAGAGTCCTTGAACAAGCTGCCTCTCTCCATATCTCGGTTTGGAGTATAGTTATAAGCCTTGACCTGAATGAGGGATACTTCATAGCCTACTGGTAGGCAATAGACGGGAAAATATTGCGTATTTCACTCCTCGCTGGGATATGTCTTGAGCAGAAAAAGCTGGCACTAAGAGTAAATGGGAGTTGGCAAAAGCTTTGAGTGATCGTGCTCTTCCCGCTACCCACATGACCGTTCAGCCAGTAGACGCGCAGCACATAAAAGTTTCCGTCCAAGCCTGGATATTGTGCAAAATTATGGTGCTCGAACAAATGGCTGGCACCTTCTGCATGAAGTAGTTTCTAAAGCACCCGATACTCAGTCACTATCATAGAGAATGGCAGAGAAAAGACGTGGAGTATTTAAGTCCTTGAACATGTTTATAGGCGTTCAATCAACCAACGGAACACTTACAATAGGTTACCGCTCCATCCATGCTGCTGTAAAGCTCGTGTGGATTTGAGCTGGTATATTAACAGTAAGAGCTAGTCGTGTGTAGTCATATTTTAGAGTTAAGGGGACATAGAAAGTCTTTGAAGTTGTAGGGAAGAATGCTAATATCCGAAATTGAACTTCAGTGGGAGCCCCGGGCCGGCCGTGGCTACTATGAAACTCTAAAGTTGGGAAGTACTTTGTAACTTAGTAAGTACATACTACTTCCCGACTTCAATCATTGTGACCACAATGGCTGCAAAGTATGTAACCCATGCTCAGCTGGGCTTAGCTGTCGACTCTTATGCTCTATAGGTCACTTGCCAGCTGCATATTCTGCAAGATCATCAAAGGTTGGGTTCTTTACACACTCAACTACTTATCCTCTGATAGTAGTCCTTATTTTTAGGCGAGATCCCGAGTTATAAGCTCATCGAAACGGATCTTTCGTATGTTATTATCAACATCCGTATCCGTTTCTCAACCTCCACAGATTCTCCTTCCTCGATATTGGACCACTCTCTAAAGGTCACGCGCTTATCATCCCCAAATGTACGCTTAGTTCTTATATCAAATAGAACAATATGAAATTCATCGTGTTTAGATCATGCAACGAAGGCGCACGAAGTTCCTGATGAGCACCTGACCGATATCTTACCAATTGCTAAAAAGATAGCAATTGCCCAAGGAACTGCGGACTACAACATCCTCCAGAACAATGGCAAGATTGCCCATCAGGTATGTACTCATATGGGTGGGCTACGAAATGACTTATCTAAGCATATTCTTTGTTTTTAGGAAGTCGATCATGTTCATTTTCACGTCATCCCGAAACCATCTGAGGACACGGGATTAGTTATTGTTTGGAAACAACTATCGGTCGAGAAGGATGAATTACAAAAGATATTTGAAGAAATCAAGGGCAGGCTTTAAACAGACATAAGAATGTATCCATGTTGAAATATCCGGAAACTAAATTCTGAATCTGCATCGATTTCAAGAATCAAAAACTCTAACCAAGACTCTTGAAGTATGGACAGACGTAGTAGATTAAGGAGTACTGGTAAATCCTCTTTTACTCCATTTATGAGGCCCAAAATGGCCAGTTTTTACGACTAGCCGTGTAGTCACGCAACCGGAGTTTTGTTAGTTGTCCAGCATTGGTAGGTTGAGTCCCTTTGAAGAAAACTGTTGGGATCTGGGCTCTGTATCGTGTGGACTCGTTTCCTCCGACGACCCTGCACGTAGTCTTAGAAAGCATTCGGTTATTATAATTCTAACAATGTTCCTATTTTCAATTGCGAGCCCCCCAATCAGTCAGTTTCGGGTTTTATACCATCGTTTTTCTGAACGCCACACACCTTACGAACTGGTGCTCACCACGCCCAGAGTGAAGAAGACTAGTTTTCTACTGACCAACATTTTCTTGTCTCTACAAAAACTCACAAAGCCGTGACTACAATGGGTACAAAGTATACAACCCCATATGCTCATGGATTTAGCTGTTAACTAGACTCTTTCATGCTTATAGGTTCGCTTGATAGCTGTATATTCTGCAAGATAATCAAAGATTGGGTCTTCTATATACGTCGAACTATTTTGCCCCTGATTGTGATTCTTGCCTTTAGGCGAGCTGCCGAGTTTTAAGCTCATAGAAACGGATTTTCCGTATTTCATCATCAATATCCATATCTCATAGCTTTCTCAAAATCTTTAGGTACTCCTTCCTTGATATTGGTCCACTCTCTGATGGGTACTTATCATCCCCAAATGTACGTTTTATTCTGATATGATATGGAACGAACAACATCATGAAGTTCATTGTTTTTAGATCATACAATCAAGATGCATGAAGTTCCTGATGAGCATTTGACCGATATCTTACAGATTTCTAAAAAGATAGCAATTGCTCAAGGAATTGTGGACTACAATATTCTCCAGAACAATGGCAAGATTGCCATCAGGTGCGTATCCATGTGGGTTACAGCCTGACTTATCTACAATGTGTTGTTAGGTGGTCGATCATGTCCATTTCCACGTTATCCCGAAACCGTCTGAGGACGCAGGATTAGTTATTAGATAGAAACAACTCTCACCCGGGAAGGAAGAGCTACAGAAGATACATGATCGAATCGCGAGCAGGCTTTAGATTGATATAATAAATGAAAGGAGCGCCTATGTTAACATATCTGATATATGAATCCCGACATTGTTTTTGAGAATTAAAGATAAGGTGAACGGAAATATACCTGTTATAATGGGTAATTGTAAGACACTGGATGGCATACGCAGGAGATGTCTGCTTGTTTCTCAATATGCTGTATATGCTTTGACATTAGTGGACGCACAAAAAAACCGCTTGAAATCCCAATCAATTTGACCTCTTTACAACCTAGAACAATTCCGATGTGACGCTTCTTACATGTCAACGACAAACGGTAAGATCAAAGACTCAACGACAGAAATTATTGATCCTTGTCGTGATTGTTGTATTCTTGAAGTATCATGAAATGATATGAATTGCATACATGGGGGCAAGAAAGCAATATCATTTACATCTCATGGAGTGGATCGAAAAGTGAACTCACGTCACATCTCCTGAATAATCATCTCCTACTGGTCTCTCAAGTAGACCCCAACGTCCAAGCTAAGCGCAGTACTAGTACTCGTAATAAAACAGCGTGCACCTCAGCAGACAAGGATACCCAATGCTACGTAACGCACCTGCGCCCCCGTAAGAGCAGCGTATCCACTGACATGCGAAATCAACTTCAGCCCTCCCGTTAATCGACAAGCATTCTTTCCGTTAGTAAACCTTCGCCATATGCCATACTTTCGAAAATCACTTGCCGCCAAACACTGACGACTAATTCCACTGCTTCTTCCTCTAAAACCTAGAGACAACAAAGACAATAGTATCAAGGTGTTTAACTTGATATAACGAGCAAGATACTGACAGGTTCTAATCCCTCTGCTAGCTTTTGTGGACCTTTGTGATCTTTCATATGTTCTAGTACAAACATGATGAGATCTTCCTCCTCCATTTCTCCAAGATATTTTGTCATTAGACGTTTGACCAGCGGCTCGAATTTGCGATCAATAATTGTCTAGGCACTAATTAGCTCCTTGTATGCACAAGTATAGCCCGACTTACGTCTGAGAGACCGTCCCAACGTACTTTCGCCTTGAACAGTGCTTTCTTTGTCGTGGGGAACTGACAACTTGATCCTTTCCAGCCTTTCTTTTGTTTGTTCCCCAGACTCTGCCACGCTGAAGTCAAGCTTGACAAGGGGCACCTTGCGTTTTTTGATGCCATCATCCTCATCATCCTCTGCAGAGAAGACGGCTGTCTTTTCTTTGGTGGGAGGCTCTTTTTCTTTGGCGGTTGTTCCAGTAATGGAGACATTCAACCGAACAGGAGCACCATCATCGAGTAACAACCCTGCTTTGCGCTGCTCCTCTGCCAAGGCTTGCATTTCATCCATTTGACGGGCCAAAAAGTCTTCCGACTCTCGTCTTAAATTCTCCGCTTCCTGCTCTTCGAACTGTCTTGATTTCTCATCTGCTGCTTCTTCAGCCTCAAGGCGTCTTGATCTGAGATGTCTCCAGCGAGCACTTGATTGGCAGTAATTAGACCTGAGCCAGCATGAAATTCAGGAAGTATACATACCGATCTACATAGAACATTTCGTCACTCTCATCATCATCCCAAACATCCAACCGTGCTCTCATTTCGATACGATCCCGCTCTTCTGCCTCTTTAGTAGCACGGTCTCTGGCGATTGCCCGCTCAAGAGCCTGGATACGTGCCCGCTCAGCGTGGCTCATATCGTCGTTCTCGCTGCACCAATAGTCAGCCTCTAAAAGCTGTATTCCGTACAAAAAAACCCACATCTCTAAATGAAACTTCTTCATCTCGACGACGAACCTCCTTTCTTTCTGCTTCCAACTCTTCATCCGTTTTTGGACCTTTACCTGGCGTCATGTTGTCGTCGTCCGGGTCTCTTTCATTTCCACCACCGTCTCCCTTTACAAATCCTACAGGTTTACTATAACCTTGAGCACCCTTACCAAAACCTTGTGACTTTCGATGTTTGGGATGGAGACCCTTGTCCCGGTGACCGTTGGGAAGGTTTGCCCCATTCCCTAGCTTTCGGTCCACTTGGAATCCCTGATACTAACGGAATGCTGTCTCGCACATCCCGTAGTTTTTCACGTTCTCTTTTAGCTGCCCGTTCACGGAACTGTGCAATTTCGGATATTACAAGGCCACGCTGTGTTTCTGGAAGATCGGCTTCTTGTAGGTCATGTAAATGAGGGGGGATGATGTATTTCTCCTTGTCAATAAGACCACTGTTAGCAGCATCCTGAGAGACCCGGTTTATGTCAGCCACCAGTTCGTCAATTTTAGTCTTCGAGTGTTGCTTTTGCGTCTCATCAGTCTGTACGAGTCAATGAGATAATCTCTCTATTCGCAAAAAAAAAAATTGGAACTAACATCAGTAGTCATTCGGTGTGCTTGGTATGCATCTAGGAAAGCACGCGTCTTCTCGTCTGCTTTCACCTGTAATGGGGGGGTATATTTGCAAAAAGGTCACAACACTGGATAAAACGTACCAGTAGCTTTTTGTTCGCACATCCATCTTCAAGTGCTGGTAATTCGACACCATTGAGCATGTCTAAAGCGCGCAACGCTCCATCTGGCTCCTCAAATTCTGCAAATCCGAAACCTTGAGGTTTGTTCGCAGGTGTAATTAATCGTTTAAATGACTTGATAGGTCCACAGGCCTTAATTTACTTGTAAGCATCTTGGTTTTACACAGTCGGGGTGAAAGAGACGATGACTCACGGACAACAGTTGGTTCAGAAACGAATCCGTGATACCACCAGATATAGATCCCACAAAGAGTGTAGTCTGCTTTTGCGCTTGTGGTGGAACAAAATGCATTTGTTGTTGCTGTGCGAGTGCTGACATTGAAGGGCCTTGGCCGTAAGATGGCAGAGGTGGACGCATGCCAAGTCCCAAACGATTCATCGGTTGCATGATTTGCCGCGCGCTTTTTCGACAAGTGTTGAACAACGACCTATAAAAATTGCCAGTCAGTCCATCAATGCACTATAGGCATCCCAAATTGAACATACGAAAAGACAGATAATAGCCGCTAGAGGACGGAGCAGAAATTAAGCACTTAGTTCGAGAAAGAAACGTCCATATCGTCCTTACAGGAACTTATCAACATTTTCCCACGGCCCGCACCAGTGTGGCGCCTAAGTTACAAGTTCACAAAGACTTTCATCGATTGTTCGCTTTCTGCTATGGTCCTCTTCTTCACTTCAACAGGTAAAGTACCGCCCTAGCATGGATATGTGGCACGGATCTCACCACAGTCAATAGCCGTCGACCCTCCGGCTATAATATACATGGGAAAGGACAAGGTGGAAAGTGAGTGGATGAGCATGTTATGTATATACTAGGATGATTGTCTTATGATATAATTCAAATAAAGATGAAGAACTTATAAAATACTACTGGCCCCAAGATCTGTGGTTCCATGTCGACAAGTTATCGTCTGCTCATGTATATTTACGAATGCCCGAAGGAATGTCATGGGAGGAAATACCTGAGGCCCTGTTAACTGATTGTGCACAACTTGTGAAAGCAAACTCAATAGAAGGTTTGGTATTTTTCTGTAGAAAACTCATTCTCTGAAGTCAGAATGCAGGAAATAAAAAGGATAATCTGACAATTATATACACTCCGGGAGATAATCTTAAAGTAGGTGCCGCCCGTATTTTGCATCAGAGAATCCTATTTGAAACGGCCGCCCCAGAAAACTGGAGACATGGCAGTCGGTCAGGTATCTTTTCACAATGACAAGAAGGTGTGCATAGGCTCTCCCAGATTATTTCTCTGATTGAGCATTAACTGTTGACAGGTTAAAAGAGGTGATATACTCTGCTCGACGGCGTAGCTGCAGCCTATGACCTTATTTAGTGCATATTGCTAAAAGGGAAAACGTTATTGTGAACCGTCTCAACAAGACGAAGATTGAACGGGAAGTAGATCACGAGCAGGAACGGGTTGATCGTTTGAAACGAGAGGCCGCAGTGCGGAGAGCTGCTGCTGCGGAGAAGGTATTTGCAACCCTTTACCTGCTGTCAAGCCCTTTCTAACTTAACCCGATTTTCAATCTATAGAAAAAGGCAGACCTCGAGATTTCGCGTGCAAAAGAAGCCGAAAAAGGCAGCACGTTCCTATGATTCAGCTTTTCAATGCAGAAGTCGACGAGACAGTGCCTAGAAAGACTGGGCGGGAACTAGAGGAGGATTTTATGTAGTGTACTATTCTAGCGACCAGCCCGAATGTATCTCGCTGTTCTGATGACTGATACATGCACTAACTCTTTTTACGAGATAGTCAAAGGCGGCTATTACTGCGATACCTTCTCAATTCGATACAAACTCTCGTTATCCCTAGACCCTAGCAAGTTGATTGTAGGAGAGATGCTTGTCTGGACTCTGACCTGGAAGTTAACATCCGTATCAATATGACTATAAGCCCATCCAGTGTCGGGAGAGAATACCACCTCAACTGCAAAAACATATTACTGAAGTTATTTTCACCATTCGTTTCCTATTGAAGCTGCTTGTAAAAATACATTCTACACAATTTTGCTGCTTACATGGTGATAGCTCCACTTGCATAATGTCTTGGTATTTTTACGTACCCACTCAGGTAATTTGCAAAAAAAATACCATGGGGTAATGCATCCACATGGTATGATGCTCCCATCTGCCACACACACTGGTTACCGAAGACACCTCGGAGACTTGCTATCGAAGGAGATTGTGAGGTCTTGTTCAGAAAGTGTACAAAATGTATGGTGTGTACCCCCATTTGGTTGTTATTTGGTGACGTGGTGTTCAACCATGTTTCAACCAAATAGCAAAACCTCAGAAGGACCAAAGCATCATGCATCAATATTCAATGTTCAATGTTCAACGGCATATGTTGGATATTTGAATCCGAAACCTTTGTTGGTCAAACATAAAAAAAAGGACGAATTGTTGGCAAAAATCTTCTTCGCCGCTTATACCGGATCATGAGACTGACAAGAATCATCTGGAAGTCCCCATGCTTAGGCGGTGTCGCATGCATCTACAGCGTCATATATACCCCAAAGCCGATCAGGTGGCCGCTAACCTTCTGGTTGCTTATTTTAGCCTGCTAAATTTAGTTTTCAACATGACGGATTAGTTTTCAATGGACAGGGGTTATAAAGCGGTCAGGTGTGGGGCATTCCACTTCTGATCAGCACCGAACAAGCTTGGAAGATCCTTGCACAGAACTGGAACCGAGCTATAAAACTTGCAATTGGAAGCTTACATTCGGAACTAAACCTTCAGCGATGTTCGTCAAAACGGGGCTGTTGTCCTGCTTGAGCTTGATCTGTGGAGCTGCAGCTCAGAGTTCATCGTCATCGACAGCTAGCGCTGCTATCAGCACTGGTGCTCCATCAGTGACCATTTCCACCGCAGTTGCGACTGCGACTGCTTCATCTGATTCCTCATTGCCTTCTCAAATTTCCCCTCCACTAAAACAAGATTGGTGTCCTTCCGAGATCTTCTGCGCTGGGCCAGTCAGACAGACAATTTCACTTCTATATCAATGACCTCACTGACATATTACCTACACCTTAGCTCTTGCAAACAGTCAATATTGCACATCTATACCCAGATGATAAGACATTTGTGGATAAAGTAAGTCATATTTTCTACATATTTTTGAGTATCTTCACACCGTCTTCACTTTTTTTCTAGCCAACAAGCAAGTCGTCTCAAGAGGTTTTGGCAGATTTCAAAAATATCTCGTCGTCAAACACCACATTTGGTCAAATCGTAAACTTTGTCGATAACGACTTTGTAGGAGAAGGACTGGAACTGCAGGCACTCTCATTGCCCAATTTTAATACCAGTCCAGCGTTCTTGAAGAATGTCACAGACCCGTTATTGAAGGCTTTCGCTCAAACTGTACACGGCTTCTGGACACAACTCATTCGTGGAACCAATTCATCTACTCTTTGCGGGTCTGGAGGAAAATGCGAAAGTTCCTTGATTCCTTTGAATCACACCTTTGTCGTACCAGGCAAGTTACTAGTTTAAATCGACATTGACGCTTAAGCTGATACCGTTTTGCAGGTGGCAGGTTTAGAGAGCAGTATTATTGGGACAGTTTCTGGATCGTTGAAGGGCTAATTGAGTCTGAGCTTTTTGATATTGCCAATGCTACATTGCAAAATTTCATGGATGAACTGGAACACATTGGTTTTATTCCGAACGGTGGACGCATTTACTGTGAGTAGCAGCAGATTTCGTTGACATTTATCCCTAACATACCAAACCAATGCAGACCTCGACCGCTCTCAACCCCCCTTGTTCATCCAGGTCCGTAATAACTTGGCCGATGTCATCTATTAATCTGATTATTGTCATACAGATGCTGTCACGGTATGTCAATACCAGCGGAGATAAGGGTATCCTACGACGAGCTTTACCTCTGGCTGAGGTAAGAGTATTACTATATTTCATCGTAAGTTTTGTATCCTGACATCTTCCGCAGAAAGAACTGGCCTGGTGGGACAGGGAACGTTCCATCAATGTTACAAGTCCTTTCACGAATGCGACCCACCTGATGCACAGATACAACGTTAACAACAGCGCCCCTCGTCCTGAGTCTTACTCAACAGGTTGAAAAATCTTGTTTGCAAATTTTGAACGCAATTAACAATTTGCCATAGATTACATGACGGCTAATGGACCAGATGTTAATCCGCCACTCAATGATACTCAGAGAGCCGCTTTGTATGCTGAACTAGCTAGTGGTGCCGAAACAGGTGAGTAGTTGGCGTCATAAGTTCAAATAGTTGCGCTTAATGCCTTCATTAGGTTGGGACTACACAATTAGGTGGTTCAGAAACGACACCAACAGCACCGGTTTACGAAGCTTGAATGTTAGGAACACGATACCAGTTGATCTTAATAGCATATTATGTACGGCTTCTCCTTCAAATTTGTCTGATGTTTCAACTAACTCCGAGTAGATAAAAACAGGATATTGTTAGCAGGATTGTACGGGTCTGCTAATGCTTCGGCCGCCAATAGACATAGAGCCGCAGCAGCATCCATTCGCGATGGAATCCTCGATCTCTTTTGGGACCCAAACAAGGCATGTGGTAATTTTTTCTCAAATTGATATTGAACTAAGTTTGAAGGATAGTTGGCTTTCTATGACTTTAATTTGGCTAGTAAAGCTCGAAATGACGTTTTTAGCGTTGCAAACTTCTATCCCGTCTGGAGTGGGGTCATCCCTGACCAGATTCTCCGAAATGAAAGCGCCGCGTTTGGATATTTCTCATCTGTGAACATGGTTATGAACCGTTATAATGGCACATTCCCTTCAACTTTCATTGACACGGGTCTACAATGGTCAGTATGTTGAACATTGTATATACGACTGAATTTCATCGAGTATATGCAGGGATGCTCCAAATACTTGGCCACCTCACCAGTATATCATTATCCAGGCTCTCCGTAATCTCCCTTCGAATGTTACACAGGGAAATCTCCCAGCACCAACAAATAACCAGTCAACGTTCGATCTAATACCTGCTGGACAGCTTGGCATAACCGAATCACAACTCCCCGGACAACCTGTTCGAGTGTCTCAAAATTCAACATCTTCTGGCCCTGCCGCTGACATCAACGCCTTGAATGGAACAGTTCTGAATGGTGGAAATGTCACAACAGGCGAAGGATGGTCCAAGACTCTTCAGAGGGAAATGTCGAATCGATATCTTGCAAGTGCGCTTTGTAGTTGGTAAGCTTCGGCGCACTGAATCGTATGGGACATTTACTAAAGCCTCGATTTGAAGGCACGCAACTGGTGGATCGATACCCGGGATTCTTCCAAGGTTATCCGATGCTGAATTGAACGTCACTTTGAGCACCACTAACACGGGCAATGTAAGTCGGGAATCAATAAGTATAAATTTTGCTTAACCCATGAATCAGATGTTTGAAAAATTCTCGAATCTTGATATAGATTCGGCTGGGCGTGGCGGAGAGTACACTGTACAGGTGTGTCAAACTCTCAATGCTGTAATCTAAATAGCTGATGCTGATTCCATGATTGTAGGCTGGCTTTGGGTGGACCAACGGTGTCGTTCTCTGGGTTGCAAGCAACTATGGTGGCATCCTGACTGCACCTCAATGCCCCGACCTTTTGGAAGTACCTACAAGTACATCTTCCACGGGGAACGGAAGCAGTGGGAGCAGTAGCGGCAATGGAAGTGGTGGGGGAAGTAGCGGTAATGGAAATAATGGCGGGCAGTCCAGCAATGCTCTTCGATCCATTGGCATACTTTCGTGGTCCATTTACATAGTACCCTCCATAGGGATTATGGCCTCTCTCTTGCTCTAAGTGACAACGGATTTCTCTGGAGGATTCGGGCCGATGGAAACATTATACCAGACGTAATGGACCGTAAATGACCCACAGACTTTAGTTGATGGACGTGTAACGCTCTCGTGTGTATCTATGTATTCACCACGAACATTGACAATGAATGTACCAAGTTATTAGTGTTGTTTGTCAAAAGCTTGAGATGTAAACAAAATTTTACTCCCGAAAGACAACCACTTTTGAGTTGGAGCGTTCGTCTGGAAACATATTTTGAACATTGCCCAATTGCAACAGTTATTCAAATATACAAACTCAACGGCAAGCTATTTTTAAGTAAAGTTCAAACCCTCTATCACAGAACATACCGGTCTATCAATCACAAGAAGAAAACTCATGTCAAATGACCTTGATTGTTTTGATTCATGGGAAGAACTCTTTGAATAGGGTTGTGATTACAAAGACAGTATGTGCCGGGCTGCGTAAACTCAGAAATATGCGGAACTAAGTGTCATGGTTTTCTGTATTAGCTATCATGCATTAGCTGTACGGTTCTACTCATGAGCTGGAGTACAAGGCGGCTTCGTGGGGATTATCATCTCATCATCGATCCACAATTATTAATACAATGTCACTGGCTTGTGATTGATGCGAAGCGCACTTCATTCCTTCGTGCCCAAAAGAGACCAATCATTGCCAATCGTTAGAGTGTTCTCCTAATGGTGCCGACAATGCAAAGAACTCGTTAATGACCTTTAACGTTCTTCATCACTAGTCGACCATATGTTGCAAGAACCCGTGATGATGTCTGGTATTCCATTTGTCCAACTAGGTGTCAATCTCAGACGATGCAATACGGAACAGCCCTTGCAGCCCCGGTTAGATAAATAGGTGTTCCCAAGATTCACATACAGTGTTATTTCCTTCGCCCTTTGCAAGGAGAATCAGATGCTGCGGTCTTTATTCGTGGTGCTCTCTTTCAGAGCAGTGTTGCTTGCTGCCATCCCCTTGGCTTCGCCAACAGTAACTCTTGATAGCGGAACCTTCATTGGCCAAAGTAGCCTCACTGTCCACAAGTTCCTAGGCATCCCATTTGCACAATCACCGTCAGTCATTTGAATTACTTTGATTAAATTGATCTCGTATACAAACTTCATACAGGGTGGGCGACCTCCGATTTCGATTACCTGCACAAATTCCCGCATATAATGGCACATTTGACGCAACATCTTTTGGCCCATCTTGTCCACAGCAAGCCATTACACTCCCGATCTTGACTGGACTTCCTGCTGATGCGGCAAATTTCGTCGTTAATTCGATATTCAATGCTGTATTTCCAGATGACGAAGATTGTAAACCTGCTTCAAATTTAATACGACTTTCAGTTATAAACACGATTTTGTTAGGTCTGACCATAAATGTTGTAAAACCTGCTTCTGCAACGCCATCCTCAAAGCTTCCGGTAGTAGCGGTACGCCGTCAAGTTCACTTGCTTGAACAGTTTTTAATGAACCAAATAGTGGATTTTTGGAGGTCTGTCACACTGATCTCATATGTTTATCCATTAACTCTATAATAGGTGGTTTCGAGCTTGGCGGCCCCTCAATGTGAGTCATTATGACAACTACGGTATTAGGCGCACTGGATGGCTGTGAATTGCTATGCTCTTCAGGTATGATGGGGGTGAAATTGTCGCGCGATCTCAACTGCTCGGACAACCAGTGGTATATGTAAGTATGAACTATAGGTGAGCCTGCAACCTCTATTTAGTTTCCAAAGGGAGTTACAACTTCTGCTCAACTAGGCTATCTGGTTCGTCGATGTGCTTTGTGCTTGACTTTTCCTAATGGAAATCCATCAGGTTTTGGATTCCTACCCGGAAAGGAAGTGAAGGCTGCCAAAGTTGGCAATCTTGGCTTACAAGATCGTAAGGGTTTTTGTATTTTATGACCAACACAGCCTATTGAGACGTATCGTAACAGAACGCGAAGCTTTCAGATGGATACAAAAATATATCACACAATTTGGAGGAGATCCCAACAAAGTGACAATGTTAGCGCTGTTTGCATATGATAGAACATCAAAACTGAACGCGGCCTTTTTTCATCAGATGGGGGGAATCTGCCGGTGCAATCTCAGCGGCATTGCACATGGTGGCCAATGATGGTAATAATGAGGGCCTCTTTCGTGCAGCCTTCATGGAATCTGGTGCTCCTATTCCAGTTGGAGATATCACCAATGGGCAAAAATATTACGATGCACTTGTCGCGGAAACAGGTTGCTCGGGGTCAACGGATACACTGCAATGTCTAAGAACTGTTCCCTATGCAAAACTAAAGGCGGCCGTAGATGATTCACCCAGCATCTTTGCTTACCAGGTGAATAAATTTAATAAATTTACTACTTCTAGAATCTGGAAAATTTTCTAAATAATTCGATAGTCCCTATCGTTGGCGTGGCTTCCTCGCGCTGATGGAACATTTTTGACTGATAACCCTCAGCGCCTTGTCCAACAAGGGAAAGTTGCAAGAATTCCCTTCATCACGGGTGGGCATCCCTGCCAACTAAACTACGTTTTCTGTTAATCATAGCATTCATTAGGAAACAATGATGATGAGGGAACTCTTTTCTCTCTCTCAACTTTGAATATAACGTAGGTTCTTGCCCCTTCGAGACTATTCACACTCATATTTTCTCACGTTCAGCACGGAGGATGAACTCAAGGAATATGTGACCACAGTCTTTCTTCCTGGAATATCAGACACCCAGATAGACCAAGTAGCTACACTTTACACCGCGGACATAACCCAAGGATCGCCTTATAATACTGGCATTCTCAATGCTCTCTCACCACAGTTCAAACGCATCGCCTCATTCCTGGGAGATGGTGTATTCCAGGGTCCAAGGAGATTTTTCTTGCAGAACACGGCTGGAAAACAAGATACATGGTCATACTGTGTGTTTTTAATCCCATTTGGATATAACTAATTAAGTAATTATTCATTGCATATGACAGTGAGCAAGCGGTTCAAGGTTCTTCCAATTTTGGGATCAGTGAGTTGTACACGATCCAAGGCTGTTCAGCTGTCTCTAAACAAGAACACATAGGTCCATGGATCGGATATTCTCAATGTTTATGGGGGAGGAGAAATGGGAGACCACCTCATCAGATTTGCTAACAAATTGAATCCAAATCCTACTATCGGATTTCAATGGCCAAAATACAGCCTGAGCAATCCTCAACTCCTTACGTATCTAGATGGGCTTATACCTTTGGGCCGAACTGATGACACGTACAGAAAGGATGCAATTGATTTCTTGACAACTGTAACATTCGAAACCCCTCTGTAATCATTACAACCTCAATGGCGAGATAAACAGGATGTTCAATGCGGGAATCACGGATGATCATTGCACATATAATAAAGATAAACTTAGTACTTGGACGGTGCAAGTAAAGTACGAATCATTCTCATTCTTCCGAGTGCAAACGAATTTCATCCTTCTATATTATTGTCTTGTGACTATGTGTGTGAAGCCTACTGTCTTTCTGGAGGTATATCGTACTTTAATGCCTTTTGAAAAGACTGTAAAACACAAAAAGGTAAAAATCATAATGACTTTCTTCTAAAGCTGGATCTGGTCTTTTCTTCGAGTCATTTTTTCTTCAGGAAATCACTCAAAAAGACATAGTTACCTTATAAAAGTCAACAAGAAAGACCACAATTCATGGCATGAAATCTGGGCATGTAGTTTGTACTGTATTGAGGATAAAGCACTATATTCATATTGGGAGTGACACGAAGGCCAACAGTTCCACCATCTTCCTTATACATCAGATCCGCTGACACTTTATTCATGCAAGCAAAAAGCGATGAGACTAATGAGGAGGGACGTAGAAGATGTCATCAATAAATGTTAACATCAATTGAGAGAATTTGAGACTGAGCTTGAGCCGAGGAGAAGACCACACTGGCCGAACCTGTGGGAGAAAAAAAACCCAACATGTAACTTACGGCAGGAACAAACAAACCCCACACTGTCCAAGGCAACACTGTATCAGTGCTGAGCGTTGAAAGCTGCAATTTTGAATACGAATAATGGCGCTATGACTGATCTATGTAAGTAAAATTTGACTAGCCTCAATTGACAATACAAAAACTTTCAATTGAAGAACCCCGAGTGCAGCAAAACAAGCAAAGAGCCCGGCCGTAAGTCCAGTCTAAGAATATCGATGCAAAAGTGCTAACCAAATAATACTAACTCAAAGCAAAAAGTCAGAACATGGGAGTCAAAGTAAGTGTAGTTTTGCTGATGGACCAGCGACTTATGACATTCTTCGCCGCTAGTCGTCAATGTGTTGCCAGAACTCACAATGCGTAGTATCCCATCTGTCTAACTTAGTGTCAACCTTAGATGACGCAATATGGAACAGCTCTTATAGCGTTTAAATAAGTGGGGATGTTCCCAAGAATGTCATATCCTTCACCTTTTGCAAGAAGAATCAGATGCTGTGGTCTTTATTCGTGGGACTCTGTTTTAGAGCAGTGTTGCTTGCTGCCATCCCCTTGGCTTCGCCAACAGTAACTCTTGATAGCGGAACCTTCATTGGCCAAAGTAGCCTCACTATCCACAAGTTCCTAGGCATCCCATTTGCACAACCACCGTCAGTCGTTTCAGTCACTTTGGTTGAACACGATCTAGTTTAACGAAATTCCTACAGAGTGGGCGACCTCCGATTTCGATTACCTGCACAAATTCCCGCATATAATGGCACATTTGACGCAACATCTTTTGGCCCATCTTGTCCACAGCAAGCCATTACACTCCCAATCTTGACTGGACTTCCTGCTGATGCAGCAAATTTTGTCGTCAACTCAATATACAAGGCTGTATTACCAGATGACGAAGATTGTAAACCTGCTTCAAATCGTAGTCTGACTTATATTTATAAATACGATTTTGTTAGGTCTGACCATAAATGTTGTAAAACCTGCTTCTGCAACGCCATCCTCAAAGCTTCCGGTTGTAGCGGTACGCCGTCATGTTTCACTTGATTGAGCTGTCTTTAACGAACTAAACAGTGGATTTATGGAGGTCTGTCACGCTCATCCTATGTATTTATCCATTAACCCTATACTAGGTGGTTTCGAGATTGGCAGCTCTTCCGTGTGAGTCATTATTAGTATGAGGCGCATAGAATGGCTGTGAATTGCTGTACTCTTCAGGTATGACGGGGGAGCAATTGTCGCGCGATCTCAACTGCTCGGACAACCAGTGGTATATGTAAGTATGAACTATAGGTGAGCCTGCAACCTCTATTTAGTTTACAAAGGAATTTACAACTTCTGCTCAACTAGGCTATCTGGTTCGTCGATGTGCTTTGTGCTTGACTTTCCCTAATGGAAATCCATCAGGTTTTGGATTCCTACCCGGAAAGGAAGTGAAGGCTGCCAAAGTTGGCAATCTTGGTTTACAAGATCGTAAGGGTTTTTGTATTTTATGATACAACACAGCCTATTGAGACGTATCGTAACAGAACGCGAAGCTTTCAGATGGATACAAAAATATATCACACAATTTGGAGGAGATCCCAACAAAGTGACAATGTTAGCGCTGTTTGCATATGATAGAACATCAAAACTGAACGCGGCCTTTTTTCATCAGATGGGGGGAATCTGCCGGTGCAATCTCAGCGGCATTGCACATGGTGGCCAATGATGGTAATAATGAGGGCCTCTTTCGTGCAGCCTTCATGGAATCTGGTGCTCCTATTCCAGTTGGAGATATTACCAATGGGCAAAAATATTACGATGCACTTGTCACACAAACGGGTTGCTTGGGGTCAGCGGATACATTGCAATGTCTAAGAACTGCTCCCTATGCAAAATTGAAAGCGGCCGTAGATGATTCACCCAGCATCTTTGCTTACCAGGTGGGTGTATTGCTACTTCTAGAATCTGGCTAAAACTTTTTGGTAGTCCCTATCCCTTGCATGGCTTCCTGGCGCTGATGGAACATTTTTGACTGATAACCCTCAGCGCCTTGTCCAACAAGGGAAAGTTGCAAGAATTCCCTTCATCACTGGTGGGCATCCCTGCTGACTGAACCACACTTTCCGTTAATTTTCACTAGGAAATAATGATGATGAGGGAACTCTTTTCTCTCTCTCGACTTTGAATATAACGTGAGTTCTTGCCCCATTTGAGACATTTGCACCCACATTTTTGCGCGTTCAGCACGGAGGACGAATTCAGGGAATATGTGGCTACGGTATTTCTTCCTGGAATATCAGACGCCCAGGTAGATCAAATAGCTACCCTATACACCGCGGACATAACTCAAGGATCACCTTACGATACTGGCATTCTCAATGCTCTCACACCACAGTCCAAACGCATCGCCTCATTCCTGGGAGATGTTGCATTTCAAGGCCCAAGAAGATTTTTCTTGCAGAACACGGCTGGAAAACAAGATACATGGTCATACTGTAGGTTTTTAATCCCATTTGGAAATAGCTAATTAAGTAATTATTCATTGCATATGACAGTGAGCAAGCGGTTCAAGGTTCTTCCAATTTTGGGATCAGTGAGTTGTACACGATCCAAGGCTGTTCAGCTGTCTCTAAACAAGAACACATAGGTCCATGGATCGGATATTCTCAATGTCTATGGTGGAGGAGAAATGGGAGACCATCTCATCAGATTTGCTAACAAATTGAATCCAAATCCTACTATCGGCTTTCAATGGCCAAAATACAGCCTGAGCAATCCTCAACTTCTTACGTATCTAGATGGTCTCATACCTTTGGGCCGAACTGGTGACACGTACAGAAAGGATGCAATTGATTTCTTGACAACTGTAACATTCGAAACCCCTCTGTAATCATTACAACCTCAATGGCGAGATAAACAGGATTTTGAATGCGGGAGTCGTGGATGGGGATATCTAGTCATTAAATATCATCATATGATAAACGTATACTCTAGTTGGATGATGCAAGTATTCGTCACTCTCATTCTTCCAAGTGCGAACGAATTTCATCCAATGGATTTATTGGAGGAAGAGGGCTTGATCCGTCATGCTCAAAGAAGTCCTCGAGTGTTAGTGGTCGTATAGAGAAGCCCTAATGAAGCGATTAAATAAATTTCACGCGCGCAACAATCAGAGTAAATACCTCTAGTTGACCTCGTGCCAGTAACTCCTGGTTATCGGCTGTGCTCCGAACGTATTCACGTACAGGTACCATAGCCGCATTTCTGCACATCTCTCTCAAATCAGAGCCAGAGTGACCTTCCGTAAGTTCTGCAAGTTCTTTCAGGGAGAATTCTGGTGCTACTTTAGTGTCTTTCAACATCTGGAAGTAACCCACGTAAGACAGAGTTGGAGCATGAGACTTAGGGAATACGCACAAGGGATAATATCTTAAGTCTTTGGTCTACATTGGGTAGGTGGACGGCAAATCGCTTCGGCATACGGCGAAGAATGGCGGAATCAATATCATTGGGTCTATTTGTTGCACCCAAGACCAATATTCTGTCGGTCGAAGACAAAAGTCCATCCCATAAGCTGTTGGATTTTAGATTAGTGTAAAATACTATGAGATGCTAGTACGTACGTCATGAACTCCGCCTTCATCATACCTGTCACCTCGTGGTCACCCTTCGTTCTTTCTCGTAGGAATGAATCAATCTCATCGATAAATATAATGCTCGGTTGTGTCTTCCTAGCCAGACTGAACAAGCCCGCAACAAGTTTATTTGACTCTCCGTACCACTTATTGGTCAGAACGGATGCGGCAATGTTGATGAAGGTGGCACCAGATTCTTTTGCCAAAGCTTTGGCAAGCATAGTTTTCCCACATCCAGGAGGACCAAATAGCAGGACGCCTTTCGGTGCACCCAACAACGATGAGGTAGTTGTAAAGAGATTAGGGTAGAGTAGAGGGTAGATGACGGATTCGCGAAGGGAAGATATAATGGGATCTAGCCCTCCAATATCTATGATAATCCTGATAAATATCCTCACCATATGATACAAATGGGAGGCTCACCTGAAAAATGTATTTTTATGTCGTCAGGATGAATTACTTCATTTGCGACTTTCTCTATCTGGGGTTTAGTATGTGCACTACTCGGGAATGCAACACCATAACATACGCTCATATTCATTCAACTCGAGCTCTGTATGACCTAATCGCTTAAGGGCCTCTAGTTGTTTTGCTTTAACGCCTTCCCCCTTCTTATCTTGCGAGAAACTGTCTATCATCCACTAAGACATGGTCAGGAAAGTTTTCTAGGTGACGGTACGGTGGAGCTTACTCGGACTGTATAATACAAAGCTGCCTTACAACCATGCATTCAGACAATAAGAAAATGAGTTATGAACATTCAACCCACTTGAGATGCCAGAAATAGTGCGACTGCGTCGAATTGCTTTAAGTATGCTGCAAACACTAGGTAATGAAGGACTCACCCTCGAAGGCAGCTCGTTTAGCTCCGGCAGATGTCATTAACGATGTTTACGGTATTCGTGCTTATAGGTTTCAATCTTTTTGAGTTCTGAATAACTATTGGTTTGAACAAGACTGGGACGTGGATGAGGCAGCAAGCTTTCATGTCGTCGCCACTACTCTGCCTTGACTTACTATATGTAACGGATGTCACAGATGTAACACAAATACTATTTATTTAATCAGCTCACTACTCGTTTATAGTGTACGGATGGTAAGACAGCAAATGAATTATACAAAAGCTTATCACAATGAAAAAAAGAAAAGACTCGAATGAACAAATCAATCGGCGTTGCTAGGGTATTGCTGAGCATCAGCACTCCAGGAGGAATGTTTAAGATAGCCGCTGAGTACAGTCCATAGACCTGGCTTAGGCCGAAACATGTCCAGAGCAGAGCGGACGCGAGCTATGAACGGGTGGAGGGTAGGTGAAAGGTGTTTCCACTTTATCATGCTCAGCTGCTAGGGGTGTGATTGGGATCTGCATGTCTTGCGTTACTGTCGAACGGTTCCGGACAAGCAAGATGCCACGAATAACACCGCCTGTGCACAAACCGCAACATGGCATCGAAGGTTGGCACTTCCTCAGGCAATAAAGGGCCATTATGAAGAAGATGAAAATAGCTGTGAGAACCAAGTTCAGAACTCAATGGAAAGTGATAGCATGAACTGACGTACTCAAGACAACAACGATGACCTTGATGACATTTCCATCTATCTGGGTTCCAGCAGTATCGTCGGGTTCAACAGGAGGAAACCTCTTCGCAAACTGTGGGTCTGCACCGCTGCTCGTGCCCATCGTTACAGATATATAGTAGACGATGACTGCCATTGTGGGACTACAGATGGTATGAGAGAAGGGGAGAAATTAACAGCTTAAAAGTGATAACAGCGTATATGTGCCGGATTTGTTAGAGTGAGTGATCAAAGGCAGGAAGAGGGCAGTGGATGCTCTTGAGACAAATATAGTCCAGGTTTATCTCTTGGCAGCAAAATAAACATTGCCAGTAATTTTGAACTTTAGAATACCGACGTTATATGGTGACATTTACCCGAGATCCCTGAAGATATGATGCAGGATTGCAGGATTATCTGTGCCAATCCAAGTGTATTGTTTGTAGTTAGGAACATGGGAAAATGCCTCGAGGCTGTGGACCGAGATCATTTATGCACATGCCTTCAACGATTGTAGAGACGTTTCAAGTCTACATCCTTGAAGAAGAGACAGGTTCGGGGGAAAGCACCGACATGAGGAGCATGGGGTCGCATTGAGGTGTAAGGGGTGGCACCAAATGATCAGATACCGAGATGTGAAGAACAGATAAGTTATGAAAGCGCTGGGTTGATGTTCGTTCGACCAATCCTGATAGGTCAACAAACCAGGCCTGAAGTCAGAAATCAGAGTTCAAGGCACCAATTCCGTATTGTTATCTTCGATAGCCAAACCGCCTACGGTGATGCAGAACAAGTTCCGAATAGCTCGGAACCACGGGCCACAGTGCCTGCAACGGTGTCGAATCGATGGTACAAAGCAGGAAACAGTTGAGCTACGTTGCGTCACCACGTGATGGAATATAGCAACCAATCATTTCATTCAGCTCACTCTGTTCTCAAACATAACATACATGGAGAACATTCATTATCTCTTTATCTTTACGTTTCCGGGACTGCTTCTTCCTTGGTTAACCATTCACATATATAGCTGGTTCCTACGTCAATGCAATCGTTCACACAAGCTGGGTATTCTACATAGCCTCGGGTACCCGAGCAAAATCAACAAACGTTTTGTGGGTTTTTTCCATCCATATTGGTCAGTTTGGGCTCAGTACGAATTGGGCTCCATCAATCTGATTCTACTCATCAGCCAATAGTAACGCGGGGGGAGGCGGTGAACGGGTTCTCTGGACAGCCATTGCTGCTCTACAGAGATCAGAACCGGACATTATCAGTATCGTTTACAGTGGGGATATAGACGCAACAAAACTTGAGATCCTCAATAAAGTAAAAGTGAGCGAATCAATAAAATTTTTAAGGAAGCACACTGAGGCTGTGTCATAGACAAGATTTGACATTTCTCTTGACCCTTCGCTGCTCCATTTTGTTTTTCTCCAATCCAGGACCCTGGTTGAAGAGTCTAAATGGCCGCGTTTCACGCTGTTGGGCCAAAGCTTGGGATCCATGTATCTAGCTTGGGAAGCGATGTCGATATTTATCCCAGACCTATTCATTGGTAGATTCACTTGATTTAAAAAATGGGGCACAACTAGATAACCAGTCTTTTGGAACAGATACTATGGGCTATGCATTCACCTTCCATGTGGTCAAAGTTCTTGGGCGCATCCCTGTCGGCGCATATGTACATTACCCAACAATCAGTACCGATATGCTCGCCCGGGTCAAGTCAAGAAAACAGTGGCATACTAACAAGGGAGAAATATCATCCTCCGTAATACTTAGTAAAGCTAAATTGCTGTAAGTGATGGGTAAGGCATCATAATTTATGACTCACAGATAAAGTTCAGGTATTACCGCCTATTTATGTATTACTATGCATTTTCCCTTCGCGCGGCTTCATTTCTGATGGTGAATTCGTCATGGACAAAGAATCATATTGATTCTATACTAAGCCACTCCGACCCTATCCTCACCGTCATCAATTTTCTTCCTCCATTCGCCCTGATTTCTCTACTGCGCAATGCGAACGCCCCGAAAACAGCTTTAATTGTGTATCCTCCATGTGATACCAGGGAAATGGCTAAATTTTCTCTCGAAGGTAGGGAGCGCATAATATTGAGCATAGCCCAATTTCGGCAAGTGAAGCGTTTAAAGGATCCGGATATTGCCTCATCATTTGTGTTCTAACAGGCCAGAAAAGGATCATGCTTTACAGTTGCGTTCATTCCAGAAGCTGCTCCTATCTCAACCCGAGTATACTAGGGAAGACGCCATGGGTGTGAAACTGGTTTTGTTAGGTGGAAGCCGTAATGCTAGTGATGCTGTTCGAGTCGAAAATCTTCGTCATCTTGCCCGCGAACTTGATATTGAGGTTTGGTCGAACCCAAGTGGTTCAAATTTACGCTGATATGATTTTTGTGAAGCAACACGTAGAATTTGTCGTGAATGCATCTTATCCAAGCATGTTGGACTGGCTGTCAAGGGCATCTATTGGTTTGAGTACTATGGTGGATGAACATTTCGGCATAAACGTAGTCGAATTTATGGTAAGTTAGCATCATTTCTTCTTGTGTCAAGGAATCAACATCTTTCGATAGGCTGCTGGAGTCATTCCCGTGACACATGCATCGGGTGGCCCACTGAAAGATATAGTGGTGCCCTTCAATGGGGAGCGTACTGGTATATGGAAGGTTCTTTTTTGTCATTGTTTTATTTCTCATCAACACCAACCAGGCTTCCACGCAAATAACGCAGATGAATTTACAGACGCCTTACAGACTGTCCTCTCCCTTTCTCGTGAAGAAGAACTAGCTCTCAGACAGAGGGCTCGAACCTGGGCAGTCCAGAGATTTTCTGAAGAAGAATTTGAAAAAGGGTGGTCTGAAAGTGGCTGGAGGAGCTGGCTGAGCTGAATTTACTTAAATATACCGAGGGTGTATATAAGTTTTAAACCAACTTAAGATGAGACTTGCAAAGTTTAATCAATAATTCAATGTCAGGAGAATCCGTAGCTGTTTTTGAGCTGACCTCCTTCACTACGTTCAATAGGTGTTCGCCGAAATAACAGTTCTCACATTCAATTACCGCGTCCAACTACGCCTACCATTCGACCATCAAAGTTACACCGTCCCAGCTCTCAAAGAACGAATTTCCAAAATGGTTGGCCCAGAGTGGACCGCGGAGTGCGAAAAAATGGGCGAGGACCGCACATCTTACTTAGATCAGGAGCACATATGGAAACCTGCTAATCCCAATCTGATCCGTCAATTTATCCAACATGAATTCGGGACTTAACACCCTCTCCATAGCTCACTACGGTCATGTCTTACTTAAAGGAAGCTAAGCATTGGTCTATTATATTACACATATCATCTGGCAGCGCTATTGCCTATCAAATTACAGGCTCTACCTACACATACGAATTAAAAGAGCCAGAAACAATCCAGCCCTAAAAGTCCGTGTCGTACAAGGGCCGGGTTGATGTAGGAACTATTGACATGGCGAAGATGGAGCAGTTTGAAAAGGTCATTAGAGGGGTTCCCATTACACTTGGTGATCTGGGTTGGAACTGTCAAAATTAGGTTGTCGAAATACTGCGAACATTGCATGACAATGGCTTTTCTGTCCAACCGCTCAGCCATGAAGAACTTCGTGCAACCTTAACGATGAATGTATCGAGTGTAGCTGGCACTAGTTCTAAGCTTACGAGCAAAATGCCTGTTTTGATGGAAAACCAATGCGTATTCCTTCATAATGGTGCCCCATTTACAATGAGAAACTGGTCATCCACCTCCATCTCAACTTCATAGGGAGGGGCAATATGGGGAACGTAAGATAGCCACTCCTCATCTTCCCATCTCCCATGCACTGTCTTGATGTATTTTCAGTATTCTGGCATCCACCCGACATCTCCCAATCGATTAGCGCAGCTACATTGCCTTGTCTATCTATTAAAATATTTCGGACTCCCAAATCACCATGGGTAAAAACAATTCGGTGGTTATCTCGTAGATTTTCTGCAATTGCAAGGATATCTTTTCTTGCGCCTTCCTCCCACAAATAGCGATCGAGGAGACTGAGGCGAAATTCATTGAATGCACGTTCAGAGGGAAAGGGACCGCATGGTTGACTCTTCAGCCGTTCATCATAGCAGAGAGCACCATCGAGCGGGCCAATCTGCCCCTTCAACTCTATTGAGGAGCTGAGGTCACTCCCGCAGCCTCAAGAGGCTCGAAGCTGATGCATTATTTTCATCTTCTCGTCCTTTGACAACGAGGGCCACAGATACTCTAAAGTATCTGTATCATGGATCCATTCCATCAAGATTGCAGCACCGTCTTCGAGCGACCAAGCACCATAGACTTTTGGTACACGAATGCTCGTATTTTTTGCAATATATCGCAAGGTGGTGGCCTCTGTGAGACGGACATCCCACCCAGTCTTCAGGACCATCCCTTTTGTAATGCGATATATGGAGTAACTCCTAGTTGTAGGGTACATGTAACGGGATAGACGTTTGAGGAGCGACACTGCGGCGCACCCGCACACATTAAGGAAGGTCTGTAACCATTTGGCAGGCCAGTTCAAGCAAATGAGCCACATGGTGCTCAAATCCTAGATTTTGATTGAATTATATCTGACTGCAGAAGTCTTGATCACTCACAAGTACTTGGTATGTTTTGAAGGTGTAACTGTCAAAATAAATGTACTTCTTTGCGTCAGAGATTACGTAATTTAAGAGCCTTACACATTGCCTAGACCTACGCGGCAGCCTTTCCGAAGGGAAAAGTTGTATCCCAACGACGTGTCTTTTTGTGATTCGACCTGTATTTATCCTAAACCCTCACCAAGGTGGCTACGGTGAGGACACACACTGTTCAACGGTCGGGCGACGCTCGCACTGAAGAAGCTTTATGTTTCTACTACCCCCAACTCTCATAGCCGTACTGTTGGCCTTACCTTTGGTTTTGGGCCAAACTTCACCGAATGATTTGTTCAGACAAATAGCTCTGCAAGTCTTGCAGCAGCCGGACCCTCCAATATGCTGCTTGAAACCTTCATCGCCACTGGAAGCAATGGAGGAAGAGTTACTCCTTTCATTTGAAGAATGGAAGGCGAAGCAATCAGTTGTAAAGGCTCAAGTTGATGCTAAATTAAAAGAGAGCAATGCTATCAATCATTCTGTCAGTTTTGGGGGCGAAGTTGGAAACAGGAATGAAACCACAAATGTTTCTTCGGGGACGTCCTCCCAACAGGACGGTTCATCAACGACTTTGGAAGATAGCATGCAAGGCTATACGAACGAGCCTGTTTCGCCACATTTTCGGGTTCCCCTAACAGATCGGTTTAATTATGCCAACTCAGACTGTTCTGCTCGTGTCCATCTTTCCCATCGCTCAGCAAAGTCACCTTCATCTATCTTATCATCAAAACGAGACAGATATATGCTCAGCCCATGTAAATCCACAAACAATGAACCTCAATTCGTCGTGGTAGAACTCTGTGAAGATATACGTATCGACACTGTTCAGTTGGCGAATTTCGAGTTTTTCAGCGGGGTGTTTGAGGAATTTACTGTCAGTGTAGCAAAGACCACAGCCTTGGACGGTTGGACGAATGCTGGAACTTATAGAGCTAAGAACGTTCGCGGCGTTCAGGTTAGTTTACTGATCATTATACCGTTATAGGTGTGCTTATACATTATTGCAGTCCTTCCATCCACCTACCTCACTGCGAGATTTTTACCGGTATATTCGTATCGATTTCCTCTCTAATTATGGGAACGAGTTTTATTGTCCAATATCACTGTTACGGGTCTATGGTCTTACGCATCTGGAACAGTGGAAATGGGATATCTGGGAAGCTGAGAGCAGAGCAAAACAGATGGAGCTAGAAAAGGTCAGCAATCCCCACATTAGAGAAGCTGGGGAAGGTGGCCATTCCGGTCCAGTTTTCCTCCCTGAGCCTTCCCCAACGTCTGTGGCAGAAATAAAAGAAACATCGAATGAGGCTATAGTATCGCTATCAGCTGGGTCTCAAGACAACGTTTCTTCCTTGACGCACGTTTCTTTCACTCAAGCGATCCCGACAATATCAAAAACTTCAAATTCGCCCCCTCCTGCTATTACAACCGGAATCGAACTCACTACACGTCCTAACCTCGATAACCGCGAGACCTCGATTAAGAATACTGACCAAATAAACACGCATGTATCAACTCCATTGAGTTTACCTGAAGATATTCTACCGAGTACCGAGATACCTTCCTCCCCTTCTACAGTTGATACCCACATTCGTGCAAAGAATAATGATACACCTACAGTCTCTGTCAACGCAAAAACTGATATACAACCTACAATGCCAACTCCAAAATTGAACCCTCCAGCCCCGCCTGCCGCTAGTGCTTCTTCATCACTACTTGGAGCTGTCAGTGTACCTTCTGCAGTAAACTCCGCTCCTATTGTACCGCCAGTAATAGGCTCACCTTCTGGTGGAGAGTCAATATACCGAACAATAATGAACCGACTGGCCGCAATCGAACTGAATCACACTTTGTATGCGCAATATATTGAACAACAGAATAGTGCAATTCGTGATGTAATAAAAAGGATTGGAGAAGACGTTGGAAGGCTGGAAGGAATTGTGAGTGTTCATTAATTTGTGCAGAGTCATGACTTCTCATGGAAGCCTTGTTTGTATCTAGGGAAGGGCACAGCAATCAATGTACCAAAAGACATCTCAGGAATGGAATAGACAGCGGCAACAACTCCTAATGGATTATGGTGAACTAATATCTAGGGTGGAATACCTGTCAGATGAGGTCATTTTCTATCCTCTATATATCTGGATCATACTGAATTGATTGATAAGATTATCCTCGAAAGGCGCCTTGGAGTTGCCCAACTATGTCTATTACTTGCCGTTCTGATATTTATGGGCCTCACAAGAGGTTCGCGGGGTTTCATGGAACAAGCTCCTGTCAATTTCAATAGGTCTATGCGGGAGTGGGGGAAGCGTCACCTTAACTTCAGCGGTGACTGGACATCGCGCTACAAGTCAAACGGCCAAAGCCGAAGTCTAAGCCCCAGTATGAGACCAGGAATACATGCGATGAAAATCAAGCCTTCTGATAACGGGTCATACCCTCGTAAGTCCAGCACTAGATGATGACAACCCGAATTAAATTTGCTCTAGTCAACAAGGTCGAATTTCCTGCGGAAGGAATGTGGAAGCAAGAACCCTATGCATTTCTTCCGCTGAACTTATCCAGAAACAACTTTCAGACTAGGGCACGCTCCGGATCTCGCCCGCGAACTCCCTCACTACGTTCAACAGGTGTTCGCCGAAATAACGGTTCTCACGTTCAATTACCGCGTCCAACTACGCCTACCAGGTCGATCGTTCGACCACCAATGCTACATCGTTCCAGCTCTCAAGGAACGAATTTCCAAAATGGGTGGCCCGGAAGTGGACCACGCAGTGCAAAAAAATGGGCGAGGACCGCACATCTTCACGAGATCAGGAGCGCACATAGAAACATGCGCCTGGTGGATGATGAAAATGCTCCCTTGCGAAGACATAATGGCTCCACGAGAGAAATAGGAGATGTGTTTTCTAATTCAAATTCTCCATTTATGAACTTCAAGACACCAGCCAGTCTCAAGCGGAAAGGAGCCACCAAGAGAGTGGAAGATGACCCATGGGAAGATATCAATAGCGCAGTGGGATCAGATATCGATATGGATGTCTGATCCACAAACGCGTTTTGAATGCAGGTTAAAGTCCCCTGCAGTAATATACATCGCTGCCACGTACAGCACTACTTTGCATGGTTTTGCATACATACATCGAGGATTTGTTCATCATTGTAAATTATATCACACTCATTCTAAGTTCTCTCCTGCCGTATACAAATTCTAATTTTGATTCCAACGGCAGTCAGTCTCTGTCTATATCAGCTGGTCTTAAAGCAGCAATCCAGGAATTTCCGAAATGAGGATCTCTATTCTTCCGGTCTTCTCAATAACTTCCCCACCACTCGTACTCAGCCTTTCAATTTGATCCAGTCTTTAGAGTCTATAGAGAACATCCCGCTGAATAAAATTCAGACTTGCTGAAACAACAGTTGTCCACCGAACAGGTCTCACCACAGGGCGCCGATGCCGTATTTCTTTCCCCGTCGGAGAAGAAAGTCGCTGACTTCGTTTACATCTCACAAGTCTCCACTGCAATTAGAAGCATCACATCAATCCTCATCGCTTTCTTTACCATCGTCAGCTCCGCCACCGTTGTTAGATAAAAGTTTCGCGGAGAGGAAAATACACCCAAACCTCAATGCCCTCGCCGATGACATGACCCGTTCTTCTGCTACAAGAGGAAATACGACAGACTTGTCATTCCAACAGATATATGCGCATAATATGGTGTCTGTTCCGCGAAGGACACTATTCCAAGGCCCTCGAAAGTCGCCTTCTGGACGTATCGGCCTTTCCGGTGAGGTGGTGGAGGGTAAATTGTTTTATTAGGTGAACTGAATAGTACTGAATGATCGCCTTAATAAAAGATGATGCACTAGCTGCGCCTGTGCCCCAACCAGGTTCGCAGGACACTACAAGACAGGACTCACCCACTATATCCAACCCTTCGCCTCCATACGTTACAACGAAGGTCAATGGAGAGTGGCCAACTTTTGGTAAAAGTAACATATCTCCAGGATTAATAAGTCTGGAAGCACAGACGACCAGTTCTCCATTTTCACAGCGCAGATTTTGTCCACTCGATACTCCTACCTCACCATCTGAATCCAGTACACAGCCCCATACTCCAGTATCAAATCGTAAGTCGAATACTTCCCATTCGCATTCCAGCACTTCACAAAAGCCGAGTCGAAGCAATTCTTCTATTTCCCCTCACACATTTGGAGCCCGAACTCCACCTGTATCAATATCGAGCAAGCAGTTCAAACACGACAGTACTCCCCCACCCTTGCCGCCACTTAACCACCCCGCATTTCGTACAGGTCCACTGTTCACGTCTATTCCTCGTCATTCACATTCACTGCCCTCTTTTCGACGTACACAGCCCAAACTCAAAGAACATAAATTAAGAAGTGGGAGAATTGGCAGAAAGCGAGCAAGAACATCTTCCCGTTCACGTCTGCAAGCACAACCGGAAATCCAAGCTGTTGGTATCCTAGCACAATTCGAGTCCTCCTTACCAAAGAGCGAATCGACAAAGCATGGCAGGTCCCGCAGTAAAAGCAGCGTTACAAGTAGCAGACGATCCAGTGCAGAATATAGTTCCAAAAAAGCATCATCTGTCGGACATGGAAGTGAATATGAGAAAAGCTGGGAAGTTCAAGTAGCAGAAGAGATGGTGAGGATTTCGCTGGGAGAGCCATCAACATACGGGCCGTCGAACCCGAACATACATCCTTCCTCGTTTGGAAGAATGCAGGCACGAGGACACAACGTGGGTTCTTTTTGCTTTGCATGTCACAATCAGTTCCCTCACCATCCCTCACCTCCCTTTCCCCTTCTATTTTTTTTATCGCTGATTCGGTAGCAGTCGACCTGTGACAATATCGGATTGGGTTCAGCTTTTTTATACCAAGGTTAGTCATCCAAAAGTTGACATATGTATCCATGCCTACTCACTGATGTGCATCTTCATTCATACAAAACCCAGATACATTATACCATTATTTACAGAGTAACCTATCGAAAGAAGGCATTTCGAGTCCACACCTGCAGAACAAATCATCAAGGTCCACCTCTATCAAAAGTGCGGAGAGTATGGCGACAAATGACACAAGTAGGAACAACAAAGGGAAAGATAAAGAATCATCGATACCCATCCCTTCACATGATACTACGAACAGAGCAACTGAAGTAGGACAGACACGGGCACCATCGCCAACACCCAAAATCCAAACGTCCTCCTATTTCGGTACCAATCAAGCAACCTCCTCTTTGTTGTCTCCTCCTTCGCTATCAGTAACTGCCCCTACCCCCCAACCTTCTCCCACTTCTCCAATGCGGCGTGTCCATCATAAGTCTCACCCTGCAGAACCACCCTCATCAGTACTGCGTTATCCTTCCTCTCCGCCTATTCAAAAATCGCATTCCAGCAGTTCAACAGGGAAGCGAAAAGCGGACGAAGCGGGAGTAGCAGATGGAGGTACTCCTCCAAAAGAGCATAAGGAGCAGCGAGCAACATTTGCCTTGGATCCTAGGCGTGAGTTACTTTGTTACTCTTTGTACTTTCATTAATTAACTTTTTTTTTAACGTAAGCGCACAGAGTTTCTGCGAATTCGTCAACACACGCGCCTTCTTCGTACCACAGAAAGAAACGCGCCAGGCTCTCAGCTACGCCTGAATCTCGGTCTGATTCTCCAGAAGAACCGTTGAACGCGAAAAACACGGGATCTTTGGCGAGCCGTGCCAGCTCACGTCGTGCCCTTTCATCTCATGAAGCAAGTCGAGCTCCTTCCACGTCAAACTATCCACATCATAGTTCCTCTAGACGTAGTTTTTCTCAAAATTCAATGCCAATTTCTGCTTTGGTTTCTCCCCATGCTCCATCTGTTGGGAGATCTGCGATATTCCACATGCGTGACCCTCGAAAACCAGCACCTATTCAGAGTACGCCTTGGACGTTGAACTTTCCATCTCGAGCAGAAAAGGGAGATGAATCTGGGTCGCTGAGCTGGACACAAAGGGGTGGCAGTCCCCTGCATGCTTGGATCTTTTTTATTGGATTCGTCGTTTTTCCCGCTTGGTGGATTGCTGCTTTGTTCATTGGCATCCCAAAGACAAGGCAACTTGGCGGTAATGAAGCCGAAAAGGGTGTCATTTTAGATGATCCTCAATTAGAACATGGTGAGTCAAGTCCGCTATTGCACTGAAGTCTGTTATAAGTTTGAATTAATTATTTCCCGGTGAATAGATTCCAAGTCATGGCGATTCCGCTGTCGTATCATGGCTGTGGTTTCTTTGTTCACATATGTACCTTTTATCATTCTGGTTGCTATTTTCGCTAGATGATCGATTCTATGCCTTGCATTCCCACCACCACATTCTTTCTATATTAAAGCTGCCAACCATACCGACTGCATCGTATCACCCCGCGTTCCCCTTTCAACTTGTTATCATTCATACCCAGCTATGCTGCAAGCACCACTATCTTTTACAAGCAACCAAAAGCCATTCATTTGTTTTTGAAATTTTTGTTCTACACCTATTGTGTTGTTGTGTTGAGTAGAGTCTCAGTCCATACCATTGTCTACATTAAAGTATACTATATTATGCAATATGTACAGATCCTACTTATGCGTAAGGATACTCGTCACATGCGCATGGAAGCGTGCATGAGGCTTGTCAAATAACCTAAAGATGGAATTGAGTACAACAACCAAAGGACGGAAGCGAGTGAATAAACTGGAATGTATAAAGTGCTTACTATACATGAATGATTTAGTCCTCTTCCATCTCTAGATCACCTTCAATACCAGCACCCTCCCCGGCATCGTCAAAATCGGCCCCATCCAAACCTGCATCATTGTAATCAACACCCCAAAATTCTTTGTTATTGTTCTCGTAAGCTATCTGTGCTTCGTCCGAAATATATAGTTTCGGTTCATCGTTTGACGTGCTAGACCCGGTGCCTGGAATTGCGGCACGCACAAGGGACAGAATTTCGTCCATTCGCTCCCCGAACCTGTCCTCTAATTCTTCAACTATCTATATTATGAAGCATAAATGAGCTAATACATAATCACCGAGCTCAGAGGAAATCACAAAGACGCACAACATAAAGTTCGACGGCTAGTGAAGGCACAAGGTTGACGATTTGAAGCTTTTCAGCTTTCGTAAGATCATATGGCTCAAGTGCATTCACAAGCCGAGTAATCACTTCTGGGTTTTGCGAGTTTGTTGGTAGGTAGTCTGCAGAGAGGTAACGGATTGCCTGATCATATGAATGATGGACTGTTCAAGAAAGAGGGGTTGCTTACCTCAACTTCAACTGTCCTCAAGTTTTCGCTAGCATCTAAGCTCGAAGTGCCAAAATTTGATTGCGGCAAGGAGGGGTTGATAGCCTGAGATGCGTCCTCCTCCTTCTTGATGCTGATAGCCGCTCTGGCTCGGGAAAGATGGTCATTTTCCAGCTCACGCAGTAGAGTTAAGACCTCATAGTTGGATAATAAAGCCGTACGAGGGTTTATAACCTAATAAATTATCAGCAACAACTCGGACAAAGGTTGCAAATGATATAAACCTCCATTATCCGTATAACTAGACAGAAATCTGAAAATTTGGACGAGTATGTTTGGATCTCATGGCATTGCCAAACAAACTACGTCAAGGTTAATAAATCACAACTTTTTGAGTCCTTCAAGGTGGTCCAATGAGCCCACGTTAAGCTACAGAAACATTCCGAAGAGACCTTTCAGAGACTTTGCTTTACACCATAAATGTGGGATCGTGAATAGCATCGCTGACACGGATGACTAGCCTTGATCTACTAGTACCCAGATCTTCGTCCCAGTGCATCGAGCAGGAGCAGGTTGAGACACTAGTCCTGAAATACATCGAATGACCTTTACGCGACAAAATTCCGTATTAACAGGCGAAATTACCAGTCGCCCACTGAAAGTCCTTGTGAACATCGCATGAGGTTTACCCTCTAACTACATAAAACTTGACTGGCTCTTGCAACATGTTTGTCTCCCTTCAACAGCATATGACCCGATGGCAGACTCCTCATTCCTGGTGTTACGTTCACGATCTCGTGCATGTGATGGGACAAGGAACATCACCGGTCCGTAGCCAAATTTGCAGAATATGGCATAAAGTGTATTCATTGATATTGGAATGAGATGTATGGTTCTTGAGGGTTAGGTTCAGTCAATGTAATTATAGGCTGCCAGGTGTTGGCTGTTGGTGGGTGCATGTCACTTCAGATACAGTCATGGGATCATCAGTCTGATTAATCTGGGGTGTAATCGAGTACGAATACAAGTTAGTCCTTTTATGAAAAAAGGTATTTTTCCATTCGGTCGAGCCTTTGGGGGGGTATAGTTCAGATGTGACGTTTTTTGAATCAGGATCTTTGCCTGGCATCTTTATTTCAGTGAGCGGATAATAAATTAATACCTTCACCTTTTAATGAGCTTAAGAAATATATTTCTAGCAACATTCTATCAGACTTGATAATACTCGTGTACGACCTCAGATAATCTTACCAACATCGTTCGCGCTCACTGTTGCTACCGACATATGCGGAAGAGTGAGAATTCTTGGTGAGTATTATGCTTAATTAGGTAGCTAGCAACTGGAAGGAAGCTCTGGAACAAACAATGTTATGAACAGTTTGATGGTCCTCACGGTGAACAGCGGAGTTTTTAGTAGGTGGGGTAATGCGAACTACCATGTTTTAGATTCATTAGTGTAATTTTAGCGCTCCTAGCTTTCGTTGCTTATCAGAATATTCCTACGGCAAGTTGTTTAGAAAGTATAATTGATAGCAAGGAAGTGGAGTTCACAAGGCTTAAGCAATCTCCACACCATACACTACTACGTCAAGGTAAAATGGTCAATGTCAGTCCCAAGTGTATTATTCTGAATTCGGCAGCATTCAAATGGGTTCTTGAGATAAATTGACGAAGTAACGAGGCGGCCAAGAGAAACTTGTCATGTTTCGAAGAAGTTCTCGTTAACGTAGTATTGAGCAACAGAGGTTTGCAGGTAACTCTTCCATGATTGCGGAATTATGCGGCTTCATGGACATCAGATATTAACATGTGTATGATGTGATGGGTAGATATTGCACTTTGCCAAAAGAAGTTTATCGTTTGGAATTGGGAAGAGATGGTAGCGTGAGAAGTGTTGGTTAGGTAGGACCGCCTTACGTAATAATCAACAAACAGAGGTCAAACAAAGACACAGGCAAGAACGCCATCGAAATCCATACATAACATACCATTTCATTTAACCGTGAATTGGCTCACTACGCTATCTTATTCGTCCTCAGTTTTTCATGTGAGTTGCTGGCTAAAATGTGTTTGGCCCACTTCAATCGCGAATTTTCATTTTACAGCCATTTTCTCCTGCTTGAAAAGTCATGAATCGACCTGGTGAGCGTTTGACTGATTTTACAGTTCTTCATACATGTTGTCATCGTCCTTTTCTCAATGCATACCTTTCAGGTCAACCACCACAGAGACCACCGACCCTAGCCACCAATCCGGGACTGGCATCCCAATTTCGTCCTCCATACCCAGCATATGGCCTACCTCCGAGAAACGTCAATGTTCTTCAAGGTCCAGGATATGTTACAGGGCTTCAACCGAGCAATCATCGTACATCAGGGCAGCAATCTCAAGTGCAGCAACTAACAACACAGTCTGCACAATCTTTCCTTCGACCGGCAGGTCAAAGTAGTTTTGCGTTTGGTGGAGCTCTGGGACAACATCAAGCAACATCTGGCCTCCAACAGCAACAACTGAATTCACAACAGTCCCATTCGACTAATGGGATATCCAACAGCCTTGGTTCTCATCTTACACAAACACCTAATCAAGGCAACGCAACTTCAGTATCATCAACGAGCGAGGTTGGGTTGGACCCCAATGATTTTCCAGCACTAGGATCTACACCGGCGAACAATAATAATTCAAGTAGCAGCAATGGTGCAAATTTGGGAAGTGCTACGACAAGCTATGCTAGTCAGGCGGGAACAGGAGTGCAGTTAGGAGGGACAGGGGCGACGGGGTCAGGTGGTGGTGGTATTGGCGGGAGTACGGGTTCGGGAAATCAAACACGAGATTTTACACCAGACGATTTTCCAGCGCTGGGAGGCCAATCGCATACGCAAAGTCAAACGCCGCCGCAAAATCAAATACCAAACCAAGAAAACCATTCGCATCCGCCGGGCCTAAATGGGTTTCAGCACACAGAACATTCACAACAGCACAGGCAAAACCTATTAGGGGTTCTAGGTGGTGGTCTTCAAGGTCCAACGACGCCTGGGATGTTGAATATAGGCCAGACACAAACGAGGAGTATACATCCTGGGTTCCAACAAAACCAGGCAGAGACGGAGAAGCAGCAGCAACGTGTGAGTAAATCGAGTATATTCATATTGTTGGCGATGCATTCCATTCGTTTATTTCTATGGCATTTTACTATATGTGCGATACCTGACCAGTCATATGTTAGAACAACTATTCATTAAAGCTCAATCAAACCTCGTATGCGGCATGGAGTTCTCCAAATATTAACCCTAGTCCACAAGGCAATGGTGGAGGGGTGAGTCTCATTTGTTAATAATACTTCAGTAGGCTTCGATCGAACTAAATATCTTCCCTTAGCCAAACGGTTCATCACTATCAACGCACCTTAATGCCCCACCAGGCGTACCACCTCCCGGGTCCTCTTATCCACACCAGGAACAATCAGGTCACACACCCGGACCACTGACAACATCGACCTCAGCCCCAAATTATCCTTCGAACGGCTTCCCAACGGGGGAGTCACAAGCGAATCCAAGCGACTCGAGTGGAAATCCACATCCTAATCCAAATCCAAATAATTCAACTTCAAATCCAACCCTCAACCCTCTGCCTAACTCCGCGCTCCAGCAGCATCCTCAAACGCCAGCCGAACAGGTTTTAATGAGTGCAGCAGATCGATGGGGTTTACTCTCCTTGATTACCATGATGAAATCTGCAAATTCAGATTTAGATCATGGATTAACCAGCGTAGGGACTGACCTGGGTACGATGGGGTTGGATATGAGTTACGTAGGGTGGGTGGGACATGCGACCTAGGTGATTTGATATTGAAATGGTTGTTCTAGGAATCTATATTCCACATTCATTACACCGTGGGCAGACCAGTCGGCTGCTCATGCGGTGGAACCGGATTTCCACCTCCCGGCATGTTACCTAAACGTACAAGCACCTCCTCCTGGGCCGGCTAAGGCAGCTGCATTCAGTGACGAGACATTGTTCTTTATGTTCTATTCAAGTCCAAGGGATCTCCTACAGGAAGTTGCTGCGCAAGAACTGTGCGTAAAATTGTTTAGGGGAGGTCTTTGTTAAATCAAACCAATTAATTGATATCTTGTAGGTGGAACCGCAACTGGCGATATCATAAGGAGCTCCGGCTTTGGATAACAAAAGAAAGTGGAACGTCACCCTCTCAGAAAGTTCAAGGGGGCAACGGAGAACAGGGCCAATACACATATTGGGACCCAGAAAATTGGGGGAAGGAACGAAAGGATATGACAGTGATGTATGCTGACTTGGAGGAGAAAAATGTGCCAGCCCTGCTACCAGGCCCTACACTAATAGTCGCACAGCCATCCGCATCGACGCAATCAGCGACACAGAGTCAACTAAGCTCCCAAATCCAACAAAACCAAGTGTCGTCCGCGCAGAGAGGTTCTTTTCAAATGGGTATGGCGGGTTTGTGATAGCATTTTTTGTCTTATGTTATTGCAATTCTTTCTGCATGGCATATACTCTTCGTCTGGCTTTTTGCAGCTTATTCCTTGAGAACTTTGTACCTTTTACTTAACTTTTTCCTGACATCTCCTAACATTGCTTGCTCCCTTATCTGTCACCCCTTTCCTCCGCTTTGCGCCTGTGAGCACATATTGTCAGTTATTGAGACTGGCTGTCGATGATGATCGCCATCTCTAATCTCGTGCACGTTGCAAAAACTCGTTTTATGGGTAGGTGGCGTACTTATAGTATGCGACAGTTCGGTCCTGGTACACCGTATTGTTTCCCTACGTTCGAACCAGGTGCTACATATAAATTCATGCTAAGATGCGTTCTCGTAAGGTTACAATCTCCCACAATTTTGAGGTTCAACTCCGCGAATATTTGGATGAGCCTGGGTACTGGGTTCAATGGCTGATGATCGAGGAGTTATTTGGTTTCTTCTTGGTCTTTCATTTCGTAGGTTTGTAGCGAAGAATCGTCTTGAAGATATGAACCCTTTTCTGACAGTATAAAGCAAGGATTCGCGAGTTCTAGCAACTACCGTGACTGCCCAAACCCACACCCATCCGCGATATCTCTAGTCCAGAATTAGATATTATGGCTGAGCTACCACCTCTCGCTCGCAATGGGATTGTATCTCATTGTAAAAGGTGCTTGACAGGTAATACTGCTTCGTTCTTCTCAATTGGTCTTTCGTGTGAATAACTTATTGTCTCGGCATATACCAGGCCTTCCGTCGTCTCAGATAGAGGCAGACTCTTCAAGGTGACTCTAGGTCAACCACTTCGGATTTCAACCACTTGATCGATTCGTATATTCTACTCAACAGACTAGCTATTATTTTTTATTGCATCGGCTCGTTTGATCTTCTTGGTGTAGCCCAACAAGGATTATCCGAAAATAATCGGAAAGACTGGAAAGAATGGATCTGGGCGCAACAGACAAGTGCATAACACTTGCACTGGGATAATTCATTTATTTACAATTGATGTGTATCTGCGAAACAGGTGGACCATACGGTTCTGGTTTCAAACCGAGCTCTTTTATGAGCACGGACCCGACGCCAAATCCAACTGTCAGTCTTTTGCTATGTTCAGATGTTGCAAACTCTATTCTTGACACCCAGTTTGTCAGATACAAAGTTTGGCATACGACACCCCCCATGTCATCATGACATACACTGCACTTTTTGTCCCTGTCAATTTTGAGGGACGACTTTTCCAGGTTGGATCGTTCTGGTATCATAACTTTCCTACGGGCTTGTCAAAAAGATGATGGAAGGTACGAATTTTCACACCGAATACATTGGTCATTGAACGGAATGCGTGAATAGCTTTTCCACCGTGCCTGGGAGCGGAGAATGTGATATACGGACTGTTTATTGTGCTTTTGCAATCAGCAGCATGCTTGACGATTGGTCTGGTATAGACGTCGAACGCGCGATAAGCTTCATTTCGACTTGTCGAGTAATAAATTCCAATTAGGTCACCGCTAATTCTAACCATGCCTTCTATTCTTACAGACATATGAAGGTGGATATGGCCAATATCCTCACTGCGAGGCACAAGGTTTGATCATGGTCCGTTCACAGGTTCATTGGATGTTGATAAAATCATGAAGGGGGAACGACATATATCGCAATCGCATCACTTCATCTCGCTCCACAAGGGGCAGATTTATTGACGAGCCAGGATCGTCGCCTGACAGTTCAATGGCTCTTGCGTAACCAGGAAGATTCCGGAGGTTTTCGTGGTCGAACGGGGAAGGGTGCGGACGCGTGTTATTGCTTTTGGTGTGGGGCTGCTTTGAAGGTTGGTGGCCGTATAGCAGTCGTGAACTTTTATCTCACCATTGGACCAGATTCTCGGCGCAGGGGACCATGTTAACGCGGAGTCACTTGCAGGCTTCCTTGCACGGTGCCAATCCAAGTACGGGGGTATTGCAAAGGCTCCTGGAGAGCACCCAGGTATATATGTCCTTAACCATATGAAGGAAACGATTGACTGGTTCATGGTATTAGATCCGTACCACACGTATCTCTCCCTTGCTGCGTTGTCCATGTATCCTCCGGAGGTAGACAGCCAGAACCCTGGTGCAGAGACCTGGAAGTTCGAGCCGTTGGATCCCTTGCTTAACGCTAGATTGGAAACGGCACTGTGGGCTAGAAAGTATATACCTTCGAAGTGATAGAACTGATCCTTCTTGCTTCCGAATATATCGCTATTATCTCTCAGACTTCATCTTTTGTTACAACCACTGTCAAAAATAGATTTTTTTACCCGTTATGGACTCCTTAGCATTCTCTATCTACAGAACTACCATGAGGCTTCGATCGCAGGCGAGAATCGACGCTTATTAAACATTGAGGTATATACGTTTCACTTTCGAACCTAGGGTTCATCTAGAACGGTCTACCTTCGATTTCCACGATCAGAACGAATCACCGTTGACAAAGAAATCCTTGCTGATCATTATGTGTATGCGTGGCTAGACTATAGTATCTGTCAGGGTAAAGTAGTCACCGCCAGCTAGAATCCTTGAGCTTGGCAGTTTCGCAAAGTCTGGGATTTTCTCACTGGACACTTCACACATTTTTCTGATCATCCTTTTTTCCTTTGAGTTCCGTGACATAATTACCCCCAAACAAAACCATTAATTTTTTTGCGTGACTAATCATTGTACTTTGTTTATTGATCTGTTTGATAACAAGCATGAGCAAACACATGTACACCTTATCTGACTGACAGATTTCTGAAGTTGTCTTTCAAAAGTTTGAGAGCCCAAAATTATTACAGGCAATCATAGTAAACACGGTGTTACTACTAGGGAGCTCGGAACTAGATTTGTAAACAACTAAACATGGCTCGTACGCGTATCAAATGTGAAAAAAGTTGTTAAGGGTTTATTATGTAATGCAGTAACCTGTCACAGGAACACGAATTGACAATTTCGAAGTCACTACCTCGCCAACGCAATCCACCCTCAGCCCGCTCACCATCACTATTGTCAACGTGTGCAACATCAAGCACAATGGACAGACTAGAGTCTCTCTCGAATACCCTTTCTCAAATTACTATGTATGATGTTAAAAGCATGTACAACCAGGTAACTTAGATAGCTTCAAAGATCATCTTCAATAGTACTGACGTGTGCTGGCAGGCGAAAAACATGGTCCTCAATGTCAGCGAGATGGAAGCTAAAGTGCGAGAAGCCACAAATGACGACCCATGGTAAATTTTATCACAAGCTGGAATCGCAAATTGCAAGAAATTAACATGTGCGCAGGGGTGCAAGTTCAACTTTGATGCAGGAAATTGCGCAAGGGTATTTTCACCACTTTACATTCTTATATTTTAGCTAACTTCAGAGCGAAATATATAGAACCTTTAGTTTGTGAGTAATTGGTATACATGGATATCTGGTTTTGCGCTCAATGTCGGAATAGCCAATACTTCAACGAAATCATGCCTTGCATATACGCTAGATTCATGGAGAAAGAAGCTAGGCAGTGGCGTCAGATATACAAAGTCAGTCGTAAGAATAATATTTTATGTACTTACTAATGATATGGCTAGGCTTTACAACTGCTCGAATATCTAATCAAACATGGGTCTGAACGCGTAGTCGATGACACACGTTCACATATATCGACACTTAAGATGCTTCGAAACTTCCATTATATTGACGACAAGGGAAAAGATGAAGGGTTAAATGGTAATCAGTACGCATCACGACCGTAATTTGCTGTCTAATCATGACTTCTTAGTACGCAATCGATCCAAGGAACTTGTAGAACTTCTTTCAGATGTAGAAAAAATTCGCAGCGAGCGTCGCAAGGCTAAAACCAACAAAAGTAAATACTTCGGTGTGGGGAACGACGGGTACAGCGGTGGTAGCATGTCTTTTAATTCTGGTGGCGGTAGATATGGTGGGTTTGGTAGTGACAGTTTCAATGGGAGTTCTAGTTATTCGAATGGTAATTACTCTATATCTGGTGGTAATATACCAATACTAATGGGCCTTAGATCATGGATCGTATGGAGGCAGTAGCAGCGGACGTGGTGGTTTCAGCGATTCAAGGCGTGGATATGAAGAGTACAATGCAGGTGATGATGAGGATGTCTCCCAAAATCCTGCTGGAGCGTCCTCACGCCCGACCAGCTCGGTTCGGAGTGCTTCGAGGAAATCCACTGCACCAACCCCCGCTCAACCGCCAGCCGCCCCTGCCCCTACACCCGTAGAAGATCTCCTAGGTAGTTTTGGTGATGACGAGACCTCTAACGCCAGTGGACTTAACTCGGCATCTAACGCTCTAAGCTCTTTGGCAACCAACAAAGCGCTGCCAGTTGTCTCTAATAAAAGTATAAATATTGATGGTAAATCTTATTTTGGTCCATATTTCTATTCGACTTACATATTGTTTGATAGATGACGACTTCTCCGACTTCCAGGCTGCGCCAGTTCAAGCACAGCCAGTTGCTCTAAGTAGTGGAGCAACCAAGCCCAATCTTATGCAAATGTTGAACGCGGCACCTGCTAGGCCAACTGGGTTTACTCAGCAAGGAGGATTCGGAATGACAGGTACAACGATGGGAGCAATGCACCGTCCTTCATCGTCAGTCTCATCTCCACCGTCACAATTCGCATCCCCCGTCCAGAGTCAAGCACCGAACTTGTTTGGTAATATGACGGCAATGAAACCTACAACACCTGTATACATGCAACCTACATCATCCACGATGAAATCAAACGTAACATCGACTCCCCATGCTGTGAAGCCATCTGGGGGCAATTTCGACGACTTGTGGTCTATGTCGCTGGGAAATCAAGCTAAACCAGCTGCCAACAATAACAGTAAATCAATAAAGGATCTTGAAAAGGAAAAGGCTACGGCAGGGTTATGGGGTGGGCAAAAGTCTCCTCAGAGTGCGAGTTTCGGAACACAAAACTTCGGAGCATTTGGCAACAAGCCCTCAGGTGCCCAAAGCAGCAGTGGGGATGACCTGTTGTTATAATACTAACGCCTCGTTGTATATGCACGATTTCAACTGTTTGTGATTGTTCTCGATCGCAGATTACCCTTTCTACTCTTGTTATATATTTCAGTGAGCCATAGAAATCGCATTCCCTGTGATGTATGTACTCCATAAAGTTCTGGCATCTATGGTTATCTTTGATGATCAAAATGTTTCAATCAGCGCTCCGCTACTTGCTCGAGCGTTGAAGGTGCTGTAAAAACGGCATATTCCGAACAAACACGGCCTTTTTGTCTAACGCTTGCTGTGTTGCTGACTTGCTTGCAGGAAGCGAGTATAACCCATCGCCTTTAATCCTTTTGGCGATATCATACAGATTGGTAATATACAGCAAAACTGCGACTCACTCAAATGCTGTGATCCATCATTTAAGCCGTCCACACATTACTTAAGGTGCTTATGTATATATACTCTCGTTAGTACGAACTTGGCTGAAATACTTACTAGTATCAGCCTACTCCAGGAGGCATAAAATCAACACACAGACGTGAAACTACATTCGAGGTTTTTGAACGTTGAAATGTTTTTCTCAATTGTTTCCGAGTTTGTTATTCCTTATGCGATCGATCATATAATATTGACTTATATTTAATTTAGGCTACCAGAAGCATAAGTATGGATGGTTGCTAAGTAATTGAATTTACAACGTGTAGATGTTACCGTAACATCTAAAAAAAGGCGTTTCTGATCACTGTGAATGGTATGTATTATGAACTTCTCCTTTGGACTTGGAGGAAATCTGCCATCAAGGAGATGGGATGGTTTAAAAGACTAGGTGACCTCTGAAATACACACCAGCATTTCACGATGCATCTGTTGCGACAACTCATCTTCTTTATCTTTGCTAATGTGCACGTCGGGCTTGCAGCCATTGGACCAGATCACCTATCCAGACATGTACTGCATGAGAGAACAATGCAGAATGTTGCTACTCACTGGGTCGCGTCGCGCAGGATGGATCCAGGAATCATCATACCTATGCGTATCGGACTCACACAGCGTAACCTTGATAACTTGGAATCAATGGTCATGAACGTCTCTCATCCGGAATCGCCTTGGTATGGACGTCACTTAGCACCATCTGAACTTATTGCTACGTTCTCGCCGAGGCCTGAAACAGTTGCAGCTGTTGTTGATTGGCTCACAGCATCTGGTATCTCTCACGAACGATTACAGTTTTCTCCTGATGGAGGATGGATACACGTTCATGCCTCCATTGCTGAAGCCCGAAGAATTACTGAAATCAGAGTATCACATTTATACAAATCCATTAGGAGAACAAAAATTTGGTAAGTAGTTTATATCTTATGTTATGTACACGATTGAGACTAATATCACATATCACATTATAGGTTGTCCGGAGTACTCGATCCCTGCTCATGTGAAAGAACATATAGATATTATAACACCCACCGTACACTATCGATCACTTCCACAGTCCGACATACATCATGACTCCATTAAAGCAGCGGCCTCCAATAAGGGGTTGCTGAAATCACACGAGAATTCATTAGAGAATTGTGATAAAGAAATCACCATCGATTGCATCCGTGCTCTATACAATTTCAATTACAAACCAGTCTCCCAAAAAAAGAATACCCTTGCTATCGGTGCGTGACCTGATTTTCCGTGAAGGGTCCATTTTTCATTATGGGTCTTCTAGTTGAAATGTCGCCTAATTCCTTTGTGGGTAGCGATTTGGACCAATTTTTTGGGTACAGTGTTATTATCGAACCTTCATTCTGTTTATTAAGATATTAACTGCAGCAATTTCTCCCCTTTATTGATCGGAAAGAGACCTGAAATTGTATTAATTGATGGAGGTATGCGGCAATCAGAAAAGTACATTATTTTCGTTACTCACTGATTGCTGTAGCTGTAATCCAGACAACGCAGCGCGGATTACACTTCAATGGGGAGAGTAACCTCGACCTCGAATTAGCCATGACTCTGACCGATTCATATCCTTCAATTATTTTACTACAGACTGGTGACATGGTCCAAGGTAAAATACCGCAACCATCTTGGAATACCTTTTAATATCGTGTATTTAGAATCCAGCGATAACAATTGGCTTGATGCTATAGATGGCAGCTACTGCACGACTCTCGGGGGAGATGATCCATCAATAGTAATCCTACTGTATTTTCCTTGTATAAAACCAACTAAAGTATTTACGCTTACCAGGATGGGACTTACCCGAATCCTCTTGTAGGCGGATTCAATGGCGAGCTCTTCTATAATCAGTCTCTTATATCACTCTAATCACAATACATACAGGCCCGCCGGACTGTGGAACTACAGAGATTCCTTCCGTTATCTCCATTTCGTACAGCGATGACGAGTCCCATTTCACACCTTTTTATGCAAATAGGCAGTGCGCTGAGTTTGGCAAGGCGCGTCCTGTTGGGCAAGTAGCATATAAGGAAGATTTAACTAACTAGAAATCAGCTCGCTCTGATGGGAACTACTATTTTGTATAGCAGCGGAGATGCAGGAGTCGGTGGACTTCGAGGGTGTCTTAATGAAGATCGTGAGTACTATCTTGTTACACGACCCACCATACCTGAGCCTGGGTTGACAGACATATCTGTGGATAATGGCACAATTTTCAGTCCAGAATTTCCAGTAAGTGATACTTAAACTTTGGATGTACCAAAAAATGGATACAGTTTATAACAACAGATGGGCTGCCCATACGTAACTGCGGTTGGCGCTACTGGAATTAATTTTGGATCTTCTGTGTATGAGCCAGAGACAGCCTGTCCCTGGACTGGTGGAGGTTTCTCGAATTTTTATGAGTAAATGCATCATCTAGTCACACGAGCGCCTTGAATACTAATTAACGACGTTCAGAATGCCCTCGTACCAACAAGACGCGGTAAAAAATTATCTACAGAAACATCATCCTCCATATACAGATGGGCAATTCAATAACTCTGGTGTAGCTGTAAGTATACATTATATACAAAATATTCGGGCACTTACGAGAAAAATAGCGGGCCTACCCCGATATTTCAGCGAATGGGTGAGCGTTATAAATTCAGTCCTGATATCCAAGACTTTAATTTTAACTTCTCTATTAGTCAAAATGTTGTTGCCAGTACGTAGCCTCCTCAATTTTTTAAGCTCGAAATGCTAACTTTTTTCTCTGAAAAAGTTGTAAATGACCAATTCCAGCATGCCAATGGGACATCTCCTTCAACTCCGATTATAGCCTCCATGATCGCGATGATAAACGACGCTCGATTGGCCGCCGGAAAAAAATCAGTCGGATTTATCAACCCTGCGGTATGCAATAATAATAGTCTGTTGGGTTCCAAATAGGTTTTGTAACACCGATTTGCACAGATCTACTCGTCGAAATTTTCTGATGCGTTCAATGATATCGTTTCCGGTAACAATCCGGGATGTAGTATGTTTCCCGTTGTCTTATTTTTTAACCTCTTTTTACTCAAATACATACGCAGATACTCCCGGATTCTCAGCGTATGTTTTTTCTTACTTTTGATTCGTTTACCGGCTGATGTTGGGTTGATTACTCAGCGTTCCCGGATGGGATCCAATCACAGGTGAGCTCACTACCAAATATGAAATTAATGGAGGTCATGAATATCGTACAGGACTTGGGACTCCTAAATTCGACAAGCTGTTAAAGGCTTTCATGGATTTACCATAATTTTCTCAACTTAAATTGATGATGCTCGTCAGTTTCAATTATTCAGGTAGATAGTAATTATTTAAATGGTGTCGAGCGTTCTTTTTCGTAATAGGGTTTTCACATTTCTAGAACAGGGAATTAGGTACTGGCCAGACCGTCTGAACTCTCAGCATTTCAATGATATATTTTAAAAGGGTGTTTACTGACTAACTTTAGTACACATGAAAAAGTTTTTGCAAACCGCAATAAGATTGAAACACAAATCAATCGATTTACGCAGTCAGATCACAGCTGTTTGCGTTCAAAGCGCACCACTCTGGTTGGAGGGGTATTGCTTGGACACCCCTCTTGGACGAAGCGGTAGGCAACATCGTGCAAGCGGGGAAGTGCGGCAGAGACATCGCCTCCGGGACCAGACCAGAAGACCTCGGCGGATGCTGCAGCACGGGGCCAGACAATGGAGTCCAAATTTGCAGGTCCCGATTGCTCTGTCCAGAGAAGTTGTTGCCCTGTAAAGCATTCATGTCAAATAAGAACATTTGTGCTACAAAATGAATCTACGCACCGCCAAGAATAAGCTTTTTCTGCGAGTCCGTAAGATTAGCTACCGGATCAAATGAATAGGCCTGAGGGAAGATGATTTAGTCAGAAAGTATTCATTGAGATGATGATTCAAGTTACTTTTTGCCACGTCTTGAATGGATCACACCAGCTGTTACCATTGATGTTATCTCCAACCCATCCACCATGGCCACAGTCAAGATAGAAGTAATCTGAAGCTGAGTGGACAATCCTTAGATTTTTGGTTGCGACGGCGGCAACGTCGGTAGATGAGATCCAAACCCTGATTAGATCGTTGGTGAGTTTATGGCATAGGTAACACTAAGGAGTTCAGACAAACGTACATAACTACGGTATCGCTAGCCAGCTGTACTGGGTGATCCAGAACCATTTCTGTCATGGGAAAACACATCAGCTTACAACAAGCCTGCGATTTAACTGGTATATTTACCCTGCCATACCACTGCCGTTTTGCCTACGGACCTCAAAGCGCTATGGGTAGCCTTGTGTGAATGTGTCCAAAGCTTGTTCTAATGTCTTGCCTTGTTGACCTATTGGGTTGCGTGAGCAAGTAGGCTATTTACTTGAATAGGACCAGTTCTTACTCAATTCATCTTGTGTTTGCTGATCCTTGGTGTAGCAATTCTGATTTATCTCGTCACCTCCTGTGCTGAAATACTTGGAAGGGAACATGGATGCCGCAGCTTTCAACATATTTGCCGTAAAAGTTGTTGTATCTTTGTTGGCAACACGAAGCTGACCAGCAGGAGGTTCTTTATATATATATCAGAAATATCGCGTGAGTGTCAGTGGCATTTCCTACACACCATTTGCAAACTGTGCCCATGGCTTAGACTCAGGGCAAGCTATGTGTTCTGGATGAGAGTGATGGATCACGGAGGTATGACCCGGTGTGTCGATTTCCACAAGTACATCAATTCCGCGCTGGTATATGAGTATATGACAATGGGTTTCCGGGCTATAATTATAGAATAGACACGAAACATACAGCAGCAGCATAGCTTGTTATCTTCTTTACGTCACTTGGGGAGTAGATAGACGTTGGAGAGTATGCTCCCTTAGCCGAGAGTTCGGTGAATCCAGGGATCACCAAAGGGAATGATTGGGAGTCAACAACATGCCAATGTAGCGTATTTATCTTTGCAAGGTCCGGTTTGTGTAAATGGACGACTTTTTATGGCTCAATCAGCTACTCACCTTCACCCAGCTCATAGCATCCAATGTTCTTAAAATATCATCGACCGGGAAGCTGCGCAAGATCCGTTACTAAACTTAGGGAAGAACGAATGATGAATTCATACAAGTTTCTGGAGGTATCTAACATAAATCCACGGTATGGCTGGTGCATTGAATATTTAGTTCGGTTCACATCAATGTTAAAAGTCAACATACATAAGCGGGTGAATCAGTAATGCTTATCGGGGCTTGGAGGGTATAGGTCGCGCCATTCAAGTCGTACCATAACTGGGCGAATGTGGTCAATCCCCTGAACAGTCCCAAGGTTGAGCTTGATGTCAACGTCGCGTCCTTGCCATCAGATGGTATGTTTAGGGTGTAGCTTTCTACACGTGATTCGATAGCGACAATTGCCTCATCCGAGATACTCTTCGGCTTGCCCGAAGACGTTAAGGAAACAGTAAGTGTCTTCAACGACTTTGCTTTGTTAATGGCCCCTGCCGATGATGCTCCACGATCGGGCACGAGTGCTTGCAGCTTGTCTGTACGTAGGAAACCTTGAGTACGAGAGACTGCATCTACCAAGTCTTGAGGAGCATTCAGGACAGCAAGTTTGATGGAGAAGCCAGACGACAGTTGCAATGGTGTAGTCCCAGTAGTTAACTGCCGTGGAGCAGGCCACAGAGCTAACGCAGGGACTATGGTAAGCAAGTAGGAGACCACAATGCGAAGGAGCATTGGTTGTGTGGTTGGTAAGAAGAAGTAATAGAAGATTGCTAGTTTCGTGCGATGATTAAATATCCAGAAGCCAACCCATATCAAGAAGGCTATGCAATATAAACCTTGATGAAGCCGTAAATTTGCCCGGAACTCGGACCAGTTGGTTTACAGGACTACAGTACCATCATGAATTACAGCATATCTCGTAGGTATCACGAGGAAGCATCGCATGACACGTAGAACGCGTTACAGAAGTTCACAGTGTGTCAGAGATCATCGAACCATAAAATTTACAGGGCTCGTGTGCTGGCCGTGTGGTAATAATATAAGTATAAGTGGAGTACATGCGGAAGTGGGGTACAAGACGGCTTCAACACCGAAGATGATAATCATACTGATTATAATGGTGTTACTATAACATCACATGCGCACTAAATAAACCGCCATCAATGGATCATACCAGTACTCTTATTACAGCGGTGATAAGCGGTACTAATATCATGACACCGATGTTTCTCCAAATACTCTATATAAAGCCTATCTCGAGACTCGAGACTCGAGAACACTCAGAAGATGAATCTTTATCAAAGAAGTAAAACATAGCAACCATTTATTCATAACATAGGTTTTATCCATATGGAAATCATAGATACACTCATGTCATAGTTTATTGGCGTCTGCGTTTGCGCGTTTCGATTTTGGGAGGCGGACTAGGAGTTGGCAGTGTCACCAGACAATCACGCCAGAAGAGCAGATTCTTATTGAGATATTGCACCCGCATTACAATCTCTCCAGGGAACAATCGTCGTCCTACAACGCTTGAGTGTTCCATATTCTGAGTCCTGTCCGTCAACTTTTTCACAATCCCTTCTATCACATTACCGCTCGCAAACAATTCAATCCCGGCATGACTCAGTAAAGCATGGATAGCCTCGAGGTGCTCAACAAACATGATGTTGTCCATAAGAAGTTCGAGGCACTTGAATATTTGATTTCGATCGAGAATTCCTTCACTGTAAAAGTCCCCAATAAAGCCAGCAACACATATTGACCAGTTAACGTATCTGACAGGGGGCCGTGGTTTATGTGTAATGGACAATTCCTGTGTCTGGTTCAGGGCTACCATCAAAACGAGGTAGGCAGCAATAAAATAATATGAAACTCACACTGTCCCAGGTACATGAAAACTCCCAAAGAATAGTCCAATGCAATGTGTCAAGATATCTCCACGTTATATCACCCCTGCCCCTCTTGCGGAAAGTATTATAAATCTCTGCAGCAAATGTTGCTATCGGCCTGCGATACTGTTCAGCACCCAATATGCATATACAACGACATAATTGGAATATTTCATCTTGATCCCAGACACAGCCAACGTCGACTAATTCTTGGGCAGAGGCAACACGTGTTTGCTTGTCATGAGAGAACGCTCCTTGCTGGAGAATAGAGAACCACAGAAGTTTTCCTGCCTTCAATTTACTGAAATGAGGGGTCGGGGGTACGGTTGTCATTAGAGAATCATTTGCGAGGAGTTGTCGGGTGAGCGCACTCGAGGCAGCATCTATGGTATTTGAGATATTCTTCCCCGCAAAAATCTTCTTCGCTTCATTATGCTTTATCGAAGAGACAAGTTTTCGTTTCTTCCCTCTTGAAACCTCCGAATTTCCGTTTGTCAAGAGGCGGATCCCAAATACTGGACAAGAAGGTCGACTAAAGGGATCCTGCTGTGGTTTAATAAGTGCTGCATGAATTTGGTTCCTGGCACTGCGCTTTAATGTTGTCGACATTGTTGGCTTCTAATCGAGGTGTGTGTAAAGGGCCGGAAAAAGAGTAGTGAGTTTGATCCAAGTATTGAGGAACAAAGCCATTATATAGTTCACTGCAGGCAGTGGCAAGGGACGAGCGCACTCGAAGCTTTGACGGTGGTGCACGGTGCTTTGGCACCATTGTCCCTGTGGCCTATTTTCGAGCCATGATGTTAGTCACGAACGCGTGGGCCCATCATGCGATAGCTTTGAAACTTTAAAGCCAATTTCAGATGAGTGTCAAGGCCTCCGAGGGTCGTTGATTGTAGTTGGTGATAGAGACTGGTATGTCAAAAATCCATTCATTTATGAAATTGGGTTCAAATAACAAAATGCTCTAAAATAATCTGATTTATGCAAATACTACTTAATGCAGGTCTATGGAGGGGTAGTAACCAATTGTTGTGATCTCCAAACTGACACCATTTCTAAAACCGCTGAAAACTTTGAAGCAAGTTGACCCGGCGTCAAAGGTTCGTTCAAAACACTCATTGATTCCTGAAGTTTGCTAGCCTCTTGGTAAAATACTTGGGAAAAATGATCCAGAAATCCCCCGAAACCTGGTGGATAATGCCATAGTTTAGGCCCAGAGTGATAGATGACATTGCATACTACTTGAAGGTGCTCGACAGACATGAGGTCCCTCAAGACTGCACTGAGACAAGTAGCGATTTGTTGCCGGTTTATCAACTCGTGCAGAAAGAGTTCACCAACAAATCTAGCAAGGGATAAGGAGGTTCTAACATATCCGGGTGTTGGAGCAAGTTTATAGGAAACTGGTTCTGGGTATTCCTGCAATAAGAAAAGGGAATGGATTAGTACCGAGTTACCTGACGGATTAGAGAAATAACTTACAGGGTCCCATCTTGACAAAAAGGTCCCAATCACAGTTTCTCGGAGGTGCCAAATAAAACTTCGTGCGACTTCCTCACCAAGCAAATGCCAAAAAGTTTGATGTACCATCAGAGCAAAAGGTGCTAAGGGGTCGTCTTTATCAGCGACGCCTTCAGACCCTCTGCTACAAAAGCTGTGTGCGAGGAATCCGATATCTTCTAATGTCCACAGAGAAGAAGAGACAAGCGAATGAGCGTGAACGCTTCGCTCTTCAGCAAATATGTTCGGGTTGATTCCTCCAAGGAATGCAGGAAACCAGCTGGGTGCTGCAATAGGATAGTGTATGGTCGTTTGTGAGTGGGCATAACCAGAACCATGCCGTCCACCATCCTTTGAGTGGACAACAGTTTCTGACTGCCAACCGGGGACGAAGGGTGCCGCATGGGGGTTAAGGTTATCACTAGGACGCAAAGTGGGGTCGTCCTTAATCGCCACTACATGCCACGAACTCAGTATTGGTGCTAAATTTCCTGGGGACGCGAATGCAGAGCCGTAGGTGTTCGAGTACAGGTCTGATACAAATATATTTTTGATCTCTTCATCTTCCAACTCCAAAGTACTTGAACTACTTGCCGGCGAGACTGGTGTGTGCGACTTCTCTGTTGCCCCAATATTGTTACAGACAACAATGGGCTCCAAAGGCTCTTCGGCCGGTGGTATCGCCGCCTTGGTTGGTGGACGATGTTCGAATAACTTGTTTAATTCGAGAATGTAAGAAGGCACGTTTGGCATTTTGGTTGTTAGTTATGGTGGGGGATAAATGTATGCGTCCACTTGATAATATAGACATCTCGAAACCTTTTTAAAGAGAACCCGATGCCTTGCGCGATGGATATAATGCGTTCCATACGCGTGAAATCCAAGAATTTGGCTGCTGCTTTGACGCCGTCAAAGCAAGCACAATAATGAATTTTTGATGGTTGTGTCACAATTCGTCACAAGAGTTGAAGCCGCACTCACTGAAATCGCAACTAGCTGTCATTTCTTCCATGTTGTTACGAGCACAGCCCAACCATGAGATGTTGCTGGACTATTAAACAATAAACAGTCCAAGGATTTTCACAATTAAAACTTGCCGTTATGTGGGAATATCAAAGAGCTGCGATACTGTTTCTTACAATTAATTTGCGTTGGAAACCATTTTTGTGATAAACGTACAAATAAACAATATGAATCCCATTCATCGCATGGGATACGGCGGTATATCCCAGAGTCCAGAACCAATTCTAGAACTACCTTCAGAAAAAATAATAATTCCACTCAAAAGTAAATAGTACAAGTTTAAACTGATTACAATAGTTTGGTATGATCATCGGCGCAGGCTGTTTGACAAAATTAGTGCAGTATTGTAGAAATACAAAAAGAAAGTATATAAATTTAATTCCCAGAAACAGGTGTAAAACCTCCCATTACGCAGCTGTCAATATTACAAGCCCTCTTCGTAAACCTTCCTCATTAGAGCGACGTAAAACCGCTCTAGATCCTCCTTCAATGCCAACTCATTCTTCTTCCGGCTGTGTCCCTCAACATTCATACGTTGTTTCATCTCTGAAGTGCCTTCAGATTCAGCAAGATTAGTGCCACCTAGAGCGGACACTTTCTCCGCGTGCACGTCTTTCTTATATAGGCTGAGTTTGGCGCTACTATCGACAACAGAATTCGCCAGTTCTCTGCCCTTGGTTCCGAAACGTTCGGCAGGTATTTGGTCTATTAGCCAGTCAAATACGAATGACAGTCGGTCGGTAGATGATTTGATGACTTCGTCGTCCTTTTCCCTTTTGCGCTGCCTTGTTTCCTCGCGCTCTATTTCACGCACCTTCGCGTCTTGATACCCCATGGATGAAGAAGATTGTGACTGGGAGGGCACGGTTGAACTTCCAATATCTCTTTTATCATTCACCGCCTTTTTCCAAGCAGTTACGAATTTGGTCCAGTCCTTAAAGCCCCATCCGTCGCCAGTGGATTGTGATGTTACAGATGCAGCTGCACCCAATCCGATAGCTGGAAAAGCAGGAAGATCTACTCCAAACTCTATCCCTCGAGCCCCTCTCATTTCCCAGTCTGTAATTGAACATTTCAGCTGCAGCTACAATAAATAATCCGCAATATACATACGATCTGCGCCCTCCATGATCCCGAGGAATTCACCCCATTTAGCACTTTGTACAGTTACTAGGCCATCATTGCCCCATTCACGTTCCTGTGCCCACAATGGTATACCCTCTTCAGAATGTCTTTGCTGACTGCGGGATTGGCGTTCGACCTCCCAAGCCATCTTCAACTTTGTGCGCTCTTTCTCTTCTACACCATCTAGAACCGCTTTAGGCAACCAGAACGGGTGAAACACACCGACACCTGCCATGCGGCCTGCCACGCTGAAGTATTTTACGCGCGGATCGTCGGGTGTAGCTGGGTTAAAGACGTCATTAAGATATGTTGAAGTTAAGTTAGCGTATGCTGGGGTATCAATGATGGAAAGTAGAAGAGTTGTGAATGACGATGGGAGTGAAGAAAGTGATAAAGTCAAGGAACTTTCAATTTTGTTATCCTGGTCATTGATGTCTGAAGCTTTAGAGGGCGAAACTGATGCATCATTGAGAGATCTGGCAAGCTCCTGTTGGCGAAGTTTACCAATCCCAATATTTTCCTAAGATAGTATGTCAGCAATTCTCAGATAATAGGCAATAGGCAATGAACTGTTCGCATACCGCACACCAATCCATGAAAGGACTTCCCCGGTGAGGTGTGCTGATCGTAGTCAATGACAGGGGTACATAGTCTGTTGGCTTAGTATGTGTTATCAAATGTCTGCAGTCTAAACCACCCATAGAATGTGCAAGGAAGTTGACTCCACGCCCCCGAGCTCTGGCCTGGAGTTGTCGGTCCATGATTTCGGACCTTGATATGATAGAGCCAGTTCTAAATTTATACAGTTACATAAAAGCGACCTCGACTTGATATTACTTACCCAGGCACGGAGGTAATGATAACTTCTGCGCCGATTTTTTTCCGTAGAATACTCAAGACGTTGGACCAGTAATGCATTCGCATGCTAGGAAAAGATGATGGGCCGCGACTATCAAAACCGTAGAGACCTATTCAATCTACCATTAGAGTCTTACACACACTACAACGTGAAGCGAAAAATACCCTCACTCACCATGACACAACACAATAGGGTAGCGAGGGACCCGTAACGGATCATAGAGAGCGGGGTTAGCCATCAACTGGTGGATAATATCTGGTTTGTGAGGACTTATGTTCCGGCCGGAATAGTCGTCGGAGGGGGGTAGTTTGAAAGGATCTTTGTCAGGAAGTTTGTTCTGTTTCCGCTCCGGCTCTGGGGGTGGGTCAGTACAGGGCTCCATGCTGGTGCCACCAGTCTGGAGGGAGAGTAACATAGAAGACCACGAGCAGTTGCTATCATTCCAAGGGAGTGACGGAAAGTTGGCTGATTGAGAGATGTCATGTAACAAATGGTACTGAATACAATGCTCGAGCTTACATACTTTTCAATGTGGGTTCCTCCATTGTGGCAATATGAACAGAGTTCCGCAAACCCATCGACGGTAGCATAAACTCCCAAAAATCTCTTGAGTTCCACCAAGACCATTCGACCCTCCTCAAGCTATCCAAATTTCTCCATGAACTGCCAGACAGTGGTGATGATGAAACAGATGATCCGATTGCCTTGTGTGTTTGCGCCTCTCGGAATGTGGACTCATGTGGCTCTGAGCGAACATGATGAAAGTAGTGGTTTGATATGGAAAGTGTAGAGACGACATTTGCAAGCCTCTTGAGCAGAAGGACTACGTGGACCGGGACGTATACACTATTCATGGCGTGCAATAATACAACTCAATCACTTCTCATAAAGCTCACCTGCCGTCACAGTCATGTGATGCAATCTAACATATACACGTGATGTCAGGTATACCGCGAGAGATTCTGAATCTGAAGAAGCTCAGCTAAATTTATTCAAGGCTTCAGAACACACCAACACTTGTATCAGCTGAGGACAACATGTGGAGCAATATTACTGGGCACTAAGTAGTATAAGAACCCAGCACATGAGTGGTCATAAGTAGATTCTCTTTACCATGAAGTTCCACCAGTTACTGATAATTGTTGTTTCCTCCACAGTAGCCAACGCGTTGTGGCCAATCCCTCGCTCACTCCAAGTAGGAACCGATTTCCTCAAGATTTCTCCCCAGTTTGATATAAACACCAATGTGGCAAATGCCCCACGGGATTTACTCGACGCTGTCAGTCGCACCAAAGCATTCATCAAAACAGATAGGCTACAGCGCCTCATCGTAGGACGTGGAGCCAATGATAGTGCAAAAATTGCGCATGCACCAACTATTTCTCGACTCACACTTTCCCTGCTTGAAGGGCACCAAGTACTTCCCATTGCACAAGAGGCAGTAAAACCAATCAATCAACGTGTGGAAGAATACTCTCTTACTGTACCTAACAATGGGAGCGATGCGGTCATCACGGCAAAATCGACGTTAGGCTTGTTCAGGGGTCTGACGACTTTTGAACAACTTTGGTATGATCTTCAGGGCATAACGTACACGTATCAAGCCCCAATTAAGATCACTAATGACTCACCCGCATATGTATGTTTACACTCGTCTGCTACCTTGTATTCAATTAATCGCATTCTTAAGCCCTACAGAGGACTTATGCTCGATACTGCTAGACACTTGTATGTTCATCTCATTATCATTGTAATGGAATTGCGCATATACTTACCCAAATCTTAGTTTCCCTGTAACAGATATCAAACGTACATTGGATACAATGAGCTTGGTGAAAGTAAGTACAGAGAACACAAAAAATCCACCGTAATCAACCAAACTCGATCAGATGAGCACGTTCCACTGGCATGCTTCCGACTCACAAAGCTTCCCTGTGACCATCCCCGGATTTCCCGAACTTTCCTCTAAGGGTGCATATTCTGCAGACGATGTTTATAGTTCCGATGATATCCATGACATTGTTACATATGCTGGCGAGGTAAATTGGCTGATTGCAATATTTATCAGCATTGCATTAATCATTTGCTTTGGAATAGCGGGGTATAGATGTTCTAATGGTAAACTGTCCACCCTACAACAATGGTGTTTTTGACAATTGATTTTTTTCATCAAAGGAAATTGACACGCCGGGACACACTGCAGCCATCTGGGACTCTCATCCAGAGTATATTGCATGTGGACCAGGTGCTCCTGGTGGCGCAGGTAGTGATCCCCCTGCTGGTGAACTGCGTGTTGCGTCTTCGGATGCCATGAATTTCACTGCAAGTCTCCTGGCATCGATAGCTAAAACCCTTCCGTCTACTTTTTTTAGCACTGGAGGTGACGAGGTCAACACAGGCTGTTATAACCAAGATCCAGAGACGCAAGCTACCCTCAAAGCCAGCGGTAAGACCCTGGAACAGGTATTAGGTGAATTCGTACAAGCCACACATAAGCCTCTCTTGGACATGGGTAAAAGTCCTGTGGTTTGGGAAGGTAAGTAGAAATGGCCAAAGTATAGACACAAATCTGAACCTCTTTGATTTACAGAGATGGCGCTGGAGCATGAAGTACCCCTTTCAAATGAAACAGTTGTTATGTTTGTATTGTTGCTATGTATTGGAATAATCTCGCTCACTTTGGTCTTAGGGTATGGATTTCCTCCCAGCACGCAGCCTCCGTAGCATCGAAGAATCTTCGATTAGTACACGCACCTTCAGATTACTTCTATCTAGTAAGCTTAAATACTCTGAGCGAATCCTTCTGGCCATTCAAAATCCCTAGGACTGCGGTGCGGGTGGTTGGCTGGGGAATTTCCCAACAGGGTAAGTTACTGCTCAAAACTTACATGACTTTTCTAAAATTGGGAATTTTGTGCTCGATAGAAACAGTTGGTGTGACCCTTTCAAGACATGGTCAAAGGTAATTCAATTATGTAGTGTTGTACCGGAATATTTCTCAACGTTACAAGGCGTACACTTTCGATCCCCTTGCTAACCTCACATCTGCACAAAGCTCACTTGTTCTTGGAGGTAAGACAGCTTCACAGACAGCTTTAATACCTCTCATATTTCTTTTGCGTTCCAGGTCAACAACTCCTCTGGGCGGAACAATCATCTCCGGAAAATATGGATTCGATAATTTGGCCGCGAGCTGCTAGTTCTGCAGAGGTAGAGTTTTTCTTGTGTTCAATACATGATGTGCTCATGGAACTTTAAGATATTCTGGACGGGTGCAAACCTACCTGACGGAACACCTCGTGATGTAGCTTCAGCTTTACCTCGCCTTCACGACGTGCGTTACAGAATGGTACAGCGCGGTGTCAGGGCGATAGCTTTGCAACCACACTGGTGTGCATTACGACCTAATGCTTGTGACCGTTGAAAGAACGAAGAAATTGAAGCCTATCGAGTTGATCGAAACATGTAACAGATACGATGAAGTAAAAGAACATGCCAATTTATGTATTGGTAGATACCTCCTGACATCAATTAGCTCAATGCATTCACCCTTTATCATCGAAATTCAACGTCTTGTATGGTTGAGACCCTCTATAACCTTGCCTAGGAGGAGCGCCAGGATTAAAGCAACTCTAAAAACTTGACACTATTCTTACTTTCCAACATCCTCATTAGAGCCAACAGCAATGCGTTGACTTGCCATATGAAAATTTACTGTGCGGAAACTAATTTTAACATTTAGAATGGTGATATACTTTCGAATCAAAAAAAGACAACCTGCATAACCGCCTTACAATAATCGAAAGATAAAAGTTTGACCCCAAAGAACTTGCTTGTACTCCTCCCAGCACTACAGTCAATTTGTAGATAGAACCCCATTTAGATTATGAGCGGTGGCGAGGTCCTCTGACTCGAGCATTCTGAACATGAAGCAGATCGATAACAATAGGGTCTTTCAAAGTTGTCATTAACTATCCCATTATTTGTTCCATTAAGTCGTTTTTCCCGCCAAATTTTGATAATGGAACAATTAATGGGATAATTAATGGACAACTTTGAAAGACCCTATTAAATACAATGGTATCGGTCAGAGCGACTTATAATTTGGGTTTGCTGGGTGGGCATATGAAAAGAGAGAAGAAGAGTGGTAGGCGCAAATAGAATATTGTAGAATTACTTCAAATATTTTACGACAATATATAACAGTCTACAGACTCTTCGCTGTGTTCATAGGACTTTCCTCGATGTGTAAAATATCTAACTTGCCTGATTCCCTGCCCACAGCATAATAATTGCCCCACCGCGCAATCTGGTATTTGTTTACATCTTGTACCCAACACAATCTCTTTCCGTCTCGCTCGCGCACAATCCACCCATTCTTGTGTAAACGCGACCTCCTGATTTTTTCTGTTTCCCACCTATGGTGCTCCAGTTCGACTTTCTCCCCCTCCTTCCATCTAAATATTTCTTCATCCGTCCAATCATTTACATATAACATCGTGTTGTCATTCGAAAACTCCAAATCTGAAAAATCATACCACCGAGTGCTGAGCGTCAGATGTTTCACGAGTTCACCTGTCACTGCATCGAATACACTCAGCCCTGGAGTGTCATCAGGATCAGTTACTGCACTGGCAATCCAATGTCCATCGGGGGACCATGCGAGTTTAATTCCGGGATTACTTGATATCCTCTGCACCAAAGTAGGCTGAGTTGTCGCGACATCCCATATAGCAGTCCCATTTAAATCAAGGATCGCAATCTTCTGCCCATTAGGGGACAAGTCAATGCTACTTTTAAACTCATCCCCGTGGATGTCGATGATGCATAATAGTGACACAGATTTGAGAGACCAGATACTGACTGCTTCATCAGACATAGCAGCTACTCGAGAGCCGTCTAAGGAAATAGCTACGAAATGAATGCGTGATTCGTGTTTTACAATTGATGGAGTGAATGTTTTGATTCGTGGTTTTGGTGCAAGCACGGTAGATGCGTCCCACATCTGGATTGTGTGAGATGACGTTAGGACGTGACGATCTTCAGGAGAAAATGACACGCTGGAAAAAGAGCCTTCGAAGGAACCCAACAAATCCCAGGATTTCGTGTTGAATAAATGTGTTCCCGTCCGAGTAGATGAGGCAAGAATGGTGCCGCTCTGGGACAAAATGATGTCACGGACAAAACCTCGCATTTTGACTTTGCGAGTGCATCCCCCCGATTCCAGGTCCCATACCTGAATCCCTTCGTTATACACATAGAAGCTAACCTGAGTGTCATCGTATAGAAATACAGCCGACTTCACAGTTGATACTTGGGACAGCTCCTTGAGAATCTTGCCATTGTCGCATCCTAGATCCCACACTCGAAGATTTCCTTCGACCTTCTGTTCCACCACACGCCCTAGATCCTTCGATATCGTCAACACTGCCTCTATTGCAGGAATAACCATTCTTTCCTTCAACTCTTTACCGATCACAATATCCCACACCTGTACCCCTCCCGGCTTAGCGCTAGTAGCAAACTGCGTTCCGTCTCGACTCCACACTATAGCATACACTCTGCATTCTGTATTTTGCACGCGCTGGACGTGTACTTGTGCACCAGACGTAGCATTCCAGACTCGAATCGTCCCATCGGACGAACCAGAAGCAACCGACTCCCCATCGGGGGCCCATGCAACACATAGAACACTTGCAACATGTCCCGTTACAGACCTCTTCAACGATCCAATAGTGGCATCCCATAGGCCCACCTCCCCGTCCAATGACCCGGAGGCGATCAACTTCCCATCAGGGGAAAACATTGCGCGACATGCTGTTGCATCTATCGGGATCGTGTAGAGACAAGCACCCCATGTTGAATCCCTGGGCATCATTGACTTTATAATAGTATGGTTGCCAGTTGGTGTGTTGAGAAATTCGTTGTATTGAGAGGTAAGCGCACATGATGGTGCAAGCGGGAATGCAGACAGATACAAGTGTTCAGGACAAGCGTCGATGTGTACGTAACTTTGCAGAACAAGCCAGTGTGTATCATTGATTAGTTGGATAATTTCATTCCTGTTCCCGTCTTGGATGTGAACCTTCCGAAAGCACATTAATTTGTCTTGTATTATACAAACTAATCAGATACACACCGAACACCACGAAAGCGCTGCAAGCAGAGCTGGAACAGCAACCTCAAGCCGGTTTATGTAACTGAGCACCTCCACCCATACTAGTAGTTTCGTCCGTGCGAACTCCATCATTACATCCAAAATATCCTGATCTGGATCTGTGCATTGCAATAGATGTAGAGCCCAATGAACACATGAGTACCGTAAACTTGGTGGAATACATTTCTTGACAGTGTTTTGCAGACCAGGGGTGCCTGATTTCATTACTATCGGATCACCGAACTCACATATATTCCTTTTCAGCATATGCTTTGTAGACATCACCTGGAGACAAGTCAATGCCAGACGTTGGTGGTGTTCTGATGGGTTGATGTGAAATTTGGGGTCTGTACAACGTTCGATATCGATGAGAAACTGCGGGAAACTCGCATGCAACATCCTAATCTCAACATCGTCCGCTTCGGGCTTCAATATGACTGAACCAAGTCGATCCAAAATGTCCCGGATAAATCGCATCGGAACATCAATCAAATCATTCAGATCAGATGTCGATATCTGATCTTGAAGCAACGCAAGACTGCCTAGCACAACTTTGATGTACTTCTTCACACCCGGAATGTCAAGGTTATCATCGTTGAGTGCATTCCGCAATACAACAACATAAAGTCGATCGAGATTCTTCAGAGTGAATGATCCATCTGATGGGTTGTCGGACAGAAGAGCGTCAAGAATCTCAGGGACATGATGTGGATTTCTACCCAGAAATTTGACAACAGTGTCGGCATATATGAACAGCCCGGCAGCAAGATTAGTCAGGTCTTTGACAATCCCGGTACGGGAGTTCAATACAGTTTCCCAGCAGCTGAGGTCCCTCAGTCTTACGTCGAAGAAAATTTTGATGTCCCCGTCAACGATTCGTCTCGGTATGTCATGTAATTTGTATGGTTTGGATACATTACGAAGCTTTTCGGTGTTAAGGCCTGTCTCAATTTTCACCTCTGGTCGAGTGGTAACGAAGATTCGGACAGGAAATGGGATTTTCGGGATGCGCTCCATAAGCAAGAGAAGAAGTCGAATCACTTCATCCTGGGCTGCTGGAGTGCACTCATCGACAGCATCCAAAACAAGTGTGATTGGGTGGTGCGAGGCCTCGACATTCATGAGTGGTTTGATTATAAGACTTTCAAGGTCCATTTGGAGCTGTTCAGCTTGCTTGCCTGCCCGGACGTACTCCTGAGCAGCTTTTGCAATGTGAGGATATAAACTTGTCTGGTAGTGCGCCAGTTGATAAGCCATTGTTGCCAGCAGATAGGTAGTTGTGTTAAATGCACTAGCGTCACGGACAAAGAAAAACGAGGCCCCAAGTGCGCCTTTCTTTTCCAATCTATGGGACGTTTCGTACGCAATGGTGGATTTGCCAGTGCCGGCACCGCCACTTAGAATGTACATGAAAGTGCCGTCATCGCCCGAGTCTGACCATTCGATAATTTCTTCGAGCAATGCAGTTCGGGTGCCCTCGAGTGTTCCCGATTTTGTTGGATTCGAGGCAGAAGAGTAGCCGGCATTGACGCGCGGGAGATCTTTCAGTGCCCTTTCGTCACCTGTAAGGTATATTTAAGTATTCAACCTTGATAATCACAAGAAAAAACAAAAACTTACGCTCTTGTTGAAGAAAACGTTGTCTTTCTTTGTGCTGTTGCTGTTGCATTTGCTTTATTTGCTATGCATTCATATCAATATGATTGTCCAGCAGCAGTGAACAAATTTATACCTCGATATTAGCTACTATGCCATTGATTAGCATTTCGACAGTGATTCCACCTTGTATCTGTGTCATATGTCAGTGACTCAGGGTGAAGCAACCAGTTGTAATTAAATACATACCTGGAATTTTCGTGTCGCATCATCAATACCGGTCTTGATTCCCAATAATATATCTGTATTTCTCTTGCTTAATAGCAATCCGAACAGTCCTGTTTCAAGGCCTCTCGCTTCACTCGTCAGATACTTCAGATCCCTGCAGTCAACAACTTCAGCAAACCCATGATGGTTATCACAATAACTCACTTCTCGAGAGTGGCAACTCTCTCTTTTAGTTCAGGTGAATTTGCCAGATATGTTGTCATTTCATCAGTTCTCGAAACAGACTCGGCCTTTTTTGCTGTTGACCCGATGATCGATGTGAGCTCTTGTATATGACTTGCTAGTTCCTCTCGGGTGCGCTTATTCCCTTCGGCAGCCTGATCAATCAACTCATTTAATCGTGCATAGAGGTATAATATTATCATAGGACGTACCAAAATCATACCAGCTAGGGTAGACAACACTGAGGCAGCACTCGACAACCCAGGAATAGGAGCCAGGCTGAGTGGGCCCTGTGCAGTATCAAGAGTTTGCTTCACCACAGTAAGAGTGTCAATGATACGTTGGTTCGTTTTCGACGGAGACATCGTTGAGATTGTTAATATGGTTCCTAATATCAAAGCGTTATTTCTGTACCCAACGAATAGGTTGGACAAGACGTACCGTATCGATGACAAATTGGTATGGGTAGGAGGGCGAGGTAGTCACGAGTTCTCACATATTTCCCATCATGATCCCTTTCAGATCGTATTTTAAGTGCCCAAGAAGTTGGTTATATTGCCATGATGGTAAGTATCCCAACTTACTATAAGCAAAAGGAAACTGAACATTGTCCACTGATGCATGATGATCACACGATCCCACCAAAGTGAAATCGTGCTCTCCACAGCACTTGTTTCAGTTTAAACATTAGGATGCCACGAGAAAAATATGTATTGTTATATACTGCAAAGCTGTAGAGGTGGAAATGATAATGATGCGTTGAGTAATCTGGTTATAAATGGGTCGAGGATGATATGACCGTCATCCACGGGCCTGGTATCTCCCTGAGACAACTACAGCACCACACCCATCGTGATGTGGCCTACGATGCCGAGAATGGTCGTAGTTCTAATGATGTCCCCTATCTGTCAAAGCTCTGATGCAAATTCTTCTTACCATCCGATTCCCTTCGAACTGTGGTGCGGGTAATTGGCTAAAGCATTTGGGTACTTATTTTAAACCGCTCAGATGCACATAACTCTATTTATATATTGTGGCCGATAGGAACAGTTGGTGTGGCCCTTTCAAGATAAAATGATTCAGCACGGCATTAGAACAATAGCTTTGTAACCATACTAGTGTGCAGCGTGATCTAATCCCTACGATCGTTGAAGGAATGAAAGAATCAAAACTTGTCAAGTTGATCGAAACATGTAACAGATATGATAAGTGAAAGAATATGATTATGTACTAAATGTCAAAATGTTATCGCGAATCTTCAGTTTAACACTTCGTTCAGCCACCCATTCGAAATACACCTTGTCATTTTCGGTAGATACAACACCTGACATCAATCAGCTCAATGAACCTACTCGTTTAGCAACGACCTACCATCATTAGTGACCCTAAAATTCAACGTCTTGTAAGGCTGAGACCCCCCATGACCTTGCCTAGGAGGAGCGCCAGGGTTAAAGAAACTTGTGAAACTTGACCCCACTTTCCAAACAAGCACGGCACTCTCGGGCATAGAGAGTGTAATTAATCTTCTTCCATCAGGAGAGAAGCTGCAAGCAGTGATTTCTTTCATGTGACCTTCCAGTACGTAAAGCCTCGTGGCCGTTTTGAGATCATACATCACCACTGCACCCTCATTAGAGCCGACAGCAATACGTTGACTCGACATATGGAAGTCTACAGTGAGAAAACTAATTTATCCAGTTTAGAGAAGTGATATACTAAGGATATGAAATCACACACGTTTTTACAACCTGCCCGATAACTTCCGTGGCAGCGTCTATGACTGCATCACGATTGGCTGTGGCATTTGGATCCAAAGATTTCACAACAGCTTCCATCAATTTGGGCAGATTTGGTTGCAAAACTTGAGGGCGCTATATTAGAAATTAGATATCAGTGATTGGTAACTACCTTGTATTGGATGAAAAAAAAATTTCACTTTTCGAATCAAAAAGGCGACAACCTGCATAACCGCCTTGCGATGATCCAACGATGTAGGTGTGAGAATATCAAGGCAGAGAGTTGTCATGAACAAAGTTGTATTCTCGGTCGCGATGTTCAACACAGCTGCCCGAGCTTGGGTCCCAATGTTTTGTATGGAGATGGAATCTTTACGGGATGTTGTAGCCAAGGTGAACAGAGCACGTAGGATCTCCATAGCGTCAATGTAATGCTGCCAAACGTGAAACCCACGGGAGCAAAGGTCTATGGCGAGAACCCGATATGATGACTTTTCGTCATGTAGATACAGACTAATAGATTTCGAGATGTCTGTAAGAGCACTTCACCGGGGTGTAAGATTGATAACTACACATAGGATAAATCATAAACATACTTTGTTGAGAGCAGACTGTATTTCTCGGCAGCAAGTGTATCCGCAAATAAACAATGCAAGGGCGGATGTAGTTGTTTCTCTTTCCGCCGTCGGTTGCAAAAAGGGAACTGTAACATTACTTTAATATTGGCTAGGCTAGGTAGAAAAGCTCGAGTAGTGCTTACCATGATGTTGCCACTGTTCTGCAGTCAATGTGGCTTCTTCATCTGACATTCTTGCCACTGCAGCATCGAAAAGGGTACGAATTGCTTGACGAATTTCATCTTTAAAAAAATCTTTTGTATTAGAAAGTATAACAAGTTCGAGCATCAAACTCACTTGATGAGTCAAACCATCGGCGTCCAAGATATGCAAGACTCGGGGGTTTGAAGTTCGGACCAACACATGAACTAATAGAAGTTGAATAGAATGATATTACTGCAGTCGCCCCTTCTAGGAGTTCTTGAGGACGGTATGGTCAGGAAAATGATATTATGAGTATTTATAACCTGAAGTACCTTCGAATAGGCCCATAGGCTCGCAAAATTATGATGATAGAGAGTGCGCGCGCAGCTGTTACATTACCCGAAATGCACCAATGATCTTGAGGGCGAACGATGTCATAGAGAATTGTCGTTGTATTACTTTCAGTAATCCCGCATAAGTCTGGGTCTAATATAGCTACTCTGACGCCCACCTTGAAAATCCAAATGTAACTGACGAAGGCTGGATTCCCAAGTTTCCTGTGCATATAGAATCAACGTCTGGGCTTAATCCGGGGGTCAATAAAGTTGAAAGAATTAGGCGAAGTCTTTCAAGCGTTTGTAAAATGGTTCGAGTTTGATCCCGGTTTGTGCTAATCATTTTTGTTACTGTAATTGAGTCTGCAACAAAACGCTTCCAAGTCAAGAGAGAGGGTAGAAGCTAATTTTGATAGTCAATACCGGTTTGTAAGATAGGATTCTGAGTACCTACCAACATCACACCCTTCGATTAAATTGGTAATAGGTTTCCATAAACTTGATGGTGTACATGTATCATCTTCCAACGATCTAAGGAGTTTATTATATATTAGATGGACTACGAAAGGAATAATCAAATACCCACAGAACTGACCATCCACCTTGGTTTAAAAGTTCCTCAGCTTTGTCAACACTCATCGATCGCCAAAATTCATGCGTTTGGACATCCCATAGGCGTGCACGAAGATCAGCATATATTAACAATAAATTGTTACCCCCGAGACACACTCGCCGCAGCAGTGCTGAAGATCCAGGAATGAGATATTGACTGTCGTGCATGCTTTGAAAATTCGGGACAAGACCAAAAAAGAATGACTTACAATTGAAATCCATCAACAGCGACTACAGCAATAGTACCATCCCTCGATATGCACAATATGCACCCGTGCATAGGGCCAGTATCCACATCATGAAATTGTATTACTTTCGCTAAGGGGTGTAGTGAAGATGATCCGGCGGGCGCACAGGTTGAAATTACTGCATTAAATTCAGTCAGGTTCAGGAATTATATAGTGCTGACCGACCTGTTTGACCAGAACGCGACAGTCCCATCATCAGCACCCCCAACAATGAATTTTTCCTTTGTCCTAATATTTTGCACAAGGTGGAGTCCAGTTATATAGCCCTTCAATGCGATATCAGAGGTCTTCGAAGATGCAGATGTTGTTAAAGGCATCTTGTCCAGCTTTCATACACATTTGTGTCAAGGAATATTGACGGATGTGACCGTCCGCTGCATGATTGTTAGTCGCACTGCGGACCAGTTATTCAATTTCAACACACAAAATCCATGTATCATGGTATCCAAATCAAGCGGGAGCGTGGATGTTAAGTATATTTTTGGGTCAACTGCTGAATCCGGACATCCTGAGATCCACAGCGTGCAACAAGTCCCGCTTTCGATATTTTCAAAACTAGTCGAGAAACTCAGGAGCTGCCGTTTCTTGTCGTGCGTAGTCTTAGGTAAATACAATCTGATCTGATGCGAAGTCGATGGCATCGTATGGTCCAATTTCTACACTGCGGCAAAGATTTGGGCTACTTGCGTCAAATTATCAGAATGGTCCTCGGGAATGAATACTTTGAAAGCTTACAATAGATGCGTGGGACCACTGTCGTTCCCTTTTTCAAGAATTTCATCGTTGTTCGCGTCCACTAGTTTCAGTCGGTAGAATTCAATGCGATTCTGTTCTATTTAGATGAGCTGCTCGCAAGAAGGTTATCAACGTACTTTCAGGAACAAAACATATGTGTCGTCACTTAACCATTTTGCACCCTCGATATCTGTCCCGGAAGATCGGCACAGAACATTTAACACCTTCCCCTGGTAATCAAAGATCTAGACAAAATGGTGATAATTAGATATCGTAAGATTGACAAGCTTGACCACAGTTACAGTGAATTCGAGAGACGACCATGCAAATCCAATCAGTTTGCCATCTTCCCTACGTCTTGTGCTAAGACCTTTAGGCAAGGGGCTAGATAAAAGATTCCTAACTGCATATTTATCGAGGAGAACCATTTTTATGGGCTCTTGCTTTGCGGGAACTGGTACGAGATGGTCTACTGAATGCGACTTCAGATTTTTGAAAGGATTTGGTAGTTGCAGAGCGGAAAGGGGGGTTTGGTGGTGTTCAGGTTCTAATGAACTTGTGCTAACTGGGGATGTCATCCGTGGTTGCAAGCTCTGCACAATGAACTGCCCCTCGGAACTGACATAGAATACGGAATATGATTCTCACAATTTGATAAGGTTAGAAGTATCAAAAGTCAAAGAAAGGACACACTGTCAGGTTCCTCAAAAATATCAATCCCTTCTATTACACCTTCTATTTGCCACTGATTGACTTTGCGTAGGCTAGCTTCCTGTTGTCCATGCTCATGACTAACCAACAATTCCATGACAACGTTTCGTGTATTTCTGGTCGGGACCCCATCGTTTCCCATTGACTCGGTGCTATTCTCATCTGAAGCAGAGGCAAGCAAAAACGTAGACTTGTGGCAATCAATCACAAGTTTCACAATAGGAGCGCATATTTACCTCTTCAACCTGAAGTTCAACCAACGAGCGCCATTTCCAAGTATCGTCCAACCTAACTTCCCTTTCTTGAAGTACCGAACCAAGCTGAGGACTATCGTCTATGCGTGACGAAGCAATACACATTCCATCTTCAGTGGAGTATATAGAGAGAAAGCTATAGCAACATAAGTTACAACCAATACAACAAAAATAATACTGACCCAGATTCTCTGAGTACGGCAAGAAAGTGCTCATCGTTGACCAATGTCGCACTTGTTGCTACCCCGGTTACCTCCGGTTTAGTAGGAATTATGTGAGATTGAAGATCCCACTGGTAGGGGAGTTTGCTGGAAGCCGCGTTGTGGTCGTTTGGTGATGCAGGACCAGAAGAAAACTTTGGTGTATGGGAACGGGATTTGGGAGAGCCCTTCTGTTTCGGCGGAGGTGTCGAAGTTACTGTGATTTTAAGAGGAGAGTTCGCGTTCTTATGCTCTGAGCCGCCATCTGGAGTCTCTGACCTATCCTTTGGTTGTCGACCTTTAAGAATATCTTTTAATTTATCAGGCTCGTCCTCAAAATCCACAAAATTCTTGGGTGCCTCCACTAGCTCTTTGTTTATACTGGACACAACCCGTGATCTTGGCGTGATACCGAAAGGACCTCCCGAAAGATTAACTGGAAGAGATAGATGGTGAACCAGATCGTACTGAACCCAGAGAATTGCGATGATTGTATTTCGGACTAGTGGCACCAGAAAGTTGATAGGTTACCGGAGAGGGAACTTCAACATTGAGTGATCTAACAGCATGGCGAAACACGTATAAAGTTTCATCTTCACATGCGATGGTTATCCCAGCATCTGATTCGGACGCGTCATTTTCATTGGTGTGTACGAGAGATTTATGGTTGGCCCTATTCCAGTACTTGAGCAGCCTTGGACGGGCACCAAGAAGACTCGACTCGGTTATGCTACGCTTTTCATGTATTTGTGCCTCGTTTAAACGCAAAGTTGAAATATTGTGGAAGGTCAAAGGAGCAACTGATATTTGCAGAGTTGGTGTCAGATTTGGCATGATTCAAAGTTCCACAGTTTGTTTCAATGATCGCTGTACATTCATACAGGGTCAAGATCAGATTCCCGCTACCTTTAGGTACGGTCTACTCGTATAGGGGGTTCTTATGGGTCGCAAATTTACGCGTTTTCTCAGGCATTTTCCCTCAAATTAGGTAATTTGCTCGGTGACAACCGATTCAGGTGTCGAACAAGACTGGCATAGGATGGAATCCTGTTTTAACTTCTTTTTCTGTCCATTGTGTTCATTGAGCAGTCATTGAAATATCATCTCCTCTAGTTGTCAGACATTTTTTACTGTGACGCATGACGAGTATAAAAATGTCTGTATATCTTTTGATAAAATCAGCAATGTTTTGGCCTTGGTATGCCTTCATGGGATATATAGTCTTTGCCGGTGACCGATTGATCTTCTGTACGTAAAGAATTTCTCCTTGCCTATGTCCTTGACATCAACGACATGTTCCTTTGCCATGCAATATTCATATCTGTAAATCCAAAATGTGATCTCTTCTAACTCTACGAATCCAACATAGGCCCTTTTTGCTCTTCCTCTTCAAACTCAACAAAGAGCAAAACCTGTGTAATTTATCAGGCTATGCCTGCCCAAAGCACGCCCAAGTCTCATAATTAGTACTCTAAGACGTAAAGTAGTGAAGTCACAGAAGGATGTCTTTGAGTAAGCGAGTGGTGTGACAGAGCAATTGCTCTGCCTCACACCACTACATCCAACCTGCCACCTACTTAGTTCTTTACCCACCCACCCTCTCCTAATCACACCTGCAGAAATTGGACCTCGGAAGAATACCCAGTAACCACAGTGTCGAGACGCCCATTAACACCATCTTAGCTGCAAGGTGTACCCTACCCACCCGACGCAATTCGCCTCCTTTACTGTTGTTCTCATCCGGGTTGGACAGCACCCCTGGTGCTCTCACCCACCTACATTACTCGCACCCACAACATATAGCTAGCTAGTTTAACATCACCCCTCATGCATGTAATACTCCCGTTTTCTTAATAATCACTCACTTAATATGGACACACCGAGTAGCGATGTCAAAGACAGAATTTACAGCATTACAAATGCGAAATATACCCCATTTTGAGACATCTGTCATAATAAAACGTTACAGCTTACGATTCAAGATTCAGCGTCTGTTCAAAAAAGTTTTCTCTCTCACTCCGTAGCGGATCTAATCAAATAGAACAACATGCTGGGAGATATTCTCAGGCACCAAAACAACTTATAAACCCCCATGTCTGGGTTAAACAACCAATACAAAATTTCCTATGACCAATAGTTTACAAAGAAGGACAGAGGATACATTCCTTGATGTTGCATTCACCGGTACGTTTTTCTTCTTCGTCAAATAATCAACACTTTCATCAAGTGTCCTAGTTTAGTGTGCATTATTCTGATATGTATCCTCTTGATCGTTGCCATATGGTTTCAATGCGCAAAGTGGATGAAAAAAGAATCGCCACAAACGTCGAATCGCAGGTATCAACTGGACGTGCGGCCCGGCGCTCTGAAAAATCATACTTATCTTGTGGTAGAAGAAACTGGAGACGTTTCCCACTTTGTGTACACTGAAGGGCATGTTTTCACACAATCAATGGAATTCAAAACTAGCCCTGACGCAATCCACAAGTTCAACGAGAAAGTTGATCCTAACAAAGGTGGGGTCCAAGGTTGAAGATAACAGTATGAAAGAAGCCGTGTTAACATATTTTTAGGTTCCGCATTGTCTGATTTACCTTATGCCGTTCTGTTACCAATGACACCAGCGCGTGTTCATCTTATGCACATGTAAACAATCAAATCCCCTACACAATCACCGAGTGTCCGCGATATGTACTTGTAAAGAATCATTCTGTCACCAAACAAAATTCTAATTTATCTATAAGTGTTCCCTATCTTCTCTGAACATTGCACTGGATGATGTCCTTGATATTTCGGGCCGCAATACGCGGAAAACCCCTTCGGAGTTCATCCTACGTAAAATTTTGTCAACATCTGTTCTGACATCCTGACTGTTCAAGCGATACTGCTTCGGAGTTATGCCTCTCCCAAGCCAAGGCGTGAGGTGATTAGCGCACAATAGAGCGACTATGGTGTTGAGTAAATGCAATGGGACCAAAGAGAACGTGGTGGACCATATCGTAGCTAGGTTCTGGCGCTCAAACTCGTATAGCCTGCCTTTACACCCTGGTAAAGGTGTTCTCGGGTAACAGGTTTTACTTGGAGTTGCTTCGTGCAATGCATTGTAAAAGCCACAACAGTGCAGAGCGTCTTGTATCAGCAGCCGCCCGAGTTGTGTATAATATTGACTCCAAGACAAGTCCAGTTTATGGTCAAGGGAAAAAGTCGCCCGTTTATAGCTTGTATAGCCAACAGCAAGAATGGAGACCAAGGCGGGCCAAAGAAGCAAGGTATATACTGCGAGAATAGGGCGGGAATTCAGTAAGACTCCGGTCAGACCCACCAAAGAAGTGAACACCAATATAAACGACCCCAGGGCGATAAGAATTAGAATGTCGTGATCGGCTACGTAGACAACATCAGCCTTATCCCATGCTTATTGAAAGAGAATGAAGTCAGTATGTAAAGTCCCTATATATACAGAGAAATAGTTTTTTTTTCTTACTTCTAAACCACATCATAATAGCACAAATCAACCCCACCGTCCCATAAGCAAGCACAGTCAAAACGGAAAGAAAAAGGGACCATTTAAAGGTACTCCATTTCTCTCCATCAAACATTCCGAGATCATCAAAATCGAAGCTGTCATTGGTGTTCAGCAAGGTTAGGGTACCAGTTCCGAAGCGATCGTGGTGCACTGCAGTATTCTTCTTGATCGAATTGATAGGCTGGGGCCATTTATGCGTAAATTTGTCTGTCGTCCCAAGAGCTGTGGTGATCGATCCAACCGCAGTTCGTGCAGACCACATGGACCCTTTACTCATCACCGATTCAGCACGTAACCTACTTCGTTGTAAGGAATGCAGCGAAGAATTCTGAAGATTAGACACTCTGGAAGCTATACAACTGAACCCGTGGGACAGCAGCTTGGATGACTTGTTTCCCTCGAGATGATCCAGAGCTGGAAGCTGAGAGCAGTGAGAAACAAACGTTGCTTCCGAAGACCCTCGTGACAGGTGGTTTGGTCGAGGAGTCAAAGGGATAACGTCAAAACCGGGTGGATTTGCGAATTGAATAGTAGAACTTCTGGTAGTTGGGCCTGCTTGCTGATTTTCGGCACTTTCATTATCATTAGCAGGTTCTGCTTTATATTTCACCTTTTCGTGACACCCAGATCTCCGACGAATACCAGATAAAACCAGATCTGAGGGACGGAGAGGCTGCATTTCTTGTTTCAGAGTGTGGTATTCGGCAGGTTCTGGTAGCCCAAAAGTTCTGTCAGCCACAGAATAGATAATCAGAATTTTAAAGATGTTGCTTGCACAGCCGGTGGCGGACAGATATCTTGAGTGAAACACGAAAACATAGAAAAATATTAGATAATAGCCTGATGTTCTTGTGATACAAGTTGGTTCTGAAATGAGGTAGTAGCTAGCCAAGGAATGCAAAAAAAAGAATTATTATCTGCATATGTTCAATTTAAAGGAATGTCGTCGAAGACTATAATTATGCAATTTATAGGAAGATGAGTCCAATGTCCCATAGAAAATCCAGAATTTTATGAAACTCAAGCAAATGGGCCTGAAGCAGTCAGAAAAAGAGAAATGAACGTCTAAGCACTATTTATGGGAAGTTCGAAGGGACAAGGTGCATCTGTAATCTGTGTAGAAACAGAGTGTTCGGTAGGAAGTCCAATTATCCCCAAGAACAATACGAGACGAAACTGGAGGGCTGCCAATACACAATTGTTGAGACAATAATCCAATCGCCTGATGAATACAGACTCACGTATTCGGTCTCCACCTGGAACAATAGCTCTGTTTTTACATGCATCATACCAATTGTTCCCTATAGAATGTGTTCTTAGAGAAAACTTGAAATGATTTTATATATCAAGAACTCACAGGTCTGATCAGAAGAATTGGTGGCAATATAAGTAAAATTCAAAGGTAGTTGAAGGTCAGGGAAAGCTTTCGCTGGTAATGTTTGCTTTTCAATCCTTCCCGTGCCGACCAGCCTTTGAGTCCCCAAGTCAAAGACCGAAGCCCGGATATATTTGAAGTGGAGCGGCAAATAGTTACCGTTGGTATCGACTTCCAAAGAAGCAAAGGCAGGGAAGGAGAAATTCGCCGGTGCCCGAGAGAAAATTGTGGGCACAGCGTTTGCCCATTCACCTGTAGCATTGACAAGGGGTTTTGCAGCATCAAAAGAGAAAGCCGGAACACGAGGAATGGTGAAGCCTAGTACAAGTGCAATCCTATCCGTGTGGTAATCGAGTTAGCGAAAATATCCAATAATTGACAGTGAAATGACTTACACCACACATGTAGCGAACATTGCGAAAACAAATACCCTCCTTGTACAATAACGGCCACACAGGCCGCGTTCACCTCGGTTCCAAGACTTCCAGAAATCTTTCCGTGAATTTGACTTCCTCTCCCTCTTAGCAGCTTTTGTCATATTATGTAGCTCTTCCTTGCCCCATTCAGCTCCTAATGCTGGGACAGTCACCATCTCAACTGGACCTCCGTGCCCAACATCCTCCAATTTTGGCGTCATTGGTTCGATCATCTGGTAGCTATTTTGACTAAACAATATGTACACCCAATAAAGAATTAATTCTTACCCTTGAGGGGTCTGATTATTACTGTATCTTGGGCCTGCATTATTGAAATCGGCATATACATCCCAAGCGTCGTCTTGAATTTCTTCTTCATCTCTTCCACCTTTCAAAGGCTCTTCCCTGCCAGCATGAAAGAAGGACCCACGATTGTACCCAGCAGATGGCCTGGGTCCTCCAGTCAAATGATCTGTTGACGGTCGTTCTGGGTTGTAGAATGACGAAGCATCATCCCGAGCTCTGCCTGGCGTTGGGTGTACAAAATCTGCATTGAGGGCATCCGAGGAGCTTTTGGGAGCGCCATAAAATGATGACACTGTGGACTTGCGATCTGGATCCATGTATATGTATGCTCGGCTTGGGTTTTGTCGACGAGGATGCCAACGGTCTGACAGGAGAATAACTAGAGCGTGGGAATCATATTACAAAACCGTCTGCCTATATTACGTAATTTACGTTGCTAAGTACTGACTGCTGTGTACACTGCCACTGATAACATTCAGATCTTGAAGTATATGTACTCATATATACGATCAACTCATGAGTATCCGGGCTTCGCGGCTGAACTGTATGTATGAATCATGATGGCTTTTCTAACACCACTGCTATGAAGCTCTACGCTCAATCCTGACATTTTGCTTCAACAGCCGGATCATTGATGTAAGCACAACACCTTCAAAGCGCCTATGAATATTTGACCAATTGCATGATATGTAAACATAAAACGGGATTATATATACTTCAAAAGCAATGTCTGATCGCTTCTTTTTTATTCAGCCTCTGATGCACAACATTAAGACATGACCACACTGAAATAAAAGCAGATAAGCGCGGAACGTGAATACAAGGAAGGAAATGTAGCTGACGTATCAAGCTCAAGCTCGTTGTGCAAGTTCCATATCTACAGCCTGTTATACATCTCTTTGCCAGTGACCAGTGCGGCGCCGAGGAAAAAGACCCTATCTGTCAACTTCATCTCCCATTCTTTGACGATAAATAACGTAATTGCTCAAGCTTAAGATGTGGATTACACCTAACGAACAGTTGTATTTAGTGATTTTGAAAGTAATCCTCACGAGAAGTATGAATCTTTTCCGTAAGTAATGTCTATAAAAGAGGGGAGGCAATACTTTATGAGCATACCATTTTTGAAGTAGATCTCAGGGTTCTAGAAATGCATATACACCAATTTAATTTGTGTGAGATACTAAGAAGTCCATCGTTCATCAACCGGATTCACGATAGCAATTCAGAAAAAGAAAACGCTATTGTCTTTACGGGCACGGACTTGTAAGCCACTACACCATTACAGAAAAGCATTATATATATGTAATTAGCAGAGTTCTTCCAAAAGAACTTTTTTTGGAAGCAGGTATATGCGGAGTTTTCAGAAGAATCTATTACTGATAAGCTCCTTCCCATCTACTAATCGCCGGTGGACAATATTACTTGTAAATGAAGACCACTAGAAAGAGCGATCAACACAACTAAACAAAGGCGAAGGTCAAGAAACATACCCCGTTGCCAATAAATACGGCCGCTCTACGGGCAATATCCATGTCCACAGCCATATTCACATCCATTTGCTCCTGATCTAATTCCAGCTCTCGGGTGGTCACGACTGTATGCCATCCATCATCCATTAATGTTCTTTTCAGCGTTGTAAGCCATTCACTATTATCATTCGTCAGCAAGTATAGCGTATCAAGTATTCGGGCTCCGGTTCTCGTTGCGCGTAGATAGTCATCCCGCGAGTCTCTGATTTTTTTGACTATACCCTCTGTAGAGGGAAGGCAGTGTTCCATGTAAATTTCTTCGTTCTCAGGTGTGTTCTGACCCGGAGATCCCCCTGGAGGTGGGGTGAAAATATCTGGGAGGAAGTCGAGTAGGTTCCAGCTGTAAAATGTGGAATTCCAGGCGGCGAGTCCAACACAATGCTGCTTATAATCTCCACGACGCAGGTGGATGGCTAGCATATAGTCGTACGGGCTGCGGAGGGCGCGAGTCAAACGACGGGGACCCCTTGGAAGGAACAGATACTCGTTTCTGTCTACGGCGGCATTCACGATAGGCGAAGTCTGCAAGAGTCGGGAGATTGGCGAAGTCGAGAAACCCTCCCATAGAGATAGGATACGCGTTGATCCCCATAACCAAAGATCGAACACCTGAGGAACACCATCTTCTTTCGATGTCCCGACTACAATCTCTACGCAGCGCTCAGGGGCTTCGAGAAGAAGGGCTTTCCAGTGATTAAATATTGTTATACCATCTTCCCACATGATTTTCGGCTTCACATCGGTTGTTGGGATGATTCGTCGCTCTTCGACTGGACAAACAACATTGTACCAATTTTCAGAAATTGAACGTGGTGCTGGGTCACCTTCCTCCCATGGTCCTCCTGCAGTGGGTCCAGAGATAAGCGCGTTGAGAGGCGTAAAAGGGGGCCATTCTTTAAATTTTGATTCTGGCCATGGATAATGCTGTGGTGCCCATACGTAGTTTTGGAATACATACGCTCTTTGTGATTCATAGGCGAGATATGAGTTCATTAATCTGGAAAAAAAAGAATAGTTAGTTCAAGGCGATGAAAAAATGAATGGGGCCAACACACAGTTCGTTTAAAACATTATTCCATCCAAGCATTTTTATCTGATTTCTAAACATCAAATAACGACCTGATCTTCCCTCAGGAAAAGGTAAATCGAGGTTGTGTTGAGGCAGATTTCGTTCCCATTCTTTTAACTTTTCATAGCTCGGAGGGAAGTCAAGGGGCGATGATGGAGTCGGTTGGGAGGTTGGAATTAGAGTTCGGGTCGGATTTTTGTACGACGAAAGCCACCATAGTAAAGGTAAAGTGAGAGTGATGGTAAAAAGTATAATGTACAACTTCTTTCGGCGCTCGTTATACAGAACGTTGTGTGACCACAACTTGGCCATTATCGACAAGGTTGAGCAGTATGATCAGAAGGGGAGTGGGCAAAAGGGCGTCGAGTATGTTTTGTTACAAAATTTACATACTTATGACCGGGGATAACTGTATATGGAGTTAGTAATACAGTCGACTATCTCATAATGCATAACGCCGGTGCAGCATTTTTGCTAGTCTCGTTCCCAGCACCGAACGTCTGGGTACGAGACTACATTTTTGCTATGCATTATGAGATTTATGCAATAGGGGGGTTGTCACAATCGCGTGACAATGTGTGACTCCAGCCCAAGATGTGACATGATGAGATTTAAGATACCAATTTCCCACACTACACCAAAAATCTATCAAGAGTCGGCTGAGTCGCTTTTAACATTTCTTCACAATGCAAAAATACAGTAAGCCAGTCAAAGAGGGTGAGGTTGTCTCATTTTGTAGATTGTTGCAACTTTGCTGATGTCTTGGGTTGGTCCTATTCAAAAGTCTTTCTTGTCACTTTATCATATGATGCTGGTGATTTTTGGTGAGGTTTTTGACTAGGTTCTTTGGGCATGATCTGAGGTTCTTTGGGTGGGGCAAGACAGCTTGAAATTCTCATTTTCATACTTTTTTTAGCATCTGTGTAAAAATTTTCTACTATTATACTATGCTAACTTTATCTAAATATTTTATTGTTCCTGTACAACGTAAATTTTCTAGAAACCCGATTTGAGAGCCACATATCCAAATCTGATAATGCATATTGCTAACGGTGATGGTTTCCGGAAATTCCCATGCATTATGAGATTTATGCATTAGTAGCTTATGCATTATGAGATAGTCGACTGTAATAAAATAACCATCAATCCAGCGCTCTTCGTTTTTCCCTTGGGTTTTCAACTTATATGACTACCTCGAAGCACTAAACTCATTATCAGTTATAAGTACAACTCCACTACATATCCTACTGAGCAGTTCAGCATAACAATCCAGTCTCATTCCTATATTATTTTCACACCACAATTTTGGAACATATGCAGCCTACCATCAACCCTGTCGCCTGAAACTGATCCCCGAGTAGTTGCACCTTTTTAGAAAAAAGTCAGGCGATAGTTCAAAATCACATGACACATCCGTTGTTGTCATCTACAACACTCGGTGACTGTCTTCTAGGCACACTACTCTGTTTATAGCCATTTGTTCACGACATCATCTGTATTAACAAAGTACTTGATCAGTTTCTCCCGAGCCAACACCACGATCAAAGGAACTCGTGTTTTGATCCATATGCCTAGTTGGTCAATCAGTGAGTGATCAACTACATGAGTTATAGCACGATAGTGAGAAATTTCGACAAGTTGAGATAATGCATATGAATTACAGGCGATCGAAGAACATGCCGAGTAATGAAGTTATTAAACGTCCTAGCGAGAAAATAAACTCTGGTATATCCCCGTCTCTTTTTCTCCGTGTCCCTCGGGTCGCCCAACATATAGCTCTTCACAAAGTTCGAATGCTTCACTGACACTGCCATGAAGATCAGATCAACTGCTATGTCTAGGAAGGGGCACTTATAAACATACATGCATTCCCTGTGACTTTGTGTTCATAATGAGGGCAACAATAAGACCTTAACGAGGTATAAGCAAACGAAGTCATAGATCACTGGAAGTCTCAACACACCGTATAGACCCAACACTTCGGCGAAAATGAGGATAAGAATCTATTACACAATTAGACAAATTCATGTTCAGACGCAGGTTTAGTGATCCTTACCATGCCAACGAATAGCCTTGGTTGTTGAGCTGTTCCGCGTACACCAGCATCACCAACAATACCAATAGCGAATCCTGCGGCAAGACCGGCAAGACCCACAGAGAGGCCGGCACCCAACTGAACAAAGCCTTGCCCAAGTGTCATATTTGTTTGCACTATCAAAAATAACTCAATCTCGAATAGAGCTCTGCAATATTAACCACATACAATCAGCAGCGATGAGAACCGAAACAACAAGACCATAGATCTACAGCAAAACAACGCGTTGAATGACACAGCCCCTAGGGAAAGCACGGAACACAATTATGTCCAACGAAACTTACAGCAATGATACCAGCCATGATAACCGGAACAACACACTTCATCATTAGGTCAGGCCGGAGTACAGACATTGCAGAAATGCCAACGCCAGACTTTGCTGTACCATAACTGAACGAAAAACGACATTCAGGTACGCGAAATACAACAGCAAAACGAGTTGTCACCATACCTCGCTCCAATGCCTGCATTCGCAAGCATAAACCATGTCAAAAGAAAGATACGAGAGCCATAATGCGTTAGCATTAGAAGTGGATTAGAACTCACATGTGAAGACAATTGCGCTGGTGCAACCCTAAATTTGCAACACATTGTCAACTTCAAAAAACTGCGCTGGCAAGACAACAACTCACCATTGCGCTGAAGAAGGGTGCATATACTGGGCAGAGGTCAGACATGTTTTACAGGAAGAGGGTGTTTAGAATGGGAAAGAAAAACGATGTAAGAACTGTAGTTTGCGCAGGTGTCGTTGGGTAGACGTAGTTTGCGGGCCCAAAGATTGTTTGCTTATTCCGGTACTTGCCGCAGCACTTGCCCATCGGAGATCAAAACTGCGAATTGCAAAGTTCTTACGTACAAATCATTTGTAGTATACAACACAATCGTATCTACTACATTTTTAGGAGATAATTTCGAACCACCACATCTCAATCCGTGCGATGCACAGGAGGTTTTGGAACAAGTGCCCATATTGCAGCCATCAGTATAGTCATAACTATCAAACTATGTCAATCCATTAGTCCCTGAGACGTAACACTCCAGCTTTCATGAGACTTACAATGGTGGAAGGCTCTCAATCCCATACTGAGTTGAAATAAAACCCACTATGAATGGAATGGCAGCACTTCCTGTTGCTCCAAAGCCTGAAATCCATCCAATGGACCCAGTGACGAGCCACTGAGGAAGGATGCGTCCTGCTTGGTTCATAATAATTGGATACATAGGTCCAAGGAGCAAACCCACGAAGGAGATTGCTATGGCACCTCCTATCAAGGAAGGAACACACCAGACGACAAACTCGAGCCTGTGGGTCAGAATTAATGATTTTGAGAAGCTTATCGAGATAAATAGAATTAAGTTACCCGATCGCAAGAAGAGCATAGACCCATAATGCACGTCTCTCACCAACCTGTAAGAGAATAGTCAAATACATACACGTTGATCTCTGTGGGTCTGTATCTTACCTTTTTATTAAACCAGAGGAGAGACACACGTCCCAACGTAAGACCTTCAGAATACGGTTGGGAAAATTATGTCTTTGTTGAAGCTTATTATAACACACCCGTAAAAAACCCAGATGATATATAACCCGAAGTCGGACCTCCACCACGCACTTTGATAATATATGTAACAATCCAACCTGCCATCCGCATAACATATTAATAAACATTTCACCACTAAAATGCACCAGAATTACTCACCACCAATAGTGACTTCAACGCCAACATAAATTAATATAAAGAAGGCGAGCAGGTGAACGGCGCGCAAGCTCAGGATCTGCCTGATTGAACTCTTATCGCCAGAGCCTTTTTTACGCGCACTCTGGCCAGTCTGAGCTAAACATTCTGATGATGATGTAAACATCAAGCTTGGTCAATGATAGAAGAATATCAAAATTTACCATCTTGTGACTTGAAACGAAAAATGGAGCTAAGGAAAATTATGTTTATAATCGCCATTCCAAGCGATACCAGATAATGGAAAGACCAGTGCTCTAATTGTGCGAATTGTGTTGCAACGAGTGGAGAAATTAAAGCTCCCAAACCTTTCCTCTATATTGAGCATTTCACAAGATGATACGAAATGAATGTCAAAACATACCGTATGTAGCATGCAAGACGCCCATTCTCGTTTCGGGGTTTTTCTTGTAAGCTGCCACGTAGCCATTTGTTTGAGCATCCTTATCACTATATTAGCCTCGCCAAAGTGGATAGACGAAGCACTCACCACTAACGCCCGACCAATCCCAGCAACCAGGAATGCTGATACAAGTACAGGAAATTTGGGTGCAGATGCTTGAACACAGTTTCCCGATGCTTGTAAAACAGCACCTTGGAATTTGAATAAATGACAAGCGATAATTTATCGACAATTAATTATACCTAACACGATAGTCTGTATTGAATGAGCAGCAATCTCTGATAATTTAGACGGATAGCATACCTTCCCAAGTCCAAGTTTCTCAGTCAAAAAAACATTTGTTAATGAGCCCAGAACGGACCCCTGCGAATTAAGAGTCAGTGCCAGAATATGGAAACAACAAAGTAGTATTCATTTTACCAAACACAAAAATACAAACAAGAAGGAAACCGTTAGATAGCCGACCTGTATGTAGACATTTGTCACATCTGCACAGCGAAGAAACCAGCCAACCAAACATACATTGTATACAGCCTGAATACGAGGAAGCAAAGGGCCAGTCGATGCATCATTCCATCCTAAAACTATGAAACACCAGCACAAGGACGCAAACTGAATATGAGAAGTCCTGGCTTGCTTGCGCGCATCCTCGCCCACCAAAATTGATTCATCGGTATCTGGATCTCCTACATCCCCCGCAATCGTACCATAGCTAGTTCGAGCAGTGGGATTTTCGGTGCCATTTTGCTTCAAACCAGCCAAAATTGGTTCATTCTCCATTTTCTGGGCCTCTTGACTGTCGTGGCGGTGGAAAAAGCGCTAAAGGCTAGAGGACAACCCTAGCATACCCCTATCAGTATTTAAGAGTGAAGCGAACGGTTTCTTCCGATGTTTTTCCGCGTAGAATCTATCCGAGACGTCAACGGCATTTGACATAAAGCGAACTTTCCAATGGATCCCAGATGTCACGAGATGTATAGAAAGACAGGACCGGTATCCGTGAACAGAGCAAGATGATTGGATACGGAGGATAAAGCATTCATTGTTTGTAGTTGCCCTGATAGGTTTATTCCTTCAACGGTAAACTGACTACGAGCTGCTTTGCCGGGGCTTTAAGGCCGAGTGAGCAGTCTTTTGCAGAAGAAAGTGTGCTTTTTTTTTTTAGCAAAAAGCTCACCAAGCGTATAACTTGAATCTCTCAACCTATATACTGGAAAAAAAATTATGATCATCAATAGACCGCTTCGGCAACAACATGTACCAACGCAAATTCAATTAGGCGAACTGGTGGATCAAACGTATACCGATAAATTAGAAAAAGGGGTTCAACTCTTTCGACCCCCCACCCGCACATCTGATATAGGCATCATAAACAAAATAACAGGATGTGCAATCGTCAGTGGCCTTGATTAATTGACAGCTAAGAGGAGAGGCGCCATCACTTTGAGGCATGACGTATATAAATGAACTGTATGCAACTGAAGTCGTAAGATATTACGACGGCTGAGTGTTCGATCAGCAAAGAACACACCACATGCCACTGTGCACCACAACCTGGCGTTTTGTCAATTCCGAGTTCCGATAGCTCTCCTTGGCGCCAGGGTACACTTTTTGAAAAACCTCAATGCAACGCTCTATGCATCATATCTATAAATCAAAGGCAAAAGAGCGACTTATTAGGATCTGTTATGCATAGGCTAAAGAATCGCTCACGTTGTGTCGGTAGGGGGGGCGGCGTGTTGTCACCATTTATCATCCCCAAGCTACAGATTTATAAGTAGTCGGTTTCCATCAATTGAAGATACAGTACTCACAGTGTATCAAGGATGCAATTGGTGGGTGTTCAAACGTTTAGCGCTTAGTATCTACATTGAGCGAACTATAGAAACAAAAACTCATGATTCAACAATCACCATCTGGTGGATATATGCACGTCACGGGTTCAAGTAGTGGTATTGCCTGGAGCATTATTTTGATCATTACCACCAAGATCATGCGTGGGGAAGTATATAGCTATTTCCGTATATGTGATGCGTGGATTCACGGAGTCATACGATTCGAAATATCATCACCACAAAAGTGCAATATTTCGACTCGGACATCTCATGGTTGTTGAACTTGGGCAATCATGCGGGGTAGGGCGTATATGGAACGATGTTCGCAGGGTCTTTGGGTTATAAAAAAACAGAGAAGTCGGCCATGGAACAACGCCGATCAACTTGGGCTATGGTACTGTAATCAGTTCCTCAGAAAAACGGGAGTTAAAGAAGAAAGTGGGACGTATCGCACCAAAGTATAACAGATCGATGTACCCTCATCATACTAACCGATATGTCTTATGCTTCATATCGTATCTTCCATGCTGCTCCTTCTATGTCGCTCTGTCATGATTAAGAAGGTCATGTAAAAGTTTGGCTACATACCCGGGTCAGGTTGAGCACTGGTAGATCCAAATCAGTGAGTTCCATTTGAACAAGCTGCTGACTCAGCAAGGACAACTTATAAAAATCTTTTAAATTCCGCGGTATACCTTAGTAATACATCTATGTTTCGTTGACTCTGTAAGATATCTAGTCAGACTCCATGTCACCCAGTTCCTCTTCTTCTGCTATCAGCTTCTCTACCTCGAGTGCTGCCATACATCCACTTCCAGCACTTGTAATTGCCTGCCTGTATCTCTTATCTTGGACATCACCAGCTGCAAATACACCCTTAATTGAAGTTTGAGTGGTTCCGGGCACAGTAATGATATAACCATCTGGATCAGTTTGCAATTGAGATCGAACAAGGGTTGTAGCAGGTTCATGGCCTGAAAGGATATACGAATTAGCAGGAAACTCTGAATGAATAGCAGAGTTGGGGACTAACCAATTGCGTAGAATAGACCGCTAACCGCAAGGTCCCTTTCTTCTCCGGTGGTAACGTTTTTGATACGGAGGTTATTGAGTAGGTCACCATCACCTTGGCATTCGACAGCAACTGTGTTCCACAGGATCGTCTATAAAGCAGAATTTTCGTTGATACGAAGACATTCCGAAAAATAAAATGGTTCTTTTACAATTTTGGGGTTGTTCATCAGGCGTTTTGCCATGATTTTTGACGCGCGGAGCTCACTACGACGTACGAGGACATAGATATGTGATCCGTATTTGGTGAGATCTGATGAAACATAATTAGGAAGTGTGCAAGTGAACAGATAACAGACCTTACAAGTGGCTTCTTCCGCGGCGGAATCACCTCCACCAATGACGGCAAGAGGCTTGTTTCTGAAAGATGTTACCAATTCGTAAAAATTGGAGTAAGAAGATCAATTCAACTATACGGACCGGAAGATAGGGACAGCGCCATCACAAACGGCACAAGCACTAATACCACTTTGCCAGTATAATTGTTCTCCTTTGAGACCAAGCCGCTTTGCACTGGCACCTGTCGCAATTATCACGGCGTCAGCAGTTTCTGGTTCTTCGGATTCTTGACCCTCTCGCCAATAGCGGAAGGGACGCGAAGAAAGGTCAATTTTTGATACAGTTTCTGTGATGATACGGGTTCCGAAACGGACAGATTGTTCACGGAACTTGTCCATAAGTTCCGGTCCCAAGATTCCTGAGGGAAACCCAGGGAAGTTCTCAACTAAACACGGAAAGCTGAATGAGGGCATATCAAGGGAGGAATTAAAAGGAGATCGATACCATCTGTTGTTGTCGTAAGTTGACCACCGGCAGCAAATCCATTTGCCATGAATCCCTCGAAGAGTACAGGGTTCAAGTTGGCACGCGCAAGATAAATGGCGGCTGTATGGCCAGCTGGGCCAGATCCAATAATAACCTAGAAAATTTCTTCGATATTTGACCTGTTCTTCGTCGATATGTTGATATGATTAGTACTAACCACTTGAGAGTGCATCTTTGAACTTCTCGGAGTAGTAGGTGCCATTGTGGATAATTTCCTGTCGAGAGCTACTGTGGCGATAGCAGAGGACGAGACAAGCCGGGAGCTTTTGTACAGGACTTGACTGAAGAAAGAACGAGACAGTTTGGGAAAGAAACTTTGAGAGAAGTGACCGACTTTAGTAATACCAGGAGACGAAAGCTCTGCTGATCAATGTGCTTTTGCGATCAGGTGATCACCGAAATCACCCTGGTCTGAGCAGTATTGGTACTGGGGTCTGCCCCACATTTCAATTCTCTTACTGATTTACTGTATGATCGCTCTTAAGAGCTACTATCGGTTAAATCACTATATACAGACAAAAGTAGATGCTATAAGAAATTATTTAATAATGGATCTCAATGTATGGCTACACAAAACAATAGAACAAGCTCATTATCTATTTTTTTAGTGGCTACTTGCAAATGTACCGATACGGCCACCATCCACAAGCAGAACCGAACCATTGACATATGAGCCTGCTTCGCTTGCCATGAACATGATGAAGCCAGCAATATCCTGTGGATACCGATGTATTCATTAACGGTAGTTTTAGAGCGAAAGTTAATCGTTACTCACGTCTCCTGTCCCAAGTCTGCGCGACGGGGTCGACTCAGCAATAGCAGCAAGGTTGACCTGCAAATTCAGTGATGGTTCCGTCATTTCTAGTAAAACGTCGTAACTATGACATAATATAGATGTAATATAGATGTGGTACTCACCACTCGGGTAGACACCAGGTGCCAGAACGTTACTCCTGATGCCCCAGGGAGCCAGCAAGTTGGCCAAAATTTTACCAAGATGGGTGCAGGCATGTTTCGACAGAGTATATGAGGCAGAGAAGATCTTTGCGTCCACTCTGAACGATCCTGATGACGAGACAGAGATGACCTGTGAGCTGTGGTAGGGTGGCTTCAAAGGGCTTGTTGAGCCTCCTGCCAAACGTATCTTCCTGATATTTCCCTGATGCAAAAGGTCAAGGAAAGCAACTGTGGTATAGTAAATTGCAGTAGTGTTGGTTGCAAATGACTCGGCAAAGTCTTCGGGAGACCCTGTATCCCATAAAGCCCTTTGGAATTCCTTGATGGATGCAACCTTTTGATCAGGTTTAGGCGAGGAGGGAGGAGAAGGAGAAGGAGGGTTAACATCTTCTGACGACTCAGGGGTTGGGAATGGATGCCTGTAAAGATTTTTTGCGATTCCCGCATTGTTGACGAGAAGATCAATGTAGCCGTGTCCAGCTTTCACTTTCTCGACAGCCTTGAGTAAACTATCGCGGCTCGTGATGTCACCTTCCAAGGGAATAATCTTGCCAAATTTCTATAGAAGTAGTCCACCAATACTTCGATCAGAACAACGAATGGGAAGAAAAAGCAAATAAATGTAATTGAGATCGGAATGATTTCGGAGATGGAGTTGTCAGATTAAAGATGGTATTACTTACACTATTTTCCCGGGCTGCTTTTTCAAGTACTTCAGCTCGGCGGCCCATAATGTATACAGTTGCTCCCTGGTGCTCAAGGGCGGTGGCCATCATGAGACCAATGCCTACATATCGTTACCAGTCGGTTCCGTAAGGAATTTGGATGTAATGACTCACCAGTTCCTCCTCCTGTGATGACTGCCACCAATTTCTCGACATTGAAAAGTCTGTTCATCTCTAGGTAGTGTTACGCTGTAGAATCAAGTGTATGATGTGTTTGACTGTAAGGCATAGTTAAGAACAATTAGACCGGGTTTATGAAGGTGAGACATACGTTGATAACGGCGTTAAGAAACGTTCTACAGTACGAACTGTGGAAAGTGATGTTCCTGGGGGTGTTTATGACAATGAACATTGATTCTCCAGTGCTCTTTATAGGTTGCAGGAAGGTAAGAATGACCACCTGTGAATACTAAACCCTTCAGGATTGATCGTTTGTTCCGCCGGCGATTGGGGAATGGTACGTTTGAAAATATGGAACTCGGCTCAAACGGCCCTTTCAATGAACAACCACTTACCTCCTCGTTTGTTTCTCCCTTCCTGATCCTCTTATCTACCAGCTTCGCAGTGCTCAACGCTGGTACTCAATCCGTTATAATGAGCTTGTAACTCTGAAGAAGAAAATTTGCCACCGTTGTCTACCTTCCGTCGCCCCTAAGAAGAGGCACATGGCACAGCTGAAAGAGGAATGCAGCGCGGTGTCAGAGGTCATTCCAGGCAAAACCTATCTAGTATCTACGGTTATAATTACTAGATTGGACCTTCTCCAGCCATCTCCAGTTATCACCCAAATTTTTTCCTTTTCATTATGGCTATAGTGACTCGTCGCCACCCGGAGGATTCCATTTACAAGAAGTTCATGACCAACGCGGTTGCATCCAGTCCGATGTGATCTCATTTATCGTCAGGACAATTGACAAATGATATGTATCAATTGTATGGGACATAAAACTCATACGAACACCACTCCGCATTTCACTCAAACAAACTTCCCACTGTCTTTGAAAATCCCTTTTTTCCGTGTTGAACAATGTGATAACAGCTTTTCCTTGGGGCGAAGACAAATTTTGCAATATCAAAGTCATACATGTTCAGTACAAAGCGCCTTTCGCGTATCCCCGAACACTGCGAAGAATTCCGGGAGATTTCTTTTTGCGGCTTTTCGACATTGTAAACCATACAGAATAACTAATCACATTGGAGATCCAGCTGATGTGTTTCGAAATTGAGGGTGGTCGGTTCCTTAGCCGTTGAATTTCCATTAAGAATAGCGACATGGTATCTTTATGTTTTTGAAGAACTTCACAGAACAATTTTTTTTGTTCTTGTGAACGCAGTAAGATGGAAATATTACGAAGCTCATGTATCCGAGACCCCTCGGGTCAATCAGCCTTCCGCTGCTCTTCCCTCGCTCGTTTTGTCCAAGGGCATAACATTTTGAACAGGTTCTTGATCGTACACTCCGATCGCACGGTGAATAAGGAGTATCCCGGCCGGTGGAAGCAAGATTTGCACACACAGTAATATTGTAAGTGAATGAAGAATGTTGTTATACATATGTTAATATATGTAAGCGTGCGATAATATTTCTTCTGATACACCTCCTTCGTGTAGTCATTGACATAATTATCGTTATATTACAATCGGTGCTATCCCTCAGATTAAAGGGGATCAATGTGCAAAGGGAGATGGGATGGTAACCGGATATTCCCTATCATCCGGCTTTCCACTGAACCGCAACGGTTTCTTGCCCTTGATTCTAGAGACAGTTTTTCTATTTCCAAACCCTACTTACCTCCAAAATGAGATCCAAAAGGTGTGGCGTTCTTACTTGTTGTGCACAATATTACGGCGCAACACTCCCATTAGGTATATTTAATCTCACAAAACACCCTCTGGGACAAGTTGGGGTTGAATTGTCCTCATGCTCACCAGAGTTCCGAGCGCTATATATAGTCCCCTTGCTCCTGACCACAGTCCAATTGTTCACATCAGAAAACACTGGTGGTTTGACACATTGTATTTGGGTAATATACTGGTATTACAAACTTCTGGGAATAAACAACAAGAACGTATGCGTCATCATCCGGGATACCTGCGACAGATTGAGTAGTCTATTCAAGTACCAAGTTTCAACTGAATATACCTGCCTTGCCATCTGTTATTAAGAGTAAATGTTATCCAGAACTGTGTCTTATCATGCCGTAAAATGCGGACACGGTAATGATATGTACTACTTAGTCCCATTTATTCTTGTATAAGCCGGACACTCTCGCTATTATTAACGCTCTCTCAGGTATAATTAGTGATCGCGGGTTCTGTCTCACCAAGCTATACAAAGACTACGCATGAGACCAACAACAAATTTTCCATCCAGATCGGGGACGTGAGCATGACATGAAACGATCTACGAAACATGTGTGCGATGGAAACGAGCCATGACCTCAAGTAATGACAACGATAATCACCCCATATTTACGGTACTACTTTGGGAATAGTCGTTGGGCGGTAAGATCATCCAATACTATGCCCTCGTAGAAGGTTATCACCAGTGATGTTCATCAACCAAATGATACATCAGTCAAACGAGTTGATTGGGCGTAGTTGAACTTCGAACTGATTTTGATGGGTATGTGGACCACTGTATTTCCCCCTCAACTTGGCAGGGTGTTCCTACTTTGGTGGCACACGAGACTTAACAGCTTGTGGTTTTTAGGACATTCATAGCGACCAACAGATCCATGCCACGACACAACGAATAGCCCTATGTGGCTAAGCAGAGCATCAATGGAATAGACGATTTGTAGCTAGTGGCGCTCACCATTGCTTAGGGATTGATCACATGGCACTTTTATCTTCCCCCGAGCGTGATGGAATTAGAAGGGGGATTGGTCCACCCAACGTTAAGACTGTTCGTTTCAAGCTATATCCCAGAAATGATTAAAACCGTCATCCTTGATACAAGGTACTATGTTATATTGATTAGGTTGCTCGCTTGGAAACATAAAAATCCGTGTCTGTAAAATCGTTCATCGGAGAAGTTTCTGTGTCGGAATCGCACTATCCTGCTATTACAAACATGGCCAAGTGGTCGTAGCTCCTCGCCCGTTAATAGCCAAAGGCAGCTAAGTGCTGCTATATATTAATTAACCTTTAATATCTCCATCTGGGATTATTTCCCCGCTGATATAGGATTTCCCCACTGGTGGAGATTATTCTGATAAGACCTGATCTGATTGGCCGTAACATTTGATGTAAAACCAAGAGTGGTATTAAGCTGCCTCGCCAACATTTGGTGAGTAGTAATATACCTTGTGGGGATGGAATTTTGCATCGTACTTCGTGTTCTGCGGGCCGTGGTCCCATACTAGGGACTTGTGCAGTTAGGTTACCTGGCCTTAAACATCTGCCGTGTTTACGTATATCAGGCAAGGGTGTCCCGTAAGGTTCAGAAACTTCCTTTGCCAGAGCCCGATAAATGTTTGTACTGACGGGTGTATTGGGCGGGTGTTTTAAGTTATTTTCATCTAAAGATATATTAACACCAGCTTTATCTGGCTTCATCCGGTATGTTGCAAACCAAGTTTATATTTTTAGGGCAGCGCTCAGCAAACTTAGCACATACCTTGTGATATGTATGCGTCCTATAACTTACGTACCACTCCCTGAATTAGCGGAGCATATCGCCAGGGGCAGCCGAACCAAGAATAAGGTTCCGTGCAGAGCTACTCCGTACCATTCGTGAATATCGGGAACCATTTGCACGCGAAAGGTGCGTTTTTGGAAGGACCGTGAGCTGAACATGACCATTAGGTAGTCCCGATGGCATCGCATCGCGATATTGTTATTGAGTTTATAAATACAAAAGTAGATTTAGCTGGGTATTAACAAATGTAATATCAAGTAGAAGGTGCTGAGTGTACATATGTAGCTTCCAGCCTCGACTTTACGTATTCTCCAGCAGTGACGACTTCATATTTAGCAGGTGCACTCGGAGTGACGCATGTTGGAATTGGCTGTGTAATTGATAGCATTTCTAAACCACATGGCATGGATGGTATCATAAACAGTCTTACCTCGAGTAGCACGTCATAATCAGTCCCGAAAAACAGTGGGATTGAGTACCGCTCAGCACCAGATCGATTAATCACCCGGTGCATCGTAGATTTGAAAACATCATCTATAATGAATAGCATATTAGATAGAGCGCATATATAAAACAAACTCTTGTACTTGTCCAACGTGCGAATTGATCCCCTAGGCTGTTAGCAACCAATGAATTTTGTACGAGGATTCACGGAGAAACGAATTGACTGACTTTACTACTACTGTCCCTGGTATCGGTACGGCATCGACCCAAGTTCCCGAGGCGTTCTGCACCTGCAACCCACCTGATGGATCTTGCCAAAGAATGGTGAAGCACTGATTGAAGTATTAGGGCTACGTCCAGAGCTATTCTAGAGACTATAGTACCTCGTAGCTTAAAGTGTGGGCAAAATTAGACAAGGTAATCTGGAGGACCAGTTTAGATACATACTCGGTATGGGCACCAATTCCAATCTGCTTCTCGTTAGTTGGAGCCTGAGGCGGGTAATGTAACAAGCGCATAATAGCAGCCGGCTTAGTTGTCTAGTATGCGGGACGTATTTCCTGCTCAGCTAAAGTCAATCTCGGATAGGAGAACGGCAGAACCTTATCATCAAAATAGTTTTCTGGCAGGTCAAGTGCCAAAGCAAATAGAGGGAACAAGAGTTGACCTAAAGTGAATGCGTGATGGCTAGAGAAGCGGGCCAATAAGTTAATTGTTAATGCCAGTAACAAGAGCTTACTAGTACGCCAAAACCGACTCCTTAAAACCAGGTAGTTCTTCTGGCCAAACATTATTTCCAGACATCGGGCCATCACCTGGCGTGTATTTCTCTTGTAATGTGCTCTGGAGCTCCCATCCAAAGTCGAATCCTTCGTGAAGATCACCTTGACCTTCTGGGTTGGTGTTTTCACCCAACAATGGTGTGTATCCTTTGAAATTTGGGGTCTTGTGTATATCAAGCTGTTTGCATATGAAATTTGTAATTAGCATAAGAACAACTTCAGAGGAAAAAGAATGGTGTTCCTTCATTTTAATCGACTCTGGCAATGCAAAGAATGCTTTTGCTGCTTTTATCGCATCCCGAATAAGATCTTCCGGTATGCCATGATTCTGGAACTGGATATGACGTAATTACTTTAGCAAGTGGAGCAAAATGGATTATTCTTCATTCAAAGCTCACGGTAGAAAAATCCAACCTGGAGCAAAACACGACAATAGGGGGTTAAAAACATAAAGCAGCATGATGATTCGCGTACATTAATACAAGCATCTCGAATCCGGTCAGCTAGTTCGCGTCGCTCGTTACTATTTGCATGGGTGATGCCAGAAATATCACTGTAAGCAATACGTTAGTTTACATTCGAGCCCTCCCTTTAATGACATAAAAAGTAGAATAATAGTGCTGTACGGTTTAGCTATGGTCACCAATATATGAAACTGACATCACGGGGATTGATTCAAATGTACTTTCTGTGCGTTGACTAGCCATAAGAAAACCTGGACGAGGTGGAGGGAATTCTAGATGATGTTGGGGAGTCATGACAATGGTGGTTGACCTATGAATCGGATGAACAAGAGTTGTCTTTAATCATGATCTGAGTAGCTTTGCACAATGAACTCAATTGGCGGAGTCTAATTTTGAACCTCAGAGTATTCACCGATCATTACATCGTCCAACTCTTCAAGACAACCGGCTCCGAACATGGATGGGAAAAAAATCGTGGCACTGCTCCATCTAATGATTTAAATAAATGACTCAACAATTGTACATCAAATTGATATTCCACCTTGCGAAACATGAACACAGAGTTTCCATTCCGTATTGCAATCTCAGATGAAAGAATTAACGCGTTGAAGCAAAGGCTTGAACTAACGATTTTTCCGGACGAGCTCGAGGGTGCAGAACACGAATACGGCGCGTCTCTTGTGGATATACATCGTCTTATTGCGAGGTGCAAAGATGGTTATGATTGGAGGAAGCATGAGGCTGCATTGAACAACGAGCTACCACAATTTACACGCGACATCAATGTTGAAGGTTTCGGGACATTAAATATCCACTACGTACATAAGAGGAAGCGGGGTTTCCAACGCTATACCCCTCCTGTTTATTCATGGATGTAAGGACAACTCGAGCTTTCATGTTTGTATAGTATTGACAAATTATTTTATCACAGGGCCAGGGAGCTTCATCGAGGTTCGCAAGATATTGCCTTTACTCGTTCAAGCATCGCCCAACCATCCTAGTTTTCATGTTGTTGCATTAAGTCTTCCTGGATATGGATTCTCGGAAGCACCCACTAAAAAGGGTTTCGCAACGAAACAATACGCAGAAGTAGGTCATTCATTAATCTAAATCACTCCGTGGTCCAACTCGATTATTAATAACAGGTTGGTAATAAATTGATGCTTCATCTGGGATATAATGAATATGGTGAGTAGAAACTTTCGTATGCTGATAAATGCATGACCGGAGAGTTGTTCCTAGTTACTCAGGGTGGTGATTGGGGTGCTACTGTGAGACCACTTGTAAGTATACTAGCACAAAGCTGATTTTCCTCTAAGATAACACGCAGGATTGCGATACTCTATGGGGGTGTCCACAGTAAAGCATGGCATACCAATTTTCCAGTGCAAGTCTTATCTATATGTCAAATATCCTTCATAATGAATGATATATCCATTATAGAGCACGACCTCCCACTGCAGTGACCAGACCACTGTTATATGCATCAGATTTACTTTTTGGCTACTCTCCTGCAGAGAAAGCTGGTCTCAAGCGTACTGATTGGTTCATGACACAAGGCAGGGGTTATGACCAAGAACAGTCTACACAACCCCAGACATTGGGTTATGGGTTAACAGACTCCCCCGTTGGTCTCCTTGCATGGATTTACGAGAAGCTCATCAACTGGACGGATGGATATCCTTGGGAAGATGATGAAGGTGACCACTTAATCTTCTAGACTATCACCAACTAACTGAGAATTTTGGTCTTCCAAAAGTTTTGACATGGGTCTCCCTTTATTGGTTCTCTCGAGCAGGTCCTGCAGCTTCGTTGCGTATATATTATGAAATTCAAAATCACGAACCAAACACGTTTTTCGAGCCCATTCCAACTATTGTTCCAACTGGTCATTCCTATTTTCCGAAAGAGATTATCTGCCTGCCAAAAAGGTATGTTATTTCCATCTTCTTCACATTTCATTTAGTGAATTAGACTATGTATAGGTGGCTTAAAACGCCTAACCTTATTTTTGAAGCTGATCACAGAAGCGGCGGACATTTTGCGGCTCATGAGAGACCAGAGGATTTGGTAGGTGATTTGAGGAAAATGTTTGGGAAGGGTGGACCAGCCTTCGGGGTTGTTTCGGGAATGAATGGATATGAATGAATTATTCACAAAATAGCTCCAAAGGAGACAGACCATGTATTTTATGTGCTAGCTGCTATTTCCGTGAGGAGATTCGTATAGCGAGAATAGGAATTACCGAAACTTCTCAATGTCAAACGGAAATGAATCCGATTTTCCTCGAACAATGACATGAAAGTCCATGACAAAACTGAAATATAACCCCATGCCAAAATGATTAATGTACACTTTTTTTTTCTCAACACTTAGAGTCCGTGACAACTACTGTGCCAAATTTTTGAATGTTTCTTTCCCATTTGGACTTTTTCACTGCTCCAATGATCAATTGCTCGCGAGGGCCCTGGCAAAATGGAAGAAATCGACATTAGAAGCGTTTATGCCATACTTGTAAATCTGTATTAAGTAACTGATCAGGACCCCGGCCACATTTGCGAGGAGATAGATGATGTTGATGACTTACGAAACGTGAAGCAACATAGCTAGAGAACAAAGCGCGCTGATAAGGTTCGGGCAACCTCTTCAAAACAACGTCCAGTCCAATTTTTTTCACAAGCGTCTGTGGAATCGCACGATTCATCACTCCCATTCTACTTGGCACATCTTCAAACAGGTCAGAACTTTCAAGCTCTGCCTGCAAGTTATTCAATGTTGATGAGAGCTCGTCAGAGATGGTTGTCCTTGGTTTAGCGCCTTGGAGACGGGAGTGTTCTCGCCAGATGCACTGGAATTCTGCAGCCGCATTTTCCTTTATTTTGGCTTGTACGTCTTTGACGTAGCTCTTATAGAACTCCGAAGGTTTTCCATCGTTGAAGATCATAAGGTCCATGTATTCCTGCGTCGATAGGGCAAGACCCGCGAGTACTTCTAAGGATGAACTAGTGACTCCACCTACCAGTTTCCCGTCATCAGTAAATAATGAATAGATGTATGATACATTTTACACTGACCCTTGTTGGTACTAGAGTCTTTAAACAATATGACCTTGCGTTTCTCAAGGTGTAGACGTGCTTGTTGTGTCAAGAACAGATTTGCACCCTCAACGATGTACTTGAAGTGCGGCTTTCCTTCTGAATCTACAAGAGCAACCATGTTGGAAATATTGACAGCTCCCGGCCTTTACAGACACCATGCTTAGTTGACGCCGTTTATCAACAACAAATCCGTAAAACATACCTGCCTCCACAAGGTACAAACAGATCCGCCTTGAAACGAAGGTGAGCTGCATTCCTGAAATCTGTTCCATCAAGCACCACTTCTCCCGCTATTACACAAACAATCAATAAGTAAACGGAATCAGATAAAAAGAACCTCAAACACGAACAAGGCAGTTTTACGTCATGTTCCTCGATCTTGACCAAGTATCCATCCTTGCTCAACTTGGATACATCAAAGTTGGCTACCGGTACACGGAGCTTAGCAAGACGAATGAGTTCGGCACGGTCAATTCCAGCTGGGTCTGCAAGAACACCGCTTCCATCGATGATAGCAACGGTCTTATCAGATGACAGGAGAATCTCATCTACGAATGCTGTTAGGAACACAATCGCAACTTATCTGGTACTACGTACTTGAGCCAAGGTCACCATCTATTGAATAATCAGCGTCTGTCTCTCGAAAGAAACAAGAAAAATAATGTACCTGGACCACCAGTTTGTACTTTTGTGATGTCCTTCTCCCGAAGACCAAGTTGTTTATAAAGACCAATAACGTATTCGCGGATTGATAGAGATGTCATTCCATATGTATCATGGGGGATACCGCCGAGAGTTTCTGCACTCTTGCCAGTGGTGAAGGACTTCCACCAAGTGTCAGCTCCGCGTGAGCGTGCATGCACTAACGAGATTTTGTAAGGTCAAAAAGTTAACAGATAGAGGACATAGGAATAGCATACAAGCAGCCCAGTCCATCATTTCCGCAGTACCCTCTATAATATGTGTCAACTTTTGTTTGTTGCTTGATAGACAACTAGACTCACCATCTGGACCAAAGAATAACAGCTCTGGTTTCCCGTACAAGTCAACGAGAGGACCTTTAATACCTGGGGTCCGACCAGGGATCAGAAGGTCAATAATAGCCTGTCCTCAAGAAATTTAGCTCCGTTTCTGACAATTTTAGGACACCATACATCAACATATTTCTCAAAGGAAAGCTTGGGATTTGCGCCGATTCTGTAACATATACTTGAGAAAAAGACCTCAACAAGGTAAGAAACTAGTACTCACGAAGGCAACACAGTACCCTTCGCACCTCCTTCGGGAATATCTTTATTTTTAAGTGACTGCGTTGAGGCCAGGCCATAGTTTTCGTCAAACCTTACAAAAAACAAAACACGTCACAAAACAGACAAAAAGAAACATGCATAAACTACATACAACATCCTCTGATTGATTGAATAGTTTCTGTAATAGGTATCATGAGTATTGCGTGATTCGGCAAACAGTTGGCACTCACTCTTTGTTTGATGACGTAACAATCCTGATACCGCCTCGTGCAACATCGCGGAAACGAATGTGGAACCCTCTGAATTCATTCCCTGTCAACAACGTCAAGATTAAAAGAAAAGGGTTGAAGCAAGACAGGCGATCATACCAATGACAATGAACATGCCAAACGGCTTTCTTGGGTATTCCACTTCAGGCAAGAAATCGGGTGCCAGCCGGAAAGACAATGCTACTTTGGTTGGTTGGTAGAAATTGGTCTTGAGAACATGCCTGTTGAGCCTGGTCAGAACCTGAACCAATTTATGACAGCTGATTTGTACATACTTGTTGAAGATTAAAAAACTCTCTAGAACTTGCAGCTCATGTTTATTCGGAACAGAGCGACGAAGCTTGTCATATAACTCTTCGTCCGTGAGTGGTTGCACGGTCTGCAAGCGTTGATACGATAATGTTGGCCTGTCAAGATGTCAAAGTGCATACATACTCGATGACAATAGAGACTGACATTAATTGTGATGCTTCATCTGACGAAGGGTAATGTGTCATCGCGAAGTTCACATATAGAAGTCGGATCTATCCTAGGATTTAGAATCACCCTGAAGAATGAAGACAAGTGCAATGTACCAATTCCGGGTATGCTTGAATAACATGTGCGATACTCTCTCGGGTAAAAGTCTCCTCACGCAAGCGACGTTTGATGTTATCCAGAACTTCTGCATGGGCAGAATCGTTCTCGTTCAACAGGTTCTTCAACTGCAAGTAAGCAGGACCTAGGCGGTTACAGAAATGTTGGGCGAAAATCCATCCACAATCTATGCATATTTTTAGTTGGTAAATCAATTCTTGTGAAGTTTCGATGACTGACAAGCGTAAGTGGCTTCTTGAACGGCATGACTTCCCATTGATTGTGCAAGGAAGAAAGGGTTGTCAGGTAGACAGAATAATAAGGAAGCCTCTTTCACTACTTGGAAAATGGAATGTTCGATGGGAGGAGCACTTGTATATGGTAACGGGTTGAGGTATAGAGATATAATGGTAATTCCGTTCGAAAATTGTTCTGTGAGTGCAAAGTAAGATTCATTTTTGTAAAACATCAAAAGGTAATACATACCAACGTATTTTCGCGCGGAGTATAAGGAGTAAAAGTGGTATAGGTTGGAAAGAGCGCTGTAAAGTATAGTTGTCCATGAGCGTATTCATACAACTTATGTATAAAAAAAACTCCACCTAAAGAATTTTGAAGTTCCTCCCATTTTATACCCAATAACAATTCTACGTTCCCGCGAGCCCTCTACTTCGAAGACTTCAATTACGGGGCCATATCTCGATTCTACGTTCCACATAATCTGAGATGTACAATGTCAAAAAAGTTGAAATCACCAGAAGAACAGAAGTACCTTTTGATATATATCAAGTGTATTCTTCGTTGCTTTTTCATAGAAAGCCGAGTCCGATACAGATCTGATATCTGTCTTTCCCTCTGACGTTAATATAGAGGGGTTCTTGGGGAAGTTGCATTTTGTGACAAAGTAACAGCGCAGCTGTTGTGATGCAGTAGATGAAATGGAACCAGCTGAACGGAAAGTTTCTAGTCGGTATGCTTTTTTAGGTTCAGAATTGTCGAGGAACAATTCATCAATTCTACAATGAAATTCAGGATCAGTATTATGAGATGATTCCCCGGACGGCACTCGGAACGTGATTCCGAGGGAACCAGAAAATAGACTTTGGCTGATACTTGCCTGGCTTCACATGTCGCTCCCTGGACCTTCAGTGCTAGTTAGACCGGGCGCGCTCGTGTGAATGAATGTAGCGCCGTTGCCCTTCTCATCGATCTTTTCTAGGTCGATGACAAGCGTGCTCGGGTCATGCTTAGTATACGCCATAATTTTTGCTGCGTATAATGCGATGATATGATCCGAGATGACTTCACGCGTTTCTTTCTGAAAATACGTGTCATCGATACCGAGGTTGGAGTAAAACCAGTTGACTTCGCTCGACACAAGCTCGCTGGGGATAAACCCCTAGGAAAAGAGTTAGTGGATGGTAGCGATCATGGAGTATAACAAATACCTTGGAAGCGACTTCATTCTCGACGAGTGCACGCTGTTCCTCCTTGCCCTTGAATACAGGCGTGGTGTACCCGGGCAAGTTTTGTACACGATTAAGAGAAGAATCGCTGCTCGCCGCCGAGTTCAAATTTACAAGACGCTGTCCTAGTGCGGACATGGGTTGAGAGCTCATCGTCTGATCTGCCGACATTGTGGGTTGATGGCTGGAACGCAACGATGACTGGGGTATGATATGAGACTATATGGATGATTGAAGTTAATACTAGAGAGATGATGAGAAGGAGATATGAGAGTTCTTATATGATCGGAGAGAGAGTTGTTTACAACGGTTGTACCTCCTGCGGGTGGTCCTAGCATTTATTGTCATTCTGGATTACTTTATACTGCAGCGAATGGACACCCCGTATATATCGTAAGCCCTGAATACCATGATTTTAATCTGAACAAGCGTATTGCTACGGAGCTAACCTTTCGTTTCTGATCACACATGATCAGCTTTTTCTTAGTGCTTGATCTCATCCTCGCGTAGATTTTTTATGAATGATAAAAATACCGAACCAATGCGCTAGTGATCAAGGTTCAAATGACACAGATTCACAGTTCTAAGACTCCTGCCAAGTCCCAGAACTACTTCAATATATAAGTTTACTAGACATTCACACATCATATTAAATGTAGGTCTTTGATCGAAAGACATGGAAAAAAGAAAATCTAAATTCTTCATACCAACGTTTCAGTTCTTCGGCCCTGTGCTTGTGCTCGTGACCGTTCGATCTTCGACAACCATGGGAGCAGCTCAAATCCTTCTCATATAAATTCCACTTATGTACCTCAGAACAACCTCTCAAGCGAAAAAAAAACACAGCTTGTGACCTTCCAACGTATAGTCTTCCCCTGACCGTAATACATAACAATGGAGTCCCCAATCCCCCAAAACGCGCTGTACAGTAACAGAGAGCACCTGACCGTACCTTCCCTCTTAAGCGCGCGGCCGCGTCCAGCCGCTTTCCTTCATTTCTCACTATTTGACGTCAAACACGGCGGACGGGCGGACCTTGCTATACTGCATTTGCTTGTAATATAATTCGGGCTTCTTGGTCCCCATTATGGATAATTTTTCATGCCGATATACAAGCAACAGCGGCGTAAGTAGATCCGGTTGTTGTCAATAGATCATCCAGAAATCCGGGGTAAGGTACTCATATACATAGCTGACTTGCATTTATGTACACAATCTGCCTTGGAATACTAGAATGTTTTCTTCACCCACCTTTGCACGTTCGTGAATAATAACATTCCAACCCTCCCCATCGCAAAATGTTACTGTACGTACCAGTTTCCGAACCCACCGTAGATGCACGCGAACAAAATACAACGTGTAAGGGCTCCGTCAAGGTCAGATGCCTCGCCCGACTAATAGGTACGGGGTAATATTATTTTAGTGCCGCCCGTACATTCCCCTATGATTGATATTCATCAAAAATCATGACTTTCGGGAAATATTTCAAACAGACGGGCATATATGGGCGAATGCACTGCGGACTAATATTGCATCAAAATTGCATTAATACACTTCGCAGTCATGAGGACCACGTCATTTCCGCCGGTTCAGCAATATTGCCCCAACCATCGACGTCTGTCAAACTCTTTGATGCACGAGACAACCAGGAGACAGGCATATTTTGTCTATATATATCAAGATATTGATATCACAAGCACCGCAATCAAATCCAAGAAACACGGAACATTTTACAAGAGTCATCTACAGTGTAATGTATTTTTACACAAATTTCAAGAGGGGTGGGTTGTCCATCTCCACGTTGTTATATCTTCTTATTTCAAGCAACTTTCTCACTCTAGAGCCGCCAATCCCTCCCTGATATACTCTTCGTACAAAGCCTTGTAGTCTTTGTGCCACCTACTGAGTGCTGGTCGGCCTTCGGCGATATCAGCAGCACCCCACATGATGCGTAGCTGATCCACCTCGCGTTTCGTCTCGTTATCTGGGACGAGTATATAAAAGTCCCCGCTGCGGACTTTGTCTATCATGTAGAGCACGGTCTCTTCCGCACTCCAAGCCCCCGGAGGCTTGGACGCAGTTTCGCTTCCTCTGGTCATACCTGTGAAGGTCCATCCTGGGCTATAAGATCAGAATTAGCATTACGGTCAGTAACGCTAGGAATGGAGCAATATGCGATTCTGCGGGAATAGAACGCACATAAAGAGATGAGCGGTCACGTTTTTATCGGGTCGCTCGCGAAGTTCGTGTGCTAGTCCTTCCGTAAGACTTTTGACTGCGGCTTTCGACGCGTTGTAAGCTGCATTCCCTCTAAAGTTCAAGGTTATATCTCGTAAGAATGTATCCAACCATTAGCTGCGAAGAACTTACGGAGGGTTCGTGATTCCCTGCTTCGAACCAGTGTTGATGATCATAGCTTGGTTTTCTTGATGGATCATGTTCTTGAATAACGTATAATCAGTTCAGTTTTGGGGCGTCATAAGAGCTGCACATCACATAAACTTACAGGGATAAAGGTTTGTTGGACATTTATAATGCTAACCATTCCAGAAGACCCGATGGTCAGTTTCTTAGGCGTTAAGTTTGGGAAAGTATACGCACCCAAACAAGTTAACATCAAAAATTTTGTGCCAATTGTCGAGACCATCCCATGACGTTCCTTTCAGGCCAATACCGGCGTTGTTCATAAGAACGGCTACCTGGGCGAATATGAGTACAATCGTGTGGTGCGGGGAGAGGATGTCCGCTGAATCGGGAGGTAGTGGAACAAGACGGGGATGGGACAGTACCAGGATCAAGTTTTAACTATGGCATGATGGGGAGATGAAAGTGGGGTGAGGAAAGGCAAAAGGATGCCATAAAAAATGCATCCGTAGCATGAGCAAGGACAGGTGGCAAGAAAAAACATATATAGAAATGAAAGGAAAGCCACATCAAGCTATGAGCCTGGATGTGATGATCCTCACCTCCCCCCAAGCCTCATAAACCTTATCTCTCAGCCGAACGACTTCGTCCAGCTTGGACACATCGGTGGGGACAACCAAGACGTTCGCCTCTCCATTGATAGCGACCAGTTCTTGGCCAACGGCTTTCAATTTATCCTCAGTAATATCTGCAATAGCGACTTTCAAACCCATCCTATTAAGCGATGAGGCGATTAAGGACCGATTAGCATCACAGCGCTAATAAAGTGGCAATCATAAAAGGTTCCAACTCACTTTGCAAACTCTTTTGCGGCTGCTTCACCAATACCACTCGCTGCACCAGTGATGACCGCAACGCGGCCAGCATGGATAACGGGATGTAATTCGTCTGCGACAGACATGTTGTCGACCTTGTATGAGGCTGTCCCAGCGAATGCTGGTCGCAAAGGGGAACCATTGCGACTCGAAGTTGATTTTGATATCATAGTAGGAAGGTGCGCCGGAAAACCAGACGACGAACAGTTAGAAGAAGAAAGAGAAAGAAGGAACTGAGAGCTGTTGAGAGTTGAGTGATGTGAACCAAGTAAATATTGAGGGCCCTGGCGAACGAGTCTCTCCTTATTTATACGGAATCATTTACCAGACTTTCTGATGTATTCAAATGTCAAACACTATGTACTTGTTCTACAGCTGCATTCATCTCTACATGGGTATTTGGAACCATCACGCCATCGCGAGAACCCTTAACTGGCGGCCGCCCATGTTCCGCTCACTGGGCACTGGGAAACAGATGCTCATGGCACCACATACAGCACACGATCAGATGAGCCAATGCACAATAAAGTAGCTCTTTCAGATTTATTATAGCCATACAGGAGGAATGATTAACGCAGTGGCTAACTCATGCTTCTTGATGGTCAAACCCATGACAACTCGGAACACTCAATACACACCTAAGGGGTTCTGCCGAACCCCAAATCCACTAGAGTGCGAATGCAGAACACTGCGTTGGAAACGAAACACAGCATACAGTCAGACTGTACTAATTTGGACCAGTACTGCATGGTGCACGCAAAATGTAAATGTTGTTATATGAATAGGTCATAGCTAGTTCCGAGGAGGAGCTTTACACAGTTAAAAAGAGTTGTAAGGTTTTCATAGAGGTGAGGCAGGACATGGTGCGAAAGAAAAAAACATAAACAATCACTAGTGTAACTAGTCAAGACGAGTAATACTGCCATAAGACAGTTCGGAGATCACATCCAATCGTCAAATCAAAAAATTAAAAAAGAAAAACATCATCATAGGGAGGTGTAAAAAGTGGTATCTAGGCCACAGAACGCCTGTTATTTGCATATTTCGTGTAGGTGCATTGCAAAAACTCTTTATAATCACGGAGTCTTGGCTGACGAAGATGTCGCAGCACTGCCAGGCGCACTCCCCTCGATCCCCATCTTCTTCCTAACGAGCTCGAAAGTCTTGAGCATCTTCCTCCTGGCTCCAAGAGCCGCAACACCTTTGACTTCAAGTGCTTGTTCATCCATTACAACCATGTCCTGCCACCTCATATTTTCAAAGTTGGGCGTGTATTTGTGTAAGCGCAAACTCCTCAACCACGCCGGCACATCATTCAACAACGCCGGGTCTACATCGTCTTCTGCCTTGGGCGTGCTGCCGTCAGGTCTACTTCCTGCAGTAGATGGACTCTTCTGACCAGTGGACCGCCCAGAGGTTGGTCCGGTGCGCCTGTTGTTCAACCCAGCAGACATGGGCATCCCGAGCCAGGCAGGTTGCGCGAAACCACTCGCAGCCATCTGTGCCGCGAGCAATTGCGTCTCGGGAGAAATGCCCATCGCGCTAAATACATTGAAAGGGCTCATGGGTGGCATCATGTTAGGCATTCCCATGCCGCCCATTCCAGGGCTAGCCAGTCCCATGCCGAAATTTCCTAAATTTCCCATCTGCATTCCGAGTCCGTTATTACCTCCACCGTCGTCGTTTACGCCATTAAACCTGTTTGAGGGAACGTTCTGAAGCCCCGGGCTCCGTGACCCAGTCCATCCCGCTGGTGCCCCATTATATCCATTATTACCCCCGCTGGCGTTCCTGGAGCCGCCAGAAGCGTTATTACGGGCTTGCTGTTGCTGTTGTTGTTGCTGTCCTGCATTAACAAGATTGCCATTATCATCGTAAATTGCGCCACCATTTCCTTGTCCAGCATTGTTGCTTTGATTGTTATTGTTCTCCGTGGCCATTTTGGAACGGCGACGATTGTTAGGTACTTCGCCCATGATTGGCACGCCAGGAGCAGCGGATTTATTACCCCAATCATTCATCCGATTAACAGTGTTGTCAGGAGCTGGTGCCGTTTCTTTTTTAAACATAGGGAGAAGTGGTGTGTTAACCATAGAGGCCCAGTCAACCCCAGATGGTATAGAATCACCACCAAACCTAGGAGAATTAATAGAACCAGAAAATTCGGTACTCTTGGGACGAGATGGGTTGATAGTGATCTCTTGTCCACCGGAATTTTGCTCCGAAACCTGCGCAAGCTGAGATGGACCCCAAGAGCCCCTTGCATCGCTCCCCGAAGATACTAGCACGGGAGCTGAAATGCGATGAGCGGCGTTGGTTGCTTTGAGCTTGGCTCGTTGTTGCGCAAGAGTAGCTGCAGCGTCCTGGCCGCCACCGGCGGTTGCCGCAGATTCTGGGGAAAGAAAGTTGGAAGAGTTTTCCAGGATAAGAGATTGACGGTTTCCGTGATTGAAACTGCGAGCAGTTGGCGATGCAGGGAGACCAGACTTGAGTCCAGGGGACTTCATGCTGGCAAGTTTGGCCTCCATTTGACTCTGCATAGATCCTAGAAAAATACGTTAAGATAGTTCTGAAAATAAAATAAAAAAGACATACCACCCATAGCGGGACTGAGAAGAGCAGTCATAGGGTCGGACCTAGCCATCTGCTGCAAGACGGTAATGAAAAACCTAATCTGAACTTGGGTAGAATGTTGGAGAAGGCTATAAAGAGCGGCTGTGCGCTCTGCTTCGGATAGAACTTTAAACCCTGTTGAGAAAGAAGAAGTCAGTTCTCATTCATTTTGCAAATAAGATAGGAGATATATACATTGCTCGATGGCACCAAGTTCCTCTTTAAAGTTTACATCCAGGGAGGCTGCGGCCATTTCCTCCTACAGGGAACATTAGATAACAAGGGATTAGAAAGGATCGAAGACAACATACAAGAGTAGCTTCATAACTCTGAAGGTTTGCAAACCATTGGTCAAGTGCCTCCGCTAGAAGATGAGATGTTAGGAGTGATTGATGATCAATGTCATCAAGCGAAATACCTTCGGGTGTCTGGAACATGCCAGATCCCACAAGAAGCTCGCTGGTCGGCCTAGCATTTGATTGGCCACCAGGACGAGGCGAGGCAGGTGCAAGGCCAGGAGTTCCACGAGCAGAGGGACCCATTGATTGGCGGGCACTCGCTTTGGCACCTTCGTGGGGACCTGGAGAGGGACTGGGACTGGGGGAAGGAATTCGAAGGCTCATCGGGCAAAAATATAGATTTTAATGTTGTGGCAAGAGGATACAGAGTGTGGTGGCACAGCAAGAAAAAAATGATCAGCTAGAAAGATTTAAGCAATCGTATGCTGAGGATATTGGCTTTCACTTGGAGGAAGTCGTGTGTATGTTATGTTCCTGACGTCGAGTCAAGGGATCAGCTAGAAGCAAACGACAAGCACGAGGAAAGGACGTCTAGGTGAGTAACCTGTACGAAGAATCCTAAAGTGCAGAGTTTGGAATTCTAGACGAGACCAGCGGAGCCTGCCGGTCTAGTGAAGGATGGTAAACGGTTTGTCAACGCGTGAGACGACGAGCAGAAAAGCTTTTGGGCAAGAAGCGGACAGGGATGGGAAAGGGAAGGATGGGAAGACGGTTTAGGATGTTGTTGTTAACCTCAATTTGGCTTTCAACCACGACATCAATTTATTACGATCAACACGTTCATCTCTCTATCTCACACTCCCCATAAAGCTCTTTGTTTCAACGTGTGCTATACCATTCTTCGCTGGGACAGCCGACATCTTTCCAACTGATACTCTACAGATTTCAATTGTTGGCACAGTTTGACGTGATGATCGTACCTTTTGTAATTTCTTTTTGGAATTAACCACTTGGATCCATGATTTCTGTAACGTGTGATACATGAAGCCACTACTGGCCGGGGATTACTATCTACATAACGACCCACCCGTTGAAGCAGTAGAAGATGTGTAGTTTACTATCGGCTGTTCTCGGAGCGGTAATCGGAAAGTGTTGTTGTGATTGAGTATGTAATCACGCGAGAGACAAGTCTCCTCAGATCCAACTCCGGTCGCTTAGCTTTTTTTCTCAACCACATCCTTAAGCTCGTATTCGAGCAGCTGGTTCGCTCAATCTTAGCCTTATCATGTCACAGTCTTATTTCCCAGTCCCACGCGGCATCTCCCCAACAAAACCTACTCATAGCGATTCTGCTTTTGGAGGAATGAATGGAGATAGGCAACTCAAAGCAGAGGACGTACAGGAAGTTTACATCGAAAGCAAAGACCGGTGAGTTGTGCCCCATGCTCGTCTCCATGCTTTTTTATCACTTATCGTTACTGCCGTGATAGTCTGGTTGGTGCAATTGATTCAACAAGATCGGTGCTGAACGACATTCGTGTCTTCAACAAGGACGAATGGGTAGTTAGGTACCCACAGATTCGCGAGCAAACTGTCCAAGAGCCAGCCCCGGAGGATACTTCTTCGACATCTCCAAGGAGACCCAAAGTCGGCCGACGTTCCCTGTCTTTTGCGGATGACCCGTCTTTCGAGACCGAGGTCGTTGTATCTGGCGGGAGGAAGGGCATAACCCGTTCTGTGACTCTCGCCTCGATCAGTGATTCCCAAGAGGATGAAGAGGAGCAGCCAGAATCTGACAAAGATGGAGTGTCTGAGCGTCTTATTCCCAATGATTTTAACGTTCTCCGACTTGATCTCAAATTGGGCTCACATCACACTTCGACATCTGCTGCATCGCTCGTTTCACAGCTCGAAAAATCATCCATTGCGAATCTCTTGGATGAACGTATCAGTACTTCCATCAATCACATTGACAAGCTCCGCCTCCGTGTTGAGGATACATCTTCAAAAGTTCTCGTCACTGGTGATCTGAACGCTGGAAAATCAACATTTGTCAATGCACTGCTTCGCAGAGAGGTGATGCCTGTTGACCAGCAGCCTTGCACAACCTCGTTCTGTGAGGTGCATGATGCGGCAGAAAACCAGGGTAAAGAAGAAGTTCACGTCCTCAAAGATGGGGTCGCATATAATATCATTGATGAATCGACATACGTCAGAGGCTCTATTGCAGACCTCGAAGAGATCGTTGCAGATAATGAAATTAACCATCACTTGATCAAGGTATATCTCGCTGACAGCCGCGCCCCCTCCGAATCACTCCTCAATAACGGTGTTGTCGATATCTCTCTTATTGATGCTCCTGGTTTGAATCGTGACAGTCTCAAGACTACAGCAGTCTTTGCTCGTCAAGAGGAGATTGATGTGGTAGTGTTCGTTGTATCCGCAGAAAACCACTTCACTCTGTCAGCAAAAGAATTTTTGTGGAATGCAAGCAACGAGAAGGCATATCTCTTTATCGTTGTCAACAAGTACGATCAAATCAAGAACAAAGACAAGTGCCGTCGTTTGGTGCTAGACCAGATCAAACAGCTCAGTCCCAGGACATACGAAGATGCTGATGACCTCGTGCATTTCGTCGACTCTGCTACGGCCCTGCAACCTTACGTTGCAAATCCCTCATTCGATGACCTGGAACAAGCCCTTAGGTCGTTTGTTCTCGTTAAACGAGCTAAATCCAAACTTCAACCCGTATCGACATATCTCTCCAACCTCCTCTCTGACATTGAGCTGCTTGCTGGCGCAAATGCCATTCTTGCAGATTCAGAGCTACAACGTGCAAGAGAGGATCTATCGCTCACTCGACCTGTTCTCGAAAAGATGAAGAGCGGACACGACGTTCTTGAGGATTCACTGGAATCCATTGAAGAAGATGGTGCGGGGAAGGCAACTTCTCGGACCAAGTCTATTCTCAACGACGCCCTTGAGCGTGTTGGGCAGGGTAAGCTTGGTGTTGAGGATAGTTCCTCTTGCTTTACCATCATACCCTGGCTTCCTTGGAATTTGGGACTACGCCCGAGACGTTCGCAAAGCCCTGCTCACTAGCTTGGATGCAGCTGTCAAGATGGCCGAAGATGATGCTCGTGTTATCACCACCAAAGGGGTTGGAAAAATTAATGCACTTGGCGAAGAACATCTTCCTGAAGGCGTCGAGCGTAGCAGGCGAGTGTTTATGCCAGAAGCGATGTTCAGCGTCGTGCGTAGAAAAGGCAAGGGTATCAAGTCGCGACGGTCTTCTTCTGGAGGAGCGGTCGTTGCAGGAGGATTGCATGGCCTCGGTATTGGTCTTGCACAACGTTCGGACATGTTAGAAACAACATTCTTCGATCTGTTCGACGTTCAACACCAGTTCTCCCTCCACTTCGGTGATAGCAAAGAAATGTCAGGGGATGAAGAGTCTTCTGGTCCTAGCGCACTTAGCCTTGTGAGCGTGGGGGTTGGTGCTCTTACCATGTGCAGTGGGCAAGCCTTAGGCGCACGCGGTGTTCTGGAAGGCATCGTTCGCTTTACCGACCTGATGGGCAACGAAACTGCCAGGAAGTGGGCCGCACCTATCATAGGAGCAGTTACCATTGGTCTTACAGCATACTATCATCCTGGAACTTCCAAGCTCGATACCTCGCACAGTTGGTCGACGAGTACGAGCGTCGGTGCTACACGGAGACGGCGGTGAACGAGATGTACATTTCATCGACCTGCATGCCAACAGGATCAGCAGAGAGACGAGAAAAGTCTTAAGACTTGCATCTTGGGATCTCCGCGAGCGATTCCGGAGTGCGATGGAGGAACGAACAAAGGAGGTGAAAGGTGCAGAGGAAATGGAAAGGAAGTCATTAAGAGCGAAGGAATGGTGTGGAGATGTGATGACACGAACAGGGAACATACGAGAGAATGCGAAATTGGAGACAATCGGAGCCTAGACGACCACAGTACAAAAAATGTGGCCTTTCACGTTTACTTTTACTCGAGGCTCTGCGACTCCTTTACCTCCCAGTTTCTCTCTATTTTTCTATCAAACCTTATCATCCTCACACTCCTTTGTTTTATTCTCATTCTCAAACTGTCTAGACTGAGGTCACCAACCCTCACTTTTTTTTGTCGACACCTAATTTACCTTCCTTCCTTTCATCAATTCGTAGGATAGTACTAAAGTTTTTTTTCGTTCATATTTCATGTTTATGCCCAATCAGCTGCAGCAGGTATCTGGTTATCAACCCATTTTTATGACTTACTTTTACTTACGTGCCTTTTTCTTACGATAAGAATGTATTTGTTTGTATGACTTGGAGCAAAGAGCAGAATCCTCTATCTTATAGACTCAAACTTGTTCAGTTACAACAATTTGCTGTTGATATTCTTGACCGAGTTAGCCGATATAGCCGCCAAATAGGGTTGTTGAAATCTTTCAGAGCTTCTCTCACATGATTTCCAGGAGCAGTCTGATCCTATCTGACCATCCTGAAACATCGCCCGCCGAAACGAACCGGTGATGGTATGTTTACGAGAATATCATTGACTACGGTCCCGAGAGTTAAACGTTAGGGAGCTATGATATGAGTCGCCCGCCTTCCTTAATACTCCAAACCGTCATCTCCCCACTCTAGATACAGTATGTCCTTTACAATCGCCGAGACACCATTCCAAATCTCAATTTCAGCAGAGAAACTCTCCATTCTACAACAAAAACTCGCATTAACAGAATTCCCCGACGAGCTTGAAGACGCAGGGAAAGACTACGGCGCACCGCTTGGTGATATTCGTAGGTTAGCTGCGCGTTGGCGTGATGGATATGATTGGAGAGTACATGAAGCTGCTTTGAATGTCGAACTCCCGCAGTTTACGAAGGATGTTGATGTGGAAGGATTTGGGACATTGAATGTACATTATGTTCATAAGAAGAGTCAGGTCATTGATGCGATACCGCTGTTGTTCGTCCATGGATGTGAGTCTTTTGCATACTCTATTCAGATCAAGTGCTGATATTTTTCTTCGTGTGTAAGGGCCAGGTAGCTTTTTAGAGGTCAGAAAAATACTTCCAAAGTTGACAGAAGCTTCGCCCGAACATCCTAGCTTCCATGTTGTTGCTATCAGTCTTCCGGGATATGGCTTTTCGGAAGCTCCCAAGAAAAAGGGATTTGAATTGGCCCAATTCGCTGAGGTCAGGACGAATTTGATGTATTGTTCTAATATGCTCATAAGCACATGTACCTGCTCTCCTAGGCGGCAAATAAGTTGATGGTTTCTATTGGGTATAATGAGTATGGTATGTGTTCCAGTATATTAAAGCTGCTTGTGACTAAACTCTATACTGCGTAGTTACCCAAGGAGGAGATTGGGGTTCTTTGGTATGGTCAACATTCTCTAGAAAATGGATCCTGTTAACTTAATCGCCTCTTCGCAAGATAACCCGTAAGATGGCACAAGAATACGGAGTGAAACACGTTAAAGCCTGGCACTCTAATTTCCCCTTGTAAGATTTCTCCATTCCTTTCTCAACCTAAACTAACCTTCTAATTTCAATTCATTAATCCAGAGCCCCACCTCCACATCCTATTCACAGACCCCTCTTATTGTTATCCCACTTCTTATTCAGTTATACTGCAGATGAAAAGGCAGGTTTGGAACTGCGCAGAGTGGTATCGTAAGCATGGGAGTGGCTACTATGCAATCCAGTCGACTCGTCCTCAAACTGTGGGGTATGGCATAACTGACTCACCTGTTGGCTTGCTTGCGTGGATATATGAAAAACTAGTCGATTGGACAGATGATTATCCTTGGGATGATGATGAAGGTACTTTCTACAGGACCTCCATTGCCATGATATTTATCCTCTCTTGCAGTGCTTACTTGGATTTCATTGTATTGGTTCTCACGTGCAGGCCCTGCAGCGTCTTTGCGCATCTACTATGAAGTAACAAAAGCAAATCGGAGCCTTGTTCATATACCTATACCAACCAACATTCCAATTGGATACTCATACTTTCCAAAAGAAGCTATCCGCCTTCCGAAGAGGTATGCATGCCCTCCTTAACAGGTAAATAACTTGAGATTAAATTATCTTATCCATATCACAGATGGCTGAGAACCCCGAACCTCAGTTTTCGAGTCTGGTCACACTAGTGGTGGGCATTTCGCTGCCCATGAGAAACCAGATAGTTTGGTTGATGACCTGAGGAAGATGTTTGGGATAGGTGGGCCAGCGTTTGGAGTTGTACCAGGGAAAACAGGGTATGCTTGAACCTGTTACCTCTTATTAAGTAAAGAATATTGTTAGATGTACAGTTAGAAATTCAATTGCTTTGAAAACACGTTGTTATATCGATGGGTTAACTAGATTTTTACTACTAACTCTTCACTGCGGTGCTAGTTTATTGTAAGTTCTGAGTCCGTAAGGAGTTGGTCTTATAACCGGGATTTTTTGTTCGTTTCAAGCTTGATGTGGGAATGTGCATATGATAATTGGCATAGACAGTTCATGTTCAGTTTCAAGCTTGACATAGGAAATTGTACACATGATGAATATTGTGCTGGTAATTTAATAATTGTAATTATATCTGCTACATATGTAAGGAGGTCTATGGCATCAATGAATGTTGATGTTTCGTCAGATTTTTGTGTTTCATGTTATTTGATATATATCATATTGTGTTGAGCAGTGCCCTGTATCTGTTATGACCTTATCCAGATATGGCATTATCTCCCTGGACTTTAGAACATGCACATAACACATTCCTGCCTCATTTATTACTTTCCCATACATGTTTTGTATATAACTCACATTTTAGTTCTTTTAACTCATAGTGACTTGTATCGGCTTCTAAATGACTTGTAGATACTTCTGTATGACTCTGCATTGACTTGTTGTAAGGGGAACCCCAAGTTCAATCCTTCAAACCCTTTGAAACCACTCAGCAATATCTTGACACTACTTCCCACTACCCTCAATACAACTTCGACATGCTTACTATCAGGGAGTTATATATTTAGATACAGTTACTAAGGTTGCCACCTATCTAAGATGGTAACCCTCCTTCAATACCTCTTCTATTTTTATTCACATATATAGCAACATCTCTGGACTAGAGATCCTTAGACTTTTCTCTTCAGATTTTCCTGTCCAGGTGAGTAGATAGAATATGTATACTTTACAATATAATAACTTCAGATTTCCTGTCCAGTTCAATGTGCTTCCTGTTTTGCAGCCTGCTTGTGACACTTCAAAATACACATCACATGAACTGCCCAGTTGCCCTTACACTCATAGTTTACTGAGCAAGCATGCAATAGGTTATTATTAGAAGTAGCATACTTGTATTTAAGTAGCACGAAAACTGTTGAGTAGCCATCTGTGCAGTGCACAGTGATAGGAACTCAAGTTCTTACCTTGTGCTTACTTAATCTTACACTTAGGTTAGTATACTACTACTTATCCAGAAAGGACTGAATATATTCATATGTAAAGAGCATCCTTATATACAGCTTTACTATATGTACATATTTGGCATATAGGTCTGTGCACTTGTTCTACATAATCACATGTCTAACTCATAGAACCTCATAGAAGGTTGTAGAATATGCTTAGTCATATGGCATATGACATAGGGCATAGATGGATATAGTCATGTGACACATTATGTGACATATCTCATGTGACTCATCACCTGACAAATTATGTAATCCATTATGTGATCATACTGTCATAATACTAAGCTACAAACAAGACTCACAGAACAAGCTACTAAGCAACAAACAAGAGACTTCTTAGGGTTAGACCAGCCAAATCACCCAGTATACCACAACAACCACCCTTACTTCAGATTATCAATGAACCAGAAGAAGACTACAAAGAAGAACAAGAAGTAGAACAACAGTTTTACAAAGAAGCTCAACAATCACCCTTACATATCACATATGAACCAGATGTTGAAATATCTAGCAATGCAAAAGAAATAAATGTTGGCAGACCAATGCCTTTCAATGGAAAGAAAGAACATGCACAGCCATTCTTATAAGACATCCAGATTTATCTTGATATGAACAATGAAATCTACAATGATGACAGAAAGAAAATACTATTTACACTTTCATTTATGAAAGAAGAAACCACCACAACTTATTGTGCCAACATCATTGAAACCAGCCAATGGAAAATACGGATCATGGTCTCAATTTAAGAAAGCATTCCTAGAAGCATTCCAAGTAGGCAATATAGCCATGCAAGCAAGAACCAATCTCGCCAACCTACAGATGTCTAGCAACAACATTACCAAGTACTAGAATTTAAAATTGTTGCGACAGCAACAATCACATGACTGATTACATAATTAATCATGTGATGGAGCACGTGACTGATAACATGTCTCACACTCATATGCTCTATGGCATATATTAGTATACACTTGCATGGACCATTATACAAAGGTGTACAAACACCAATTATGTATATAAGTAGTATTAAGCAGCCATGTGTGCAAGACACAGTGGAGGAACTCAAAGTCTTACCTTGTGCTTACTTATATCACACCTTATGGTTAGTGTTACTACTACTACCTATAGAATAGGACAAGATATCTATTTGCATAAGAGTGTCCTTATATACAGTTCTAGCTATATGTACATATTTGTATAAGGGTCCATGACATGATGCATAGGGCATAAGGCATGGGGCATATGTGAGTGTAGTTATGTGACATATCATATGTGACTCATCACCTGATGAATTATGTAATCCATCATGTGATCATGCTGTTGCAACAAGTAGAGCTACTAGACTTTATGTTCTTTGTCAAATTTACTTCATAGTAGTCAGTACTAGTCCTAAGTCTCTAAGTCCTAAGTAAGCTCTAAGGTAAGAACAGTCCCCTCTACCATACAATATAGAGTGCTGCTCAACAGGTTATGGGCCCTGGTGCCAGTCTCAATGGCACATTTGTCACTGCCTATAATGACCAGAACTGTTACCATTAGGGGTTTATGCATCATTGTTTACTTGTCTCATCATTGAGAGTGTCCTAGTTAGGGTACAGTTGGTTGTTGCCAGTCAGATTTCTCTGGCACGAATAGTGGGTTTCCACTACACAGGTTACAAACCACCTGTCAGAGTCTCTCTGAGGTCAGTTACAGAGGAGGGGATAGCCAGGTATTTCAGGCTGTACAGTGTCAGTCCTATGCCACTATATATAATGATCCTGCTATTCTAGACAGAGGAGGGAGAAGTCACTTAGAATATTATGAAGGTAACTGTAAGGGCAACTGGGCAGTTCGCATGGTGCATGTTTTGAAGTGTCGCAACAGGCTGCGAAATAGGAAGCGCGTCGAACTGGACAGGAAATCCAAAGTTATTATATTGTAAAGTATACATATTCTATCTACTCACCTGGACAGGAAATCCGAAGAGAAAAGTCTAAGGATTTCTGTCCAGGGGTGTTGCTATATATGTGGATAAAAATAGAAGAGGTATCGAAGGAGGGTTACCATCTTAGATGGGTGGTAACCTTAGTAACTGTATCTAAATATATAACTCCTTGATAGTAAGCATGTTGAAGTTGTATTGAGAGCAGGAAGTGGTGTCAAGGTATTGCTGAGTGGTTTCGAAGGGTTCGAAAGGTTGAACTTGGGGTTCTCCCTTACAGTAACAGAGTAATCACCTATATTAGAGGGTACTCGAAACTAAGATCAAGCTGAGGCTTGTCTATAGTTTCGTGTTACTTTAAATACAAGTATGCTACTTCTAATAATAACCTATTGCGTGCTTGCTAAGTAAGCTGTGAGTCAACGCAGAGTCATACAGAAGTATCTACTAGTCATTTAGAAGTCTATACAAGTCACTACAAGTTAAAAGAACCAAAATGCAAGTCATATACGAAATATGTATAAGAAAGTAATAAATGAGGTGGAAACACTGTGGGAAACCCCTACTACCTCGGAACAGATATAGTAAGCCCAAGACATAGTCTAAGCCTAACGTGCATCAGAGAATGTCCCCAACCAATCACAACACGAAGCACAACATTCAGTAAATCTTATGCAATTGACTACCCAACTTTCATATTGCGAAGCCCCAGATGCCACAAATGCCCCACTCAATACTAGTGACAGCCAGGACATGTGCCCCCATTCTTAATTCCCACAATGCACTCTTCCAGACTGCCACATAGCTTAATGAGGACCGCACAGCCCACTAATGCCATCAACCATCAACTTTAGCTCACAAGCCCCTCGGCCTGCCACATTTCCTAAAATTAGCTGGTAAAACCCCCGTATCAGCACCATCACTTATCTGATCATTGGTCTTAATTGGGATTATCATGCAGATTTGCCTTTCGGACCAAGAAAACAGCACACCTGCTAATATTAGTGCATAGGATCATGACTATCTTGGTCATGTGTGATGCAAGCACATAGCAATGCTCAGCCTTGCTGTGTTTCCATAAGGCAGACCAGATGGCTCTCCAGCATTGTTTAGCCTTTCTTTCTCTTTTGTGAGTTTCACAATTCTATAACCAGTATAGTGTATGTTCCTGGTGATGCCTCTTGTGATTTTTTATTTATTTATCATTACCATTCATTAAATTTAGTACATTTCTCTGATTACTTAGTACTCTTTCCACAATGCCTGTAGATATAAAAGATTGTAACTTAGATAGTGAGAGGAACAAGTTTCTACTATCCCAATCAGTTAGTGTCTAAAATCTAAAAACCACTGTCAATCTACTTATCCTTCATGCACCAAGTGCACCTGCACTCCACAAGATAATGCACTCATGCATATCTAACTACACTTCTCCAACGCGGACTTCATCTGCATTCTTCATACACCTGCGCACTACCACCTGCACTGAAGGGAAGATAAGTGTGAGCAGGCTCAGAAGCCTAATGGGGAGCAGTACATCTGTCTGCTGATTCTGAAGAAAGTTCCTTGTTGAGAACTTAGGTGGTTGTATTTAAGGAGTGGACTTATGGATTAAATAATGGAGTGCGTGGTGGTAGCGCGCAGGTGTGGAAGAATGTGAACTGAAGTCCGCATTGGAGAAGTGCAGTTAGATATGCACAAGTGCATTATCTTGTGGAGTGTGGGTGCACTTTGTGCATGAGGGATAAGTAGGTTGACAGTGGTTTTTTAGATTTTAGATGCTAACTGATTAGGATGGTAGAAACTTGTTCCTTTCACTATCTAAGTTACAATCTTTTATATCTACAGGCATTGCAGAAAGAGTACTAAGTAATCAGAGAAATGTACTAAATTTAATGAATGGTAATGGTAAAAAAAATCACAAGGAGCATTACTAGGAACATGCGCTATACTGGTTATAGAATTGTGAAACTCACAAAAGAGAAAGAAAGGCTAAACAATGCTGGAGGGCCATCTGGTCTGCCTTGCGGAAATACAGCAAGACTGAGCATTGCTGTGTGCTCGCATCACACATAACCAAGATAGTTGTGATTCTATGCACTAATATTAGCAGGAGCACTGTTTTCTTGGTCTGAAAGGCAAATCTGCATGATAATCCCAATTAAAACCAATGATCAGATAAGTGATGGTGCTAATATGGGGGTTTTACTGGCTAATTTTAGGAAACATGGCGGCCGAGGGGCTTGTGAGCTAAAGTTAATGGTTGATGGCATCAGCGGGCTGCATGGTCCTCATTAAGCTATGTGGCATCTGGAAGAGTGTGCTGCAGGAATTAAGAATGGGGGCGCGTGTCCTGGCTGTCACTAGTATTGAGTGGGGCATTTGTGGTATCTGGGGCTTTGCATATGAAAGTTGGGTAGCCAATTGCATAAGAATTACTGAATGTTGCGCTTCACTGTTGTGATTGGTTGGGGACATTCTCTGATGTGCGTTAGGCTTAGACTATGTCTCAGGGCTTACCATATCCATTCCAAGGTAGTAGAGGGTTTCCCATAGCGTGCTCCATTATTTAACCCATAAGTCCACTCCTTAAATAAAACCACCTAAGTTCTCAACAAAGAACTTTCTTCAGAATCAGTAGATAGACATGCTGCTCCCCATTAGGCTTCTGAGCCTGCTCGCACTTACCTTCCCTTCAACACATTGTGCATGCATTCTAAAGTCCAGGGAGATAGCATGTATCCAGATAAGGTCATAATAAGGACTGTGTCCTTACCTTTAGAGAAGTGACTCTCTGGAGACTCTCTTAACCAGGTAGAGACCCAGTGTTGTCCATGTTGTGACAGCAACTCCACGTGATTGATTAGTAGTCATGTAATTAGTCACATGCTCATCAGTCATGTGTTGTAGACCTGATAAGATAAGATAAGGTCACACCAGTATAATAACTAAGATATAATGACATACACAGTCTAGAACATTCTAGAGCTTACTGCATACACACATATGACTCATGTTATGGAACATGTATGACTCATGTCCTACCCAGAGTAGACACAAGATGTTTTATGTATACACTGGTAACTACATTGAGTATTATACAGCCACAACTATAATGTATATAAGTACAGGTAGTAATATCAATATACCTTGTCCAAATTACTTAGTAGTAGTTAGTAGTAGCACCCCTCTAAGCAATAGTAAGAACCCCAGATAAGGTAGTTCCCTATCACTGTGTGTGACAGGTGCTGCTCAACAGTCCTACTCTATCAAGTGGCCTAGATTGTAATAGTTGACCTCAGTCGAACTCTATGCAAGCCCTTCTTATTGTTGCAGCACTCTTGTAGTTGCTATGTTAAACATTGTGCTGATGCTCTTAATTGTAGCTCACCAACACCCCAATAAACTCAACAATAAGAATGTCTTCTCAAGTATTCCAAGCTGTCTCTTTTGTCTTCTCTGGTGCTCATTGGTATGAGTGGAAGACCATAATAGTCAACCATCTCCAAGCTTCCTAGTTGTGGCAAGTTGTCTTCAGACAATGAATCTGACCCTCACCTCAGTCTGCAGACCAGGTTGACAAGTGCATAGTTGCAATTGCATATGCATGGGATGATAAAGACAATGCTGCCATTGGACAATTAAAGTGACACCTATCCTCTGAGATTCAGAATCTAGCTACAAAGACAGGGTATACTATGTCAAAAAAGATATGGGATTGGTTAGTAGAACAGTATGAGGTCAAAGAGCTTGTAGTAAGTGACACGCATCACATCACAGTCACATTGAGTCATGACAAATAGTACTTTACTTAGACAACATATTAACTACATCATCAACTACATTTTATAACATACTATATCAGCAAACTCTGTTTTGGTCTGATGAAATCCATAGCAAGCCATAGTACCATAGCAACATATAGTAGTCTATAGTAACCTATAGTAATCCATAGATATCAGCCATTTTTCATAGTGATCCATAGTGACCCATAGTGATCTGTAGTGACCTGTAGCATTTTGCCCTTTTTTATAGTTGGCCATAGCAGTCTGTAGTAACTCATAAATATCAGGCTAATTTCCATAGCAGCTCATAGTGACCTATAGTAACTCATAGATTTTTGGATTTTCTGTAGGTAGCCATAGCAGTCTGTAGTATTTCATAGATATTAGGCTAATTTGCATAGTAGTTTGTAGTAGCTTGTAGTAACCCATAGATTTTCATATATTCTATAGTTGGCCATAGCAGCTGTAGTATTCCATAGATGTCAGGCTAATTTCCATAGTAGTCTGTAGTGGCCTGTAGTGGCTCATAGATTGTTGGATTTTCTATAGTTCACTGTAGTATGCCATAGATATCAGGCTAATTTTCATAGCAGTCTGTAGCATGTAGTGTGATGAGTTTTTGATTAACTTGTAAACTTTGTAGAATAGCACGAGATTTTGCAGAATAAAGACATATAAAATTATAGACATAGAAAGATGTGCTTATTCGCTTTTAAATGCGTCAAAGAACAGCCAAAACAGTCCAGATTTGAGTGAGATATCATGAAAACATCATAAGAAAACATACCCATAATGTTTTCATCATATCTCACTGAATTCTGGACTATTTTGGCTACTCTTTGACGCGTATGAAAGCGAATAAGCACATCTTTCTATGTCTATAATTTTATATGTTTTTATTCTGCAAAATCTTATGCTATTCTACAAAGTTTACAGTGATCAATTACTAATTCTACATTATTTCGCTTTCTGGATTACATAAGCAAAATGTCGGACTTGCATTGGACTTAGAAAAAAAAGTATGAGTTCAATCTTTGTCAACAGCAGAGTCATATGACTGTGGGAAAATTACCCTGGATACTTCGAACTTAAATTTTCTTTTTGCTTCTCTTCCATCTTCTTCTTCAACCACCATATTCTCTTATTTTCATAGTTGTCAGAGTCTGGTAGTGATAGAAGAGGTTGTACTAGATACTAGTATGTTCTTTCTTTTCTTTTCTGTTATGTGTCTGAGTTTTTCTCTTTCCTATGTTTTTTTTATGTTTTTCTTATGTTTTTCTATGTTTTTTTTCAATGTTTTCCAATGTTTTTTTTAATGTTTTTTCTATGTTTTTATATGTTTTTTGTCATGTTTTTTTATGTTTTTATATATGTTTTTATAATGTTTTTATATGTTTTTTATATGTTTTTTCAATCTTTGTGTAGTGACATATAGTGATATATTATGTAATTAATATAATTATAAATATATATAAATATGAATAAACAAATAAAATAAATAAATACAATTACAAATACAAATAAAAAATATTATCTATGGCTTGCTATAGCTTACTATGGAGCACTCTATAGTGCTCTATAGCAGCTCCATAGTATTGCATAGCATATATCAATCATAGATTGCTTACATAATCCATCTATGGAGTGCTACAACACTGCTACAGCATTGCTATAGCCTATCTATAGGGTGCTGTGGAGTGCTCTGCAGCTTATAATCCCATGCTACAGCTGCTATAGCTACTATAGTGCTATGGAGCACTCTATAGCAAGTCATAGTAGACCTGGGATTTGCTGATGTACTATATAATATCCTCAATCTCCATTACTATTCCATTCCAGCAGTCTGTAGTTGCATTAGAGCTTAGAACTATCTTCAAGCTATACAAAAAGTTGAAAGACTTCAAGCTTGGAGGAGGCAACCCTAAGCCTGATTTCCTCTGCCTCAATAACATATTTGGGAGATTGTAGCAGAATGACTATGAAATCCCTGAGTTGTTGTAGGTATTGATTACATTATCAGCAATTCCAGATAAATGGAATATTGTTATCACCAATCTGCTGCAAAATAAAAATGTGCAGATACTCAAATTAGTAGATGTTATGCAAGCTATCTAACACTAGTTTTCTGGGACAAACATTACCAGAGCCACTACTGGCAGTGGAGGACAGGCAAATAAGATGTCAAACATTAAGTCTAAACAAACAAACCTCCAATATAAAGACCAGTCTAACAACAAAAAAGAAGACTCTCCTAAAGACAGTCAAAAGAGCAGTAAGAAACAGTGTGGTAAAAGGGGAAAAGACAAGAGAGAGAAAGAAAAAGCAAAAGCAGCAGAGGAAGGAAATAAGGAAGGAAGTAGTTCACACATAGCATCTGTGGCAATCATGCCACCTATTTTATTGGTGAATCATATTGAGCACCCCCATGCTCTAACTCCTAGACCTACTTTCTTGTAGGAAAATCCTCACAAGTTCTATACTCTGCCTGCTACTAGCACCTATACTGGTATGCAGGCATTGAGATATCCTGAGATGCCCTACAAAAGTATCAAAAGGAGTAGAGAGCTTGTAGACTATGAAGGTCTGCCACAGCAGCCACAGCATCTTTGTGTTTATAAGGAAACTGTGCTACTTTATGAGTGGTTGGAACCCTCTACCTCTAGATTAGAGGAAGTACTGGAAGAGGTAAGTGAACCTCCACCCAAATGCTTTAAGTCCAAAATGTTGAGCAGTACCCTGTGTTACACATAGTAGAGTGGAACTATCTTATCTTAGAGCTTACTTATTGTGCTTACAGGCTAATACTGACTACTACCAATGTAATTGGACAAGGGGCATAGTACGAAGTACAAGGTCCTTATATACAGATTTACTGTATGTGCATATTTGTAAATAGTGGTCTGTGCTAGATAGTTCCATAAGTCACATGTTCTTTGTAGAATGTTATAGAACATCAAAGAACATGTTTTAGTCATAATGCACTGTAACATATAAAGCATATGATGAGTGAGTCACATGACTAGGTCATATGACATATCACGTTACATGAATCATGTGATCCTTCATGTGATAGTTGCTGTCACAACACAAAACCCCTGAATCTTGGGAACTGTGCCTGGCCCTATTCGGACTCAGATGATAGTGTATCTCTTGGATCGGAGGAAAGAGGACTGGGATTATCTATGTCCCACTAATGGATGGACAGAGATGGAGATTGATGAAGAGATTGCGAATGCTGCAGGAATTAGGTGTATCAATCAAGTGCTTGAATCTGGATATATGAACAAAAGAGAAGTACCTTTAACTTCTTACACACTATAGCAACAAGATTGATCATGACCCACAGTGCTCTCTTCTAAACAGCTGCCATGGCAGACTTTTATATACCATGTCACATGTATCTCTTGGCTCTTCTTAGGGCAATATAAATAATCATTTTGCTGTTTATTTGAAGTGTAAGGGAAAAGCAAAGGATCCTAATCACACATCATGGATTATGGATTCTGGAGCATCAATGCATTTTACAAGTCAATTAATGGACTTTATTGAGTATAACACTCTGAAGACATCTATAACCTATTGTAATAGCTTCTGATGAAGTTATATATATTGAGGAACAAGATACCATAATGATAAGTCATGAGATAGTTATACCTCTCAATGCACATAAAACAACTCAGATATCTCTAGTCTATTACATCTCTAGATTAAGTGGTTGCCTACTCTCTATGGGACAGTTCCTGGCTGAAAAGGGTGTTGAGCAGCACCCTGTATTTACACAGTAGAGAGGACTGATCTTACCTTAGAGCTTACTTAGTTTCTTAGGTGGCTTAGGTACTAGTTACTAACTACTATGAATGTAATTTGACAAAGGATATAAGATCCAGTAGCTCTACTTATATACATAATTGGTGTTTGTACACCTTTGTACAATGGTCTGTGTGCGTATACACTAACATATCATGTGACTACATAGAGAAGCTTATAGAAGCTTATAGAATGTGAGTGAAGGTCATGTGCCATAGAGCATATAAGTATAAGACACATCATCAGTCACGTGCTCCATCATATGATTAATTATGTAATCAGTCATGTGATTGTTGCTGTCACAACAAAGGAGAAACAGTGTTAGAGGGAAAGAGTCCCTCATCAATATGAATGATTATAAAGGTGTACCATTCTTGTCCTGTGAACCTCACATAAAAGGTGATACCATATACTGGTGTGATGCTCACATAGTATACAAACCCAGTGATAAGGCCTCTGTCATAGTATACAAAGTTACCTATGATACATGGCATAAGAGATTTGGACACTCATCCAAACAGGTACTCCAGAAAGCATCCTGAGTATACAGTTGGATCTTCCATCTTCTTTGGAAGTACCTAAAGAACACCCATTATGTCTGGGCTGTTTCTGAGGAAAGCAATATAGTAAGTCTTTCTCCCAGAGCTCTTCACAAGCTTCTGCACTATTTGAGTTAGTTCACTCTGACTTAAAGTAGTTTCCAATAGCAAGTTATCACAAATATCACTACATAATAACCTTCCTTGATGACTTTACATCTTATGCATGGACTATGAATCTGTGCCATAAATCTGATTTGGTGGCTGCAATGAAAAGTTCACTGTATTCATTAAAGTGCAACACAATACTGAAATAAAAAAGTGGCACTTTAATGGAGAGGGGTGAATACCAGTCAGATTGAAGTGTTGCTAAAGGAAATAGGAGTACTTGTTGAGAAATCAGTACCATATGAACAACAGTAGAATGGATCAAGCAGAATGTCTAAATCACACTATAATGGATAAAGCGGAAGCTATGTGATATGATGCCTGTCTACCAGATAGCTAGTGGGAATTTAGCATGGAACAAGCAGTATACTGTCTATAATCATTCTCCTATGGTGCACCTTAAATGGCGCACTCCATTTGAAGCATTAAATAAAATTAAACTAGAAGTCAATCATCTTAGAGTTTTTGGCTATGCAGCCTATGTCTACCTCCCTGAAGAAAAATGGGTGAATAAACTCACTCCTAAATCAGAGCTAATGATATTCATTGGACACTCTGAAGGAGTAAATGTTGCGACAGCATGATCACATGATGGATTACATAATTTGTCAGGTGATGAGTCACATATGATGAGTCACATATGATGAGTCACATATGATATGTCACATATGATATGTCACATGACTACATCCACATATGCCCCATGCTCTATGCATCATATGCAAATATGACTAAGCATGTTCTACAACCTTCTACGAGGTTCTATGCCCTAGATATGTGATTATATAGAATAATGCACAGACCATTATATACAAATAGGTACATATAGTAGAACTAGTATATAAGGACAATACCTTCTTTTATAATAGACAGTCCTTTCTGGATAAGTAGTAGTATACTAACCTAAGTGTAAGATTAAGTAAGCACAAGGTAAGACTTGAGTCCCTATCACTGTGCATCACACAGATGGCTGCTCAACAACTTTGAACTTAAATTTTCTTTTTGCTTCTCTTCCATCTTCTTCTTCAATCACCATCTTCTCTCATTTTCATAGTTGTCAGAGTCTAGTAGTAATAGAAGAGGTTGTACAGATACTAGTATGTTCTTTCTTTTCTTTTTTGTTATGTGTCTGAGTTTTTCTCTTTCCTATGTTTTTCTTATGTTTTTCTTATGTTTTCCTATTTTTTTTTGATGTTTTCCTATGTTTTTTTTAATGTTTTTTCTATGTTTTTATATGTTTTTTATGTTTTTATGTTTTATATATGTTTTTATTATGTTTTTATATTTTTTTATATGTTTTTTTAATCTTTGTATAGTGATATATAGTGATATATTATGTAATTAATATAATTATAAATATATATAAATATGAATAAACAAATAAAATAAATAAATACAAATACAAATACAAATACAAATAAAAAATATTATCTATGGCTTACTATAGCTTACTATGGAGCACTCCATAGTGCTCCATAGTGCTTTGTAGCAGCTTCATAGTATTGCATAGCATATATCAATCATAGATTGCTTACATAATCCATCTATGGAGTGCTACAACACTGCTACAGTATACTACAGCCTATCTATGAAATGCTACAGCATTGCTACAGTCTATCTATGGGGTGCTATGGAGTGCTCTACAGCTTATAACCCTATGCTACAGCTGCTACAGCTGCTATAGTGCTATGGAGCACTCCATAGCAAGCCATAGCAGATCCGGGATTTGCTGATGTAGTTGTTGATCTGGTAGATACCCATACCTCTATTGACTTGTGTCAGCCAGATGAAGTGTATGGATGTATGGCAGGCTTGGCAAGAGAAACTGGCTTTAAACCTCCTCATTTGATTTGTTTGTAGATGTGCAGTCTTTGTTATTGCAGTCCTTGGTGCTGTCATCTGTCCAACAGAACATGTCTTACCCTGACATAGGATCCTAATAATGTTAACTACAATTCATGGGGAAGTCTTTGACCTCCCATCTATTATGGACTATTCACTAGCTATCATTGGTATGGTACCCATGAAATCAATACTCAAATATGGGAGAGTTATTGCAGATAACATTTTCCCTGTTTATGTAAGTAAAAATATTTTATTAAATACTTGAACTAATAATTTTATTACATGTCAGCACTCTTTGTAATGGTATTTCATGTTCTGTCAGCCCATATGTAATCTTGGAGTCAAGGAATATCATAAATCCAAACACTCAATATCACAACTTCTGCATAATTATAGATGATCCTTGCTCCGATTGGTACTTCAAGAACATGGTTCAAATATGCTATAGTGTATGTTGTGGGAAGACCACACAGTCTTAAACCAGAATTGGTAATGAAGCCTGCAAAGCAAAGCCTGCAATCCACAACACAAGATACATTGCATCTTTATCTCTCCTTGAAACAGTCATGGTTTCTCTTTAAAAAGAGGTCTACAGATATCACAGACAGACATGCTGCAACCCCAGGGCTTTTGAGTCCTCTCGCAATCACCTTCCCTTTAGCATTGTGGTTTTATTGGTTATACCCCCAAGGCTATCAAACAAAAGGCAAACTCAGGGAATATAATGGCTTTGTGTCTGACCTCATGACTTACCTCACTGGTCCCCCTGCAATTGGGGCACCCAAAGGGACTCAAGCACCCTCAGATGCTGGGAAAGATAGAGAGTTTATGCATAGCCAGGTCCTTGATTTTTTCAAATTTGTAGGTGGAGGGGATATCACAAAACAACTCAACTCATTGAACATAGAACACAACATTTTGGCAAGACTCTGCTTATGTAGCTTGTTTTTAGTAGAGAAAGTCAACAACCAGCAGTCACCTTAATGCCTGTTTGCTATCTATATCCTACTTATTCTATCCACTATCATAGTATTGATCATCAGGTTCAAGTTTTTGGCCTTGATCAACTTTGGTACTGCACATGCTCCAGAAGACCATAATAAGTTTATTATTTGTCAAGTCCCTTATTATACCAAAGGTGAGACTCCACTGTGCTGGACAATAGATTCACTGGCACAGATGAAGTATGATGACAAACATAAGTTGATCATAGTTATCTGCAACAGTATATTGATTTTGGCAATAATCATTCAACCCCCTAAATTGTCCTGGATATTCTTGGTGCTGATCCAAACCTTCTAATGCAACTGCAGACTGCTGGAATCTATAATGAACAGGAACTCATGTGGGAACTGATGCCTGCTGACTAAAAATATGAGTAAGCACAAACAGAGCTCACTTTTTGTATTAAGTAAGCAAAAAACTGGACCTCAGTAGTTTAAGTAAGCACACAGTTTTCACTGACAAATGAAAGACAGTGACTAAGGATTCCATGGAATGGACAGCTGTGCAATTACCATATCACGTGATATCATATTATTGCAACACTTCACTACATGCTACGATTTTGCAGAAGTGGATGCCCTTTTCACACTTTCTTCTTATCCACCACTATTAAAAACAACTCCTGCCCCCTCTAACGTAAGTAACATATTGTTTTTGGCATTTGTTAGCTGACCCATATATGTAGAATTGCTTTTCACTATTCTTATATCTGTCCTAGGTGAGTATTATATAATTATATATTAATTTAAAAAAATTTTAAGCAAAACTTCGAAATTGTAGGCTACTCTGTGTACTTTTTACCAGAGTTTTGTGCTACTGAGGCACCTATATACTATCTGCTCATTTCAGATATATTTTCTTATCTAATTATGTTATTATTTTTTTAAACTTTGGAAATTTTTTAAAATTTTTTCACAGAATTTAAAGCATATACCAACACTACTTTTTCCTTCCTTTTTCTTCATTCTATCTCCTCTATTCCCCTCTCTTGCTATCTTGAGTGTACTTGAGGTAGAAGTTCTTTTCTTATAGGTTCCTTTTCTTTTGTGGTTCTATCATTGGTGTTACTATTAGAGGTTTTATACGTCATCATTTACTTATCTTGTTGTTGGGGGTGTCCTGGTTAGGGTATAGTTGGTTGTTGCCAGTCAGATTTCCCTGGCTCGATAGTAGGTTATGCTACTATATAGGTTATAAACCACCTGTCGGAGTCTCTCTGAGGTCAGTTACAGAGGAGGGAACAGCCAGGCATTTCAGGCTATACGGTGTTGTCCGTGCCACTATATACAATGATCTTGCCATCCTAGACAAGGAAGGGAGAGTCACTTAGATTATTATGGAGGTAATGGAGTAATCGCCTGTATTAAAGGGTACTTGAAACTAAGATCAAGCTAAGGCTTGTCTGTAGTTTCGTGCTACTTAAGTACAAGTATGCTACTTCTAATAATAACCTATTGCATGCTTGCTCAGTAAGCTACAAGTCAATACAGAGTCATACAGAAGTATCTACTAGTCATTTAGAAGCCTATATAAGTCACTACGAGTTAGAAGAACCAAAATGCGAGTCATATACAAAATGTGTATAGGAAAAGTAATAAACAAGGCAGGAATACATTATGCATATGGAAAAGTCCAGGGGTATATGCGGAGTCCAGATAAGGTCATAACAATTGGCTATCCCTATATCTATAACAAAAATACTTTGGATTGAAATTTTATTCCTACTAAGTATGAAGTCCTATCTGCTTGGTCCTTTGTTTGCCATAGCCTAAAGGGTATTCAACTACCTGGACCTCTCTTACTTAGCGGTGTCCAGTTGTTCAGGTTTTGTTGAGCTTTTTTATAAGCTCTTCAATTAACCACTTCCTTAATCACTTCTACCTGCCTTGTAGAAAAGGGGTGATCTTTGAGAAGTTACTTGGGTTTTACTCCTGACACTATCTTGTGGAATATAGTTCTTTCTGGGGTATTTTTGAAGTAGTTATTTAGATGGGGTTTAACACCTATACTGTCAACTTCTCTCTAGGTGACTTTTTCTGTGGACATGGATCTTCTAGATTTTTTTTTAGTGTGTTTCTCTCTTAAATCTTGATACTTGGTTTTCATTATGTAAGTTTTCTTATTCTATGTATATAATTCATATTTTAATCATCTTTTATATAGAAATCCAGATACTACTCCCCAAACTACCTGCTGTCAGAAAGATCATGATGAGCATATTCTTGAGAGTTCTGATCATCGTTGTACCCCACATTATGTCCATATTACCCATGATAATCCACCATCTCCACCTATTCCTGTTCTTGTTCCTGTTCCAAATGATGATCCCTTTTTTATTCCTCCTCAACCTACACCTGTTTACAATCATCTTTCTGCTGATTTGGCTCAGCAGTTGGCTGCTTTACCTCTACTTCCTTCTATACCTCACTGTGGACAATGTCATAACCTTTCTGCATCCTGCTCCTATTTCTGCTATAATACCTATGCCTTTTGCTGCTTTGCCACCTATTCTATCTGCTCCTGTATGTTTTTTTTTCCAATGATTTAATAATTATATAATAACTTATAATTAATAATAACTTTAGCAAAATACTATTCTACCTCTATCTCCTTCACTACAGCCATTAGTTTTGCCTCACTCTCTAGTTCTTAATCCACTACTATTACTACCTCCTTCTCTACCTCTGCTACCTATTCCTCATCCTCCACTGCCTATACCTGCTAATTTGCCAGTTGCACATCAACCATTTAGTCCTGACTAGCCTATACATAATCTTCAGAACATGAATGTGGAATGTTCATCTTACTATGCTTATCATTGGATATCTGAATAGGTTGGCAAAATCTTTAAGATGTACTCCCTTATTTGGCATATGCTGTCTTAGAGTGGAAAAGTTGCTTTACCTCCATTACAAGCTGCTTCTCCTAAGCTACTTCATTTGCTTACTGCTCAGGATCCAATTGGCAAGGCATTCTGTGACCATATCTGTATATATAATAATGCTCTGGCTATGACTTCTGTTGGCTGCAAAGTGGATGATACTATTAATAGAGGTTATGGTCCTTATATTTTTAGATTACATAGAGAGCTTTCTTATAGAGCTAGATCTCTTCTTCCTCATCCTGATAAATCACTAGTTTATGCTCAGTTTTATATCTATGATCCTGCTAATGCTCTTAACTTCTGAATGGCTAACCAGTGGAATAGCCAGTTGGATAGAAACACTTTGCACACTTTGCAGGATATGCTATACTATCATCATCCAGGTATTCAGATGTATCACCAGGCAAATGAACTGACTCACAATCTACCACCATTAGCAAATCTTGGGTCAACTATGGAGCACTATGGAGTGCTCCATAGTGCTATAGTGCCCATAGTGCCTATAGCATGGGTTCCCAACTCCAGAGCACTCCAGTAGCACTCCATAGTGCTCCATAGATATATAAGCATTTCTGTAGTGCTCCATAGTACTCCATAGTGCTCCATAGATATTTGTATAGTAACCCATAGTGAGCCATAGTGTCCATAGTACCCATAGCATGGGTTCCCAACTCCAGAGCACTCCATAGCACTCCTGTAGCACTATGGAGCACTATGGAGTGCTCTATAGTACTACTATAATAATATATATACTTTATTGAATTATTCATTTTGTTATATTCATTTTATTTTTACTACTACAATTACTACATACTACTATATAATACTATATAGAAGAAAAGACAAAAAAAGTTGGACAAAAAAACATAAAAAGTTGGAAAAAAACACATAAAAAGTCGAAAAAAAAACATAAAAAAGTTGGAAAAAAAAACATAAAAAAACATAAAAAAAGTTGAAAAAAAAACATAGGGAAAAAACATAGAAAATCGGAGAAAAAAACATAAAAAAAACATACCAAGTTGGAAAAAAAACATATCAAGTTGGAAAACATAACTAAAAAGACAGAAGAAGTCAGAAACATGACAAAAAAGAGAAAGGTTGGAAACATACCAAAAAAGGCAAAAAAAGTCGGAAACATATAGAAAGAAAGAAAAAAGTTTAAAATATATGAAAAAACAAGAAAAAAAGTCAGAAACATATGAAACAAGAGAAGGGGAATTGAAAACATAACTAGAAAGAGAGAAAATGTATAAAAAAAGAAGGAAAAAGTTGGACATATAAGGGAAAAAGTTGAAAACATAAAAAAAAAAAAGAGAAAAAAAGTGGACACAAAACATACCAAATGCCTAAGCTATCACATCTTCTCAACTCCTTCCATCCCTAGGTCCTGACAACAAGTAGATATGGCAAAGATGTATGACAATGGAATGAATCTAGAAAAAGAATGTCAGTAAAAGAAAAGGAGGAAAGAATGACTTACAAAGATGAAGGTTGAAAACTTCAAAGCAAAAAAAAAAGTTGAAGTTTGAAGTATGCCATGTCAGCCACAGGTCACGTGACTTTGCTGAAGTCGAAATTTGAACTTTAAGTCCAAAAATCTTTCTAAGTCCAAGTCCGATGTTTTGCTTATCTAATCCAAAAAGTGGAATAGTACTCTAAGTCAAAATACTATAGATTACTATACATTATTATACAAATTTATATAGCATTTATAGAATACTATGGAAATGATTAATATCTATAGACTACTATGAGTTACTATGGAATACTATGGATACTATGGATTACTATGGAATACTATGGAATACTATGAATTACTATGGGTTACTATGGGTTACTATGGGTTACTATGAGTTACTATGGAAATGATTGACATCTATGGGCCACTATGAGTCACTATGGAAAATAGCCAAAATCTATGGGTTACTATGAGTCACTATGGAAAATAGCTAAAATCTATGAGATACTATAGAAAATAATCAACATCTATGGACTACTATGGGTCACTATGGGTTGCTATGGAAAATGACTGAAATCTATGGACTACTATAGATTACTATGGAAAATAGCCAAAATCTATAGGTCACTATGAGTCACTATAGAAAATGACCAAAATCTATGGATTACTATGGGTTACTATAGATCACTATAGGTGCTATGGCTTACTATGGCTCAAGTTGGACTAAAACCAAGATTTGCTGATGACCTGACTAGCAGTGTAAAATTGCCTTATATTTCCATGAAGGCACTGATTAGTGGTGCTATAATCTTCCAGTTGCAGGTAACAATGAAATTGCTATTATTCTTCCAGGTGATGGTGACTAGCCAGAAGGTGTTTGTGATATCATTCTCTATTGCAAAAATGGCCAGCCTCTTCAGCATATCTCTGATCTTCATTCTCTCTATTCCCCACTTCATTATGTTCTTATCTTTCCTACTAGACAATATGGTTGGCATAAGAATATTCAGTATACTAGGGTGGCTCAAGCAAATCATAACCAAGCAGATAATATTATTCATTGCAAGACTGTTACTTATGCAGACTTTGCTCACTATTATCTTTTCTCTCATAATCCTACTTCTCAATCTTCTGGGCATATATTTTTAACTGGAAAACTTCTCCAAGAATACATCTGTGACCAATGGGCTGCTGAGGAATAGGATAGACTCTGCTTCATTTATCTTAATCAGAATAAACTACAAGGAGAAGTGTACTCTGGATTGGCAGATGCTTTTGCTGCTAATGTGGATGTTGATCCTATAGCCATAGGTCAAAGAATTATTCTTCCATCCTCATTTGTGGGCAGTACTCGCAATATGCAGCAACTTCTTCAGGATGCTTTAGCTATAAATCATTATTGCAAGGGTGGTGATCTTTTTGTCACTGTTACTGCAAATCCCAACTGGCCTGAAATTACTACTATACTTAGCCTAGGTCAAACTGCATCTGACCAACCAGACATTGTGTTGCGACAGCAACAATCACATGACTGATTACATAATTGATCATGTGATGGAGCACGTGACTGATGACGTGTCTCACACTCATATGCTCTATGGCACGTGATATCCACGAACATTCTACAAGGTTCTATAACCTTCTATATGTAGTCACATGATATGTTAGTGTACCTGCGCACGGACCATTGTACAAAGCTGTACAAACAGCAATTATGTATATAAGTAGAGCTACTGGACCTTATGTCCTTCGTCGAATAATATTCGTAGTAGTCAGTAACTAGCACCTAAGTCTCTAAGAACCTAAGTAAGCTCTAAGGTAAGAACAGTCCCCTCTACTGTGTAAACAGGGTGCTGCTCAACACATTGTTGTTTGTGCCTTCCATCTCAAGCAGGGTGATATTATCAAGGATATAGAAAAGGGCATTTTTGACAAGGTCATTGCTTATGTCTTTATCATTGAGTTTCAGAAATGTGGTCTTCCTCATATGCATTGCATTTTATTCCTGGATCAAAACTCTAAACTACGTACCCCAGAAGACATTGATAGCTTGGTCTCCTCTGAATTCCCTACTAATAATTCTGAAATGCTGGAGTTGATCAAGAAGTTTATGGTTCATGGTCTCTGTGGTGCTGACAATCCTACCTCTCCCTGTATGCAAGCTAGTAGTTGTACCAAATACTTTTCTAAACTCTTTAGAGACCAGACTACTATTTCTAAAGATTCCTATGCTGCTTTGCAACATCGTAATACAGGACAAACTCATGAAATCTGTGGCAAACATATTGATAACCATTGGGTTGTTCCATATTCTCCTTATCTTATTTGGAAATACTGCTGTCACATCAATATAGAGTCCATTGCTTCCATTAAAGCAGTGAAGTATATCTACAAATATGTGTATAAAGGCCATGACCAAGTCACTATGCAATTTGGGACTTGCCAGAATGAAGTTACACAATATTTGGATGCCTACTATATTTCTGCATATGAAGATGCTTGGTGCCTTTTTCAATTTCCTATGCATGGACAAAGTCCAAGTATTGTTTGTCTTTAAATCCATCTTTCTGGCCAACAATTTGTAACATGGAGAGAAAATGCTCAGCAAAATATACAGCAGATCATAGAACTGTAACATGGAGAGAAAATGCTCAGCAAAATATACAGCAGATCATAGAACAAGGAGCAGCTCATAATATCACTCTTACTGCTTATTTCAAAGCAAATCTGGAATTTCCTAATCTAGGTCCAACTCTTCTTTACCAGGATTTTCCCACTAAATTTGTCTTTCTGGATAAAGAGTGCAAATGGAAAATTAGACAGTGAGACCATGCTATTAGGAGAATGTATTATACTTCTCCCACTTCTGGAGAACAGTTCTACTTGCATCTTCTTCTCACATGTGTTAAAGGTGCAACATTATTTGAGGATCTCCATACTTTTCAAGACATTTTGGCTCCTTCCTTCAAAGATGCATGTCTAGCATGTGGTCTTTTGGAAAATGACCAGGAGTGGGATTTATGTTTGCAAGAGGTAGGTCAGATGCAGGCAGGCCGTCAACTCTGTCAACTCTTTGTCACTATTCTTCATGAATGCATACTCTCTAATCCAGCTGCACTATGGAATACTCATTGGCATACTCTTTGTAATGATTTAGTCTACTCTCTTAACCATAATGGAATCCATCATAATCCTACTGAGGATGATATCAAGGACTATGGTCTTTTTCTTATTGATCAACTTCTTTATTCCTTTGGGCATACACTTGCTAACTGGCCAGATATGCCTCAATATACTCAAAACTGGGCAGAGTTTATTGGGAATCAGCTTATTGCTGAATAGCATATGTATGATATAGAGGAGCAGGCACAATTAGCAATGGAACATGAAGCACACTTTAATCCAGAGCAAAGATCTGCCTTTGATGAAATACTTCAGGCAGTCACCAATCAAACAGGCCAAACTTTCTTTCTCCATGGACCAGGAGATACAGGCAAAACATATGTCTACAACACTCTCTGCTATTGTCTCTGTTCCCAAGGCAAAATCATCCTCTGTGTAGCATCCTCAGGTATTGCTACACTTCTTCTAAAGGGTGGCAGAACATCACATTCTACTTTCAAAATCCCTCTCCAACTTCATGAATCTTCTCTTTGTAGTATCTCCAAAAATTCACATCTGGCAGCCCTGATTGAAGCAGCAGACTTAGTTATTTGGGATGAAGCACCTATGCAGCATTGTCATATTCATGAAGCTGTAAACCATACATTCTGTGATATTTGTAATTCTGACAGATCTTTTGGTGATCTCACTATTGTTTTTGGTGATAACTTCCAGCAAATCTTACCTGTCATAGAAAAAGGTCCACATCCCCAGATTGTTAGTGCCTGTATGCAATGCTCAACTCTCTGGCATAACATCAAGGTTCTTCATCTCAAACAGAATATGTGCTTGCATACAGAAGATCCCAGAGAGTGTGACTTTGCTAAATGGCAGTTAGAAGTTGGACATGGACAACACACCAATGACACTGCAGATATTATCCCTTCTTATCATTTTCACTGTCCAGAAAATTCTGTCATCTCTCTTATTGATACTATTTATCCAATTATTGGAAATCAGCAGCAACATCCTAACCAGTACTTCTCTGAGTGCACAATTCTTTCAAGCCACAATGATGATGTTGATGAACTCAATCTTCATATTCTCAACAGATTTCCAGGCCAGCAACAAATTTTCCATAGTGCTGACTCTATTAATGAGACTCCAGATTGTTATGACCTTATCTGGATATGCACTTATCTCCCTGGATTAGAACATGCGTGTAGTAAGTGACACACATCACGTCATGGTCACATTGAGTCATGACAAATAGTACTTCACTTAGAGAATATATTAACTACATCATCTACTACATGTTATAACATACTACTATATAATATCCCCAATCTCTATTACTATCCCATTCCAGCAGTCTGTAGTTGCATTAACACACATAATGCATTTCTGCCTCATTTCACTAATTTCACATACATGTTTGTATTCTGACTCTTATGTTCTTCTTATGACTTGAACAGTCTTCTATATGACTGGTAGTAGCTTCTGTATGACTAGGTCCTGACTCGATGCTTATTCATGTAGCACACAATCATTCATTATTTGCATAGCATACATGTATTTAAGCAGTATGAAACTACAGACAAGCTCTAGCTTGATCTTAGTTTTGAGTACCCTCTAATATAGGCAATTACTCTATTACCTCGTTAACAACTAAGTGACTACTCCCTCCCCTGTCTAGGATGGCAGGATCATTGTATATAATGGCATAGGTGACACTGTATATGCTGAAAGGCCTATGTGTTTATCCTCTGTAACTGACCTCAGAGAGGCCCCAATGAGTGGCAGTTAGAAACTCATGTAGTGGTATCTCCCACTATTGCACCTGGGAAATCTGACAGGCAACAACCTGTTCTCTAACCTGGATGCTCTTATGATGAGACAAGCAAATGACAAAGATAACCTCTAATGGTAACACATTGAGTCAAGACCAAGTCATATAGAAGCTACTACTAGTCATATAGAAGTAGATATAAATCATATAGAAAAACATAAGAGTCATACAAAAAAAATGTACAACAGGAGCAGGAAACGAGGCAGGAATGCATGATGCATGTATTCTAAAGTCTAGGGAGATAGCATGTATCTGGATAAGGTCATAACACTATGGAATACTATGAATACTATAAGTTACTATAGATTACTATGAGTTACTATGGGTTACTATGGAATACTACTATGGAAATGATTGATATCTATGGACCACTATGGGTCACTATGGAAAATAGCCAAAATCTATGAGACACTATGGGTCAATATGAATCACTACAGGTACTATGGCTTACTATGGCTCAAGTCGGACTAAAACCAGGATTTGCTGATGAGAAATAGTTCAAAAAAAAGATAATCTTTTTTGTATTTTTTTTCTGGCAGAAACAGGAAATCTTTATCTCAAAGAAAAAGAGTGTGAGAAACAGTAAACATTTTTCATAATACCTGTTTCTGACTGAAACAGGTATGGGCACCCGTATAGTCAACAACAATTCAATATCATGTGATCTAAAACGGACTCGGATATGCCATGCGGAGCAATGGCCTATTCCCCCAAGTTTTGTTTATCATGTCTCTCTAGGAAGAAGGGTGCACACTCATGTCTACGCATTGCTCGAAGGTATGTATATGGTATATTATACTACTTCCAAACGACTGCAGAGTGCGATTTCGGCATCTATTTTAGCTACCCGTGGTTTCATGTCTATCCGCTTGTTATGGTTTCAAACTTGTTCATCTTGAGTGGACACTGGAGGAACATTACTCGTGCTTGACTCTCCCTACATTCTACGAGCAGCAGTGAGTCCATGACTATAATACGTGTTCCATCAGGTCAATTGGATATATTGCCAGAGGAGCCATGAGCTGTCAAGAATTTCTATTGGAATATGTGGCAGTGGTAATTCGGTGTCTATATGGCAAACAAGCACATGCTCAATGATCATGTCCATTCAGTGTTCGATGCACAATATGAAATAAATAAATAAGGTGAGTTATTTAGACTTCTGAATGAAGGGAAGAGTTGTTCATGTATTCCAGGCTCTTTCCAAAGGAGGATAAATATCGAAACATGTACATATTGATGTCCCCAATTTCATAGGCGCTCGGAATGTAAACTCTCTGGCCAACTGCGCAATCATAATTGTGGCACTGCCTCGAGGATGGCTCGCGCTTATCCGAGACGGCCTGTTGCACTTTGTCCCCAATCCTCTCACTCTCAGAACGAAGTCAGGTATTGGATTCATTGGTACGGTGCGTCCAGCCTCATCTGAATGCAACAGGAATTGACTGTTCATTTTTCGACACATCAGAGACTATGTTCAATGTCTCCATCCAAAACAGATCGCAGAATAGATGCTACTCTGACTGGAGCGAAGCAGATCCTTGATATTTCAAAAGATCTTCTATGCCTTTGCCCCATCCCAGGTCTGCCGGGTGCTGCTTCAACGCTGTCGACCCTTATCGATATGATACTAGTGAGTTGTTGACATATATGCTATATTGTTGTCGCTCATGTATTGGGTGTCAACTAATAGAAAGTGAGGGGAAATGAAGAAACTCGGAAAGATCTAGCCAAGAAAATAAAAGATCTCGCGACCATTATCGAGAGGACAGTGAAGCAAGCCAACTCTGTATCGGAAACAGACGACAAAGCGCGACGTCGTTTGGCAACATCTCCTGAGCTAGAGAAAAGGATATCGACTCTCAATAGGTGCGTCATGATGACAGCTAGTATCTGCTTTACGCAATAATAAATATATGCGTAGCGAGCTAGAAGATCTGACAAATGAAGCAGAAGAACTTGAAGAGGGTTTCTTTCTCGGCTTCCTCTTAAGTAGGAAAAATTCAGAGGCGTTAGCGAGGATACGGACCGGGATTGAAGATGCAACTAGAAAATTCTTAGTATGTATACACTTTCTATCCAATCAATTATGGTGCGATGTGTGTCACACAGATTGAAGGTGAAATTATGATTGAGCTGCTCGTCAATGGTCTTGTAAATGGTCAACTGCAAGAAAGTCAGCTTTTTTTGTCCCGTTACATAAACTGTGACCACCAACTAATCATCGATCCTGTAGTGGACGAAGGTGCTCTGAAAAATCTCCCATTTGTCAATGCTGGTTACTCGTCTGCCTTGAACCCAACTAAATCTGGTACACTACAAGGCACAAGAACCTCATTGCTCGAAGAGCTCACCGGATGGTCCCTCAGATTGGACCCAAACAGGAATGGATCTTTTATATATGTCATTAGTGGCGGCGCTGGCACTGGGAAATCAACTATTGCCTTCGAGATGGCTCAAAGGTTAGAGGACGCCGGCGCACTTGGTGCCTCATTCTTCTTTGTTCGTGGTGCCGAGAAGTTCAACACTACCGCATATGTCCTTCCAACCATTGCCTATCAATTGGCACGCAACCAGCCAGATCTCTATCCTCATATAGTAAAAGCAGCTCAAGAGTACACAAGAAGGGGGAAACAAGGCGAACAACTTCAAGTGGATCTTGACAATCTCATCATCAAGCCAGTTAATGAATGTACATTCATCCCACCGCCCTATTACTATCGTTCTCGACGCTCTTGATGAATGTGCTGGAACAGCCCAGGATGAAGTTGTCCGACTACTATACCTTTTCATGCAGCAGCTACCGAAGATCCCATTTCCTATCCGCATCCTCGTTACTAGTCGCCCTGAGATGCATATCCAAGATGCTCTCGACGATGAAGATATTCGCAAGGTTTCGAAGCCGGTCAAGTTACATGAAATACCAAGGATGATTGTTGACGCAGACATCAAGCTTTTCCTAGAAGCACGCTTGAAGGTCTTCAGGTGTTACAAGGACATATGTGATTCACTGCCTAGTATTATAGAAGATCTCACAGAGCGTGCAGCTGGATTGTTTATATATGCTGACACTGTCGTCAAATTCCTGGGTAGAAACCCGTACCATGCGATTGGCATCCTTGATGCCCTCTTATCTGATAATCCCTCAGCTGCAGCATTCAGCTTGGGGAATTTGGACAGGCTGTATATTGCAGTATTACAGAATGCGCTCGATGATAATTGCCTCAAAATTCCACGCATGAAAGGATATATCCAAGTCGTCCTGGGCAGCCTCGCTTTGCTTCAGGATTACGTATCGACTACCGTTCTCCAGGATTTGGTTGGAATTCCAATGAGATTCATACGCGACATTCTAGGTCGACTCGGTTCGGTGATCCTGAAGCCAGAAACAGACGATGTCGAGATACGGATGCTACATGCGAGCTTCCCGCAGTTCCTGATTGATAATCAACGGTGCACCGATCACAAGTTCTACATAGACGCATCTACACATCACCGTCGCCTCGCATTGACCTGTCTAGAAATGATGACCACGAAATATCCATTGAAAAGGAACATTTGCAACCTGGAAGATCCGACGATAATGAAATCAGATATCCGCGGTCTCCATGACACCGTTCAGCAATATGTCTGCCCAAGTTTACAATATTCGTGTGTCCACTGGGCTTCACACTTATCGCAGTGTACTGGTCCAGGCCAGGATATTGTGGATGCAGTGATAGAGTTCACGAGAACGAAGCTACTTGTGTGGGTTGAGGTGTTGAGTTACATGGACCGGCTTGAGGTTGCTGTCCCAGCTTTACTTGCGACGTTATCATGGTGTGAGGTACGTATTTTGGTTCACTCATGCAATAGAGGAGGAGTTGAAATATTGCTGAAAGACGAACATCCGGGATGCAAGCAAGAATGAACTGCTTCAGATAATCGATGACACACACCGTCTAGTTCTTCAGTGTTACACGCCTATTAATGAATGTCCCGAACACCTCTATATATCCGCATTTTCATTGGCACCATCATGCCTTTTCCAGGATGGCCACTACGTCAAATTTGACCAAATCCAAAACAGCAACCATCCTGTCGTAAAACCAATGACACCCCGGGACCAGACATGGGGCCCTTGTCTCCACATAATTCCAGTATATTCTGTTGACTGTCGAGCAATGCTTTCCCCTGACGGCAGCCTTATTGCTTCTGGGTCATCGCATGGAGAGGTGCGAATATGGGATGCCAGTATCGGACTATCGAAGAGGACATTAAATGGACATAAGAAAGGTGTCCAATGTGTCGCTTGGTCACCCGATGGCCAGTTACTTGCCTCTGGTTCTGCTGATGGGACAATCCGTATCTGGAATGCTATATCCGGTGCGCAGGTACATGTTCGAAACGTACAAAACAGAAATTGCAAAGTACATGCTATAATGTGGAATCAAGACGGAACGCAGCTTGTTACTGCAGCTAATCCAGGAGGGGTGCAAGTGTGGGATATTGTGGTTGGTAAAGAGTTGAACGGGAAGATTACGGTTCCTGGGATTGGGACAGTAATGGCCATATCCAAGGATCTGGGGCATGTGATAGACAAGACAGCCACAAGTACGCTCAGGGTGTGGGACATCAGATACAACAATGGCAAGGTCGTAAAAGAGCTGCCTGTACGATTTTTCATATACACCGCGGAATTTTTACACGACGACACACAGGTTGCTTTTTGCGGCGAAAGCGACGCAATTTACGTGTGGGACCTGAAATCGGGCGAGTGCACTCCAAAAGTCAGACCGGAATCCAGAATCACACTTGAAGGCCGGGCATCCATTATTGGCATGGCTGTGTCGAAAGACGGAAACATTCTTGCGTCGTCAACTTTGAATAAAACCCATTTCTTTAATACAAAAACCTGGGATTTGCTTGGTTCCTTCAAAGGCTATTTCCTTGTTACTGCATCGTTCTCTGCCAATGATCGTCGCCTCTTGACATCGTACACCACAATCATCATGTGGGACTCTTCTGCGGTGCTTGCACCAAAACCACAAATCACCCTTTCCACTGCATCATCACTACCATCAGCTATGAAGCACGACTCACATATACATTTTGTAGCTGTCTCCCCAGATGGTTTGCGTGTAGCAGCCGTGTCTCGCGAAACAATTAGTATCTGGTTTCTGCAATCTGGTTCGTTATTCTGCGTTATCCAGGGACATTTTATTGGTAGCACAACCTTTTCCCCTGACTCACAGAAGATTGCGGTTGCTGCACCTAAGATGACTTGCATATGGGATATAACAACAAATGAACCTACTTTGGTGCAGAATATATCCACCGCAAACGACGCTAGTGATAGGATCGCATGGTCCCCCGACGGACTTTGGATTGCAAGTGCAGCGGATGGTTCTGAGACCACTCGAGGGCTCGGTGTATTCAATGCGGTGACGGGCAAACTTTCTCAACATCTGCAACTCAGCAGCAAGGACATAATTTGGGATGTAGAGTTCTCGCACGACAACATGATGTTGTATGTACGGTGTGGCCAGGATAACGCAATCTTCATATGGAAGGAAGGACAGAAAGTCGACCGTAGGAAACATAAATGGGAGACAGAACTGATGCGGAGGGCGCGTCTACACCAGGATGCATGGATTTTACGTGAGCGGGATGAAAAGAAGTTGTTGTGGGTACAGCAGCAATATCCAGGTTGTCTTGCTCAGTGGGGCAATTATTATGCAGTGGGTAAGGCTTCTGGCCGGTTGGACATCTTACAAATCGAGGAAAGTCCTGCAGATATTCTCAAACGTACATAGCACTTATGTGTCTGCTGTGTTCGAGCTAGTATACGTATATTATAATACATAAGTCCTCTTTCGTTCGATGTACTTATTTCCTGATTTCTTAACGTGCTCGAGTTTGATGCATCAATGGTAAACGCGCCAGTCAGTACCAGTGCTTGAACTACTAAACAAATTCATCTTACCTATCTCATGGAGTATGTTGTACATGCTGGAATATCATGGCTTCACAATATATGTTCAATTGGAAAAATCTCGCGAGACTTTGCTTGCATGATGGGGCAATTATTAGGGCGTTTCACGCAGCCTTTTTTGGCAGTCCTTTTTCATGGGATTTTTGATTGTTTTTGATCAAAAAATGGCCAAGAAAATGATCAAAAAAGAAAGGAAAAAGCCTCGACGTGAAACCCCCTTTTCACCCAGAGACTTTTTTACCTGTTTTTCATTAGTAGATTTGTCGTGAAATTATTTAGTAATGGTATTTGGTAATATGAACTTCACGTGAACAACATCAAAAAACGAGTGTAGAAAAAACAGCTCAAAAACATGCAAAAGGAGCTCCAAAGCTTCTTTTGCATAGTTGAAGGCCTTTTTTTCGATTTGCGTTTTTTTCGGAGAATTCCGAGCTCCGAAAAACGAATCAAAAATCCCACGAAAAAGGACTCGAAAAACTGCCAAAAAAGGCTGCTGTACTGTAGGGTTAAGGAAAGACTTCAAGCTTCAAGGCCAGCTGGACATTTTTCACATCAAGGAAAGTTCTATAGACAAAGGATTCATAGATATGCCGCGTATATAGTATCTCGATATAATGATAATACACCTCAAGTGTGTGCTGCATTTCAGTTATATTGATAATATCGATACCACGAGAACCATAATCGTTCTCCCAGCCGGACTTATGTGGTTCCCAGAAAGATAGTGTGGGGACGGTAACCCCTGTGAGTTCGGTAAGGACGAGAGTGACGGAGGGTAGGGGATAGGAATTGTTTAATATTCTTAGTAGTTCGGACTGCTTCAAAGTACGGTTGTATAGCGCAAAAACGGGTACAGGCTCGAGCGGTATTAGGTAGAGAAAAAAGAGATGAAAACCGAGAAGAATTAGAGAAAACTGCTAATAGACGAGACAAAGGAAAAACATATGAAAGGAAACATGTGTCCGTGAACGCATTGCGTTATCTAATCTAATCGGAACGTGAATCATGTGATGAAGGAAAGGAAACGAAAACGGAACGGAAACTACGTCCAAGGGTAGCCCAAAGGCCTACGCCACAATAGGGTTATATTATCACATCGACCTGAGGCGTCAATTAATTGCGTTATCATCGAACGTTGACCACCGGGAATTCTTCGAATTACGTAGCTGAACATTGTGAACCTTCAGACTTCTCGCGCATAGCTTGTTTCTTCAAATTATGTATTGACGCGATAAGAATTCATAAGTCATCTCCACCTTATTATATATCATATCCGGTTTTTCCAGGAACCACTCCAAATGCAGGCCCGTCCTTCCCAAACATCTTCCTCAAGTCTCCAACAAGTTCTTGTGGTTTTTCATAAGCAGCAAAATGCCCACCCTTCGCGTGATCAGCTTGGAAAACAAGATTGGATGCTTTCAGCCAGCTATTGATTCCACGACAATGTTAGCAGTGTATTTTACTACTTAGTTACTTGGTATTCACACCTTTTAGGAAATCTGAATATCTCTTTTGGGAAATATGAATGTCCCATTGGAGTGGTGTTCGGCTTATCTTTGGCCATGTAACTCTCTTCGTGATGATAAAATTCGTAATAAATGCGTAACGAAGCCGCTGGGCCAGCTCGGGAGAACAAATAGATAGATATCCACGTCAAAACTATTTGGCGGTGATTAGTTGCTAATAGTCCGAAGTTCTTATAATCCCACCTTCGTCATCCTCCCATGGATATTCGTCCGTCCAGTTTACCAATCCTTCGTATATCCAGGCCAGAAGTCCAACAGGCGAATCAGTCAATCCATACCCTAATGTTTGCGGTTTCATCGATTGCTCGTGAAAGTAACCCATGCTTTCGGTCCTGTACCATTTAGTACGATCGAGGCTATCTTTATCTGCTTCGGAGAAACCAAACAATGCTTGCGATAGCACAACAAACGGCTTCGACCACAAACTAGGCTGTGGTACGCTACATAATTGATGTGAGTATTTATTCAATTGTAAAGTGAGATTGTATACAAACTTACAGAGGAAAGTTAGTATGCCATGCTTTATTATGCTTTCCTCCGTAAATTTCAGCGATTCGTCGTGATATCTGCCCTCAGAAGTTGTTAATGACGAGCCAGCATATTCCTTATCAACAAATATAAACTGACGACAGCACCCCAGTCACCAGCCTGGGTAACTGAAAAGGAAGAGATTTAATGAAGTTTATCTGTGGATCAACCAGGGCAGGTCAAGTTACCATATTCATTGTATCCAAGCGCTAACATCAACTTATTACCAACCTACGAAACTCATGATTTCATGGACTGTGACGACACGGATACATGACAGACGACTTACTTCGGCATATTGTGTAATGGCAAACGCCTTTTTGGAAGGGGCCTCTGAAAAGCCATATCCGGGAAGACTTAGGGCAACAACATGAAAACTAGGGTGATCATGCGACGATTCAACGAGTAGAGGAAGTATCTTTCGGACTTCGAAGAAACTCCCTGGCCCTGTAAATTATGGTGTCAACCGCGTAAAATCGAAATAGAAAGAATAAACCCATACATCCATGCAAGAACAAGAGAGGAATAGCACTGGCAGCTTCACTTTTCTTGTGTACATAGTGAATATTCAACGTCCCAAATCGGTCTACTTCAATGTCGCGCGTGAATTGTGGAAGTTCATCGTTCAGAGCGGCTTCGTGTTTTCTCCAGTCATATCCATCCCTCCATCTAGCGACAAGCCGACGTAAGTCCGCAAGTGGTACGCCATAATCGTGTCCTGCATCCTCTAGCTCATCCGGAAATGTTACAAGATCCAATTTCTTCTTTAGCAAGTCTATTTTATTGTCCGGGACCGAAATGCGGAAAGGTGTCTCAGGGCTCATGGTGGTTGTAATGGGGGGAAATAGCCATTGAGCTATCCAACTCACATAAATAGCCATAGGACGAAGATTCCTATTCTGGAGCATGAGGTCATTGATTTCCCATTCTTGACTTCGCCTCTCAGGGTCAAATCAATGCTGACTTGTACAGAGTAGCAATTGTCAGACATGATTTGGATCACCGAGAACGACGGCAAGCGTGTTCTGTTCTCATTTCAGAATTATTTGTGGGTTCGTCATCCCAGAACCCCAGAAATTGGAAACAAAAATGTCTATGCTGAGCAGCGTGCTCTAAAATGAGATGCGTAGAACGTACATTGCAACCATGAGCCATACATACATTGAGTAATTTAAAGCCTAGGAGAATGAGGAGCGAAGGCATAATACTCAACTGCCTGACTCAAGAAGGTATATTCTGTTACGTGATTCCTGAGAATATGAAGGATAACTAGTCAGCTTGCAACAAGAGGCTCAGAAAGAATATATGGACACGTCAAAAGTGGGTTCAATTGAATCGAAGAAAGTTATGTGAAATCTGGCATACATGATGACAACGCACAAAGTTGTAGTTGTTAGGTTATCACGGATATCCCGTCTTTCCGGGCACAACCCCAAATGCGGGACCACCCTTTCCAAACATCTTTCTCAAATCGCCGACCAACTCTTGCGGTCTCTCATGGGCAGCAAAGTGACCACCACTCGTATGATCGGCCTCAAACACAAGATTGGATGTTTTATACCATCTAAAACACCCGAATCAACATATAGAAGCATTTAGTGGGGATGAAAAGCACCTTTTGGGTAAACAAACAAGTTCTTTTGGAAAATACGAATGTCCGATTGGAATTTTGTTCGGAATTGGCTCCGACCATATATTTTGATCATTGTGAGAAGCTTCATAGTATATCCGCACTGAAGCCGCTGGTCCGGCACGTGAGAACCAATAGATAGAAATCCATGTTAGAACTGTTAGGCAATAATTAGCTGATTTTGGGGTGGATCCAAAATTTTAGTTATACGTCACCTTCATCATCCTCCCAGGGATACTCATCAGTCCAATTAACCAACTTCTCGTAGACCCACGCAAGGAGCCCAACGGGCGAATCAGCTAGCCCATACCCTAATGTCTGAGGCTGGGTGGATTGCTCCTCGAAGTATCCCCTGCCTTGGGACCTAAACCATCCCGTACGTTCAAGCCCTTTCTTCTCTGCTGCGGAATAACTAGATAACATGTGGAATGCGAAAAGTATTGGCTTCGATATCGGGTGGGGTGGTGATGCACTAATTGATAACAAACTTAGTCATATACATGGAACGAAAACTGCCAAACCGATCTCACAGCGGAAAATTTGTGTGCCACGCTTTACTGTGCTTTCCCCCATAGATTTTAGCAATCCTACGGGTTATCTGCCCACAAAAACAGGGAAGAAGTTAGCCCAGAACTACTGACATTTGGCTTGAAAAGTAAACTGACGACATGACCCCAATCACCACCCTGCGTAACTAACGATGTGGAAAATATAAGCATCATGTCTCTACTGGAATAGATGGATTTACCATATTCATTGTATCCCAGCGCAAGCATCAGTTTATGCCCTACCTTTATAAAAAAGGTTACAACAGTTTATACTGGTAGATAACAAATGGCTCACTTCTGCATTTTGAGATATAGCAAATCCTTTCTGGGTGGGAGCCTCCGAGAAACCATAGCCTGGGAGACTGTAAGCCACAACATGGAAGCTAGGATGGTTGGGTGACGACTCCACAAGCAGAGGAAGTATCTTGCGGACTTCAATGAAGCTGCCCGGCCCTGCAAATCGTGAACCATGTCTGAGTTAGTTACATTCTACAATCTGGTGAAAAATAACCCTCACATCCATGAACGAACAGCAGAGGAATAGCATCGACAACCTGACTTTTCTTATGCACATAATGAATGTTCAACGTTCCAAACCCTTCCACCTCAATGTTGCGTGTGAATTGTAGAAGCTCATCGTTCAAAGCAGCCTCATGTTTCTTCCAGTCGTATCCATCCTTCCATCTAGCAACAAGACGTCGTATGTCCGCAAGAGGTACACCATAATCACGTCCTACATTTTCAAGTTCGTCTGGTAATGTTGCCAAATCAAGTTTCTTCCTCAACAAGTCGATCTTGTCGTCTTGTATCGCAATACGAAAGGGAGACTCTGATGCCATAGCTTATGGGTCAGAAGTGGACTGCAGTTCGAACTTCGTGTGCTAGTGCTGTTATATTTATAGTTGGCTAGCATTCTCGTTATTTATAAACGTCGACGAATAACTGAACGCTAATTACTCAGAAGTGAGAAAAAGAACTTTAAACCTTTGAAACTTACGTTATCTTGAGATACTAGATAGCTAGTTTGAGAGTGACATGTTGATGCTTGGGAAACGCTTCCTTCGTATATGCTGCTCAACGTTTCCACCGGTAGCACAGTTCTAGTATTGGGCGGTGCTCTCATTACTGTAGAGAGTGTAACCACTGGGCTACTCATTCGTCAACTGCAGATTTATGTTCTTGTTGTTGTATGCGGTCTATTGCCATAAAAAAGACGTAACAAGCTTAACGTGGCAAAAAAGAAGAGTCATATATTCATAGTCATCACGAAGCAGTTAGTCACGGTATACCTGAAATCAGTGATGTATCATCGTGATAAGTAGTATCTTAAAAACTCACAAAAATCATGCCAACGATGGTAGACAATGTCGAGACAGCATAGAGATTTTTCGCTATTTATTTTGCATAAATTCATAGTATGTTAGGTTGTCTCAGATTCTGGCTGACCAAAGTGGTGCAAGGTTTTATATGACGAATTAAATTTCTAAATCTATATATTTTCTTCACTCGAGCATATTTCACGGTTCGTACGGCGTCTACTATACTGTAAGTATATCTGTAGGTACATATAGTGTCCAATTTTGTAACACCCCACATGGGGAAGGAAAAAAAATAAAAACGATACTGTACATAATAACGGCACAACTTCATCTTTCTTATCATCTGAGCAGCCAGAATATGCCAAGTAATGCAACCCAAAACGTTGCACTCCCTAATTTCATCTGCATTGCCGAATTTCCAGCTTTCACTACAGTATTTGTACCAGTCTTACTGTAGACGCGAATATGGTCGATTTCGAAATATGCATCAGCATAGTTCGATCCATTTCCGACGACGTAATCGTCATAACAAACTCCAGAACAGGTTTGGGAGAAAACACTTGGAGCTCCTGCAAAATCTACAACAGTAAGAACAGGCGTCATTAGCGTGCATCTCAAAAGGTAGGCATGGAGCATACCTCCGCATAAGGTGATATCGAGGATAAGATTTTGTGGATTGAAGAATGTGGAGCTACTGCAGTCTGTAGAGGGCCAGTTACCGATTGGAGTTCCTAGAACAGAAGTGTCGATTCTTGTTGCATTCGAAGATAACACACTCGGCACACTAGCACGCGGGAATGACCATACTCTACAAAAAGACTCAAAGTTAGCAAGGTGTTGGGGTATGAACGTAATTGAACTTACGATATTCCCTTTTCTGCGAATTCAGTAACAAAGACTGCTCCTCCAGCTTGCGCAAACGCTGCTCCATATGACGTTGGGCTAGGGTCTATTGTGATGCACCCCTGATTGGAGTTAGCCAAGGATGAACAATCTGTAGAATTTATGATGGTTGACGTCTGCACTGGCGAGGTTTGCTTGCAACCGGGGTTGGTGTGGAGCCCCATTTGGCTTCGCGTTACTTGGTTGACGCCTTCAAATGTATCTATCTCCCTGGATAGGTTTGCATAAGAATTGGGAGCTCAAGCTCCACAAAATTTAGAAAACATACCCTCCTGTTGGCCAATCGGGGGAATTAGACCACCTATTAATATAATATTGGATGGGAAGAGACATCATAAAGAATCAGATAAAGTACCATGCAGGCCAAACTGAACACTAAGGTGGGAGATGAGCCTGCTATCATCAAGGAAGGAACGTGCGACACGTACACCGAAAGGTACATGAAGTATGTCAGCTACCCATACCGAGCCCACACTATAGCGATCCGCAGTTTTTATCCTGACTGTATTGCGCTTGATGCTGGTTGGCACATTGGTGGTGTTGTCGACCTTGATGATAGCATGTTTCGTGGTGTCGTCCACGAATGCTAGTTTTGAAGATTTACCCTCTGCTGCGGAGACGAAACTAGTTTTTATTTATATTTATTATGAATCAGGTTCTCCAGCAGCCTAATTAATACTTACATTGCGTCTCCGTTCGTCAGGTTGTCGACTGAAAAGAACAGGTTGTAGTAAAGTTCGAGGAAACTTGAATGACAGACGTACAATGGTCATAAAATACCCAGTCATCAAAAAAGTTCGAACCAGCGAATTCTTTTACGATGTCGTACGTGTCGGCAGAAACGGGTGCCACCATTGCCGTTAATAAGAACGAGGCAGTCTTCACCAAGACCCAAAAGCCCATACGAGACAGCATGGTCGATATCGGATAGGATATGTCAAAAAGCAACTGAAACGCACAAAGATCCGGAGGAGACAACAGAGGTTAAGAGAGGGTATAGAAGGGAAGAATGTATGGGCCTGAAGGGGTTTGGTTTTCAGCCGTTCACAGCATATTGATTTGTAAAAATAGCATTCTGAAGACAACCCGTTAATTATAAACGAGCGCTTCTTTTTAACTGTGTCCGTCGGTTATGGCCACTGCATGCTAATACTTATTGTCCGAGGACAATTTGTAAATTTTCATGGTGCTTTGCTGTACTTCTTCGTTATCGAATCCTCTCAAGCTCAAGTTCATCGCCGGAATTTCCACGGGTTCAATTTATTGCAATGTGCTATCAAACCATATGCTCAACGCTTACAGTCATGCATGGAACACCCTGATACTACATACACAGACAAGTCAGTAGAGCTTCGAATCATGATTCACTCATGCAGGAAAGTTTTTCATATTCGGTTATACTAATGCATGCCCTTGGACCCACATCTCCGCACGGTTACGGCCGTCACCAAGACACCACCACTTTTCAACCATCTCCTCTGTTATACTCCAATATGATGATGCATGTTTGGAAGAAGGAGAATTTGTCCCTGACCGGTCCGGCTGAATTCCATCTAGTGGATGAGAGGATGCGACGCTAACATAGTTGGTTCTAGCCAGGTCTTCTATGTCAAAAAAATTTAACGCGCCGATACCTTTCCTAGTACCAGGATCAAATAGCCGGACTGCATGTGGTGGTGATATGGAGCAACTACCTATTAAAAGGATGTCAACTCACTCAGTTGGGCATCAAATGCCGCTCCAATTTCAAATGACCCATTTGACAAACGCAGTGCTTTGGAACCGCCACGGGTTGCCAGAAAAAGTGCCTCTTTCCAATCAATGGCGAGGGACACTGCACTACTTTTATCTCCTCCGGCTTGCAGAGCACGCAGACCTTGACGTGTTTTCGCAATGCCCACTGCCCAGCGCATAGAAGTCATCATATCTGCGCTGTACCCACCAGCGACATCAGTTCCAAGCCCTACATGCACGCCTGCATCTAGTGCCTCTCGTAGAGCAAATGGGCGAGCAGAGAAATAGGCATTAGATAAGGGGCAGTGAGCAATGGCTGTTCCGCGTTCTTTAAGACGAGCAAAATCTGATTGTGACGACGATGCTGGTGGGTCGTCAAGAAATGTGCAGTGCGCTTGGATCGTATGAGTGGTTAAAAGTCCAGCCTAATACATCATGAGTAAGTATGAGCACTGAGGCAAGAGTCTGCATACGCGATCGAAAATATCTATGTCAGCAGCGCCTCGCTCCTTGCGCACCCATTCGACTTCATCCTGTGCTTCTGCCATATGACTCTGTATCCGTAGAGTGTGCATTTCAATATTATGTTCGTTAGTATTTCTTTCACTGCCATCTTCTGTTAGCTTTTCTTCCCGGATTATGTTTCCTAGCCCATGCAACAGTTCATCAGAACATGTGGGGATAAAGCGTGGAGTGAGCACAGGTGCTACCAGCCCTGGTCCCTCTAGCTCGCGACATTTGTTGACGAAAGAACGTGCAGCAGCAAGTGCTTTGGCAGGAGTCTCCTCCGTATAAGTCGGACGAGATATGTCCATCGAAAGCTTTCCAACAAAGGCGCGGAGCCCGGCAGCCTGCATGGCTTGGGCAAGTATTATACTAACAACTTTGAACATATAGAAATACCACGAATGGACGAAAGATCATACTTGGTGTCCTCGCGTATAGTTCCAAAAAGGAGGACAGTGCCAGTACCGTTCTCAATAAGACAACGTGCCAATCGGTCGTAGACACGGCGTGCTAGATTAGGGTCCGCATCTATGCGCTCTTCTGCTTGAAACGCATAACGCGAAAGCCACTCCATAAGCGGAAGATCTAAGCCTGTCCCTTGATAAAGAAACTGTGGCGCATGCAAATGAAGATCACAGAAAGTTGGGATGATGAAGGCACCATCTGGAATGGTCATTAGATGTCCGGCATCCGTTTGCAGACGGGCAAGATTAGTGGGGTTGAATGGCGCGAAATGGATGACAGTTCCCTCGAGAGAAGTTCCTACATGATAAATAAGGTGTCACCTTCCATATAGCCCAAATCCATAAACCTGAACTGACCTAGTAAGTGATCATTAAGAATATCTAGTGCACCAAGAGTCGGGGTATGTACGAACGTGCCGCGAATCAGTAGAGATTTCATTGCCATTGTCCTGGAAGATTGTCATTTATGTCCACTAATACAAAATGCTTACAGTTGAGTGGCACCAGTAAAACCTATTTATTCAGGTATATCACCCAGTTGATATCGTTGCAACGTATGTATAACATCAAATTTCGGGAACCACACCGTTGATCGTGTTGGCATCGATGGGCACGTGACCGTACAGTATATGGAAACAAACGCCTTCAGGGTTCAACTACACCATTGTTCCTGGACAATTCATATCATATCGCATTGTGCTAGGCCTGCTGCGTGAAGCACCCTCGTTTCAATTCGGCCATGCTTTTTAGGAGCTATTCATACGAATTCGATCTCTGCCTTACAACTGAATCACCTCGATCTCAACTGTCGCAGATATCAATAAAGAATTAGAGAACTGCGGCGAAATAGGAATGCATCCACACCACCCTGTTAGACAACATCCAAATAATTATTAATGCTTGCATACAAGAGAAGACAAAGTATCCTCATATTTTTTTTTCCAGTTGCCGTCACTATGATGTTGCTATCTTGGCAGTTGTTTGGGAATGAATCACCTGTCTGTCGCCTTGAGACAAGAATATCATGGAATGGTCTCAGCCAACTCTGGAGAAAACATCATGCATATAGTTATATTATCTGTTAACGTTCATGTTTCGAAGGTAGCTCCAACTGCCCGCCTAATTTGGGTTCGTAGGATGTGGTTTAGATGGCATTGTACATAAATAACCATTGTGCGTAACTTTTCTTTATCCCATTAGTCCCCTTTCTTTCTTTCACTCTCATTCAATCCGGCCTCATCAGCCAATATTAACTTTCACTTCGCTGGTCGTTAGCCTCTCTTTAATAAAACATTCTTTTAACCTGAATATCACTTCTCTGTCGCTTGACGCGACTTTCACCAGCAGCGAATCTTCATTTATCCTCTCGTTTTCTGCTTTAAACACCATCTTTTTGCCCAGCAATGAAACTCATCTGTGCACCGACTGTCATTTTTGTGATTCCCATTCTCATCGCTGCTGTGTCCTCTTTACCCGTTACCCCTACTGTCGATCCCGCCTTAGTTCCCGAGTTTGGGGTTGAAGCTGGTGTTAACCCAACTGGCACCGGAGATTGCGACGGAATTCGGAACGCCTCTGGAGCCATCGTCAAGATCCCTTGTGCATGCCCACCAGATCGTTCCCAGTTCATCCGAGTAAGTTTTCCTGCTGTTGAAAAGTAAACTTTGCTTCTTACATGTCTTTACCACCACGTAGTCGTTGAACAAAAATGTTCAAGCGGGAGTCGCTACGAACAACCCCAGTATTGCTGTCTCTTTTCCCTCGGATGAATCTAAGCAATCCCAAATAACCCGTATACAAGCCGCTCTTATTACCCTACAGAATCTAAACGGACCAGGCCAGGGATGTCCTGCTGCGTCCACCACATTCGTTTCACAACTCCAGCAGGCTATGGGGCTCGATACCAACACCTCTGCGCCGCCTGCTTCCTCTACCCCGAAACCCCCAGATAACTCCCAAACTGTCGATCCTGCCTTCGTCCCTGATTTAGGCCATGAATCAGGTTTGAATCCAACAGGTACTGGGGATTGTGATGGAGCAGTTGAAAATGCCGCCGGGCAAGTCGTCAAAATTCCTTGCTCCTGCCCACCCGACAGACAGACCTTCATCGACGTACGTTACATCTCCATTTAGTGACATACTTTCCATGATCATAACATCACGTCAATGTTTAGGCGCTCAGTAAGGATATTGCAGCAGGACATGCAGTAAATAATCCTAGCGTTGCTGTGACATTCCCCACGGATAACTCGAATGAATCCAAAGCTCAACGTATACAAGCTTCCTTGGTGACATTGCAGAATTTGAATGGACCCGGAAAAGGTTGTCCTGCTGCATCAACTACATTGCTGGTGTGTGACATTCGATTGGCAATATATCTATCATACCGACCTGTTCTTTCATAGGCGCAATTGAAGGCTTTACAGTCATGAATTGACACACAACAGGGAGTTCCTCTCCTCCTATGACCTCGCGAAATTACTAAAGTGTTGCAGAGTCGGAAATGAATCTCAACTAATCACGAGTATCTGTACAAGGAGATCTCTTGTATTTATTATGTATATTATATTGTTGCTGAGTGAGCCAGAATTCGAAGTCCAGCCAATTGTCATTTGATAGGCATCATGAACCTAGCAACATTTCAATATTGCTTAGACATGGAGTCGAATCCCCACAAGTTTTCTATTTCTGAACCACCCTAAGTCGTGCAACTACCACCCAATCTGCGTGGTGATCTTTAGTCAGGCCGTAGTCCACGCGATGTTGTTATAAGCCACCGATCACTACCTAGATTACAGATAATGTCCAACGGAATGCAATTCCGTCATTTGTTTTCCGATCTTAGCGGTCCAAAGCGCTCGTTGCGTCAGCAATACCATGAACACGTTGCGCCGATGACCATGGTATTCAAACAACCCCCGGAACCTCTCGTTTTCAAGTCTTCCCCACTTCCTAAAGTTTACGGAATACCGCTGAACCATTTCAGTGATTCCAAAGAGGTTTGCATCCCCTGAAAAATTTTCATACTCGTGATCTCGTGCATGGACCCGAAGAAGAATAATTATTGTTAGAACGAAAGTTTACTGATGTCAATTGCAAACGTTTGGGATTTACAGGTTGAAAAATACGAAATATTGGACGTCACGAATGATTATATCTACTCCAGATGATGGTGTCGACCCTGGGAAGACTACAAAGTAAGATATTTGAGTCATTCGATTGATGTTTTGGACTCACCTTTTGCCCTCAAATAATAGTTCGTAAGCGCGATAGTCCTACTGACTCATCTATTGATATAATCAGTCTCGAAAAGCAATAAAGATATCAAAGCAAAAGGGAAAAAAAGAATCAGCAGGCTAGGTAAGAAAGATGTCGGCATGTTTGGACAGCGGTGTCTAATCGCTTCTTGGAAACACGGACCATAGCGTATGTTCATCAGGAAAAATGACAACGAATGACACTCACAACATGGGACATCTAAGCCTCGGAGAGATTCATATTGTCTTGAAAAGTAGAAAACGAGTTGAACACATGTGTCGAGAGGAGTGATAAAATTTTCATGGAAGGCGTGGGAAGTGCAGGACACGACCACGTGACTGAGGTCATGGCGGAAAACTTTTCAATTACCGCGAGTCTGAAGTTCTATGACCTCGGACCAAGCAAATGACAGAAATGCAGCACAGAACTTTGGAGGCGAACATACTAAAATATCTGCGCCACTACCAATCCCTCGGGTTTCTCAGTCAGCTTGTGTCAATGTTGAGCAACAGCAGCTTTTTCACTGATATCTATTTACATCTGATATTTTTCTATGTTACGAGCAACGAGACAAGAAATGTTTCTATTATTTTTTGGTAAACGACAGTTTTACCTCGTTTTACAACCTCCAATGCATATATTTCATGCTATGGAAACCGTATTTTCTTTTTTTTTTGTATTGAATACGGTCGAGAAGGCTGCGATTTCAGGTCAACCATCAAGCTTCCGCGGTGATAGCATCTGATGGGCACACAACACACGTAGCGCTGGAGTTGACGTGATTCTGCAATTGAACTTCAAGCCCCCGAATGGAAAAACGCTGGTATGCTTATCTTAGTTCTGGGGTTGACAGATTTTTTTTTCAGAATAGCACACGTACCTAGTGATCATCTGGCATTGACATCCATGACGACGATGTTAATATTACACCTACTCAAAAAAAAAATTTACTCGTGAAAATTCTGCAAGCCATCGGGGATCACATTGGACATCTGGATATTCACAACAACGAAAAGTATGTACCGAAATCAAAATTTTCCGCCTATGGAATAGCTCCTCACGTGTATTTTTTGTAACCAACTTCCTGTGACGCAATGTGCAGTTTATAGCCAGTTTTATGAAGGATTGAGTCTAACGTTTATGGGTTGTAGGAGAGAGGTTTCAGACGCGATTCCTCGATCGACGGGAGCACCTCGTGAACGAAATGATCCGATGGCTATATTTTGATCACATCCGTTTCAAGAAAGGTATAGGTATAGTATTTTCCCAGGTGATGTATGGGTAGATTTCTTGCGAGGGAGGGGCTCACTATTTCAGGAACAATAGTTCATGCAAAGTTGCGATTTGCGTGCTCCTTGTGGAGACTCCTCAAACAAGTATTATCCCCATTTCATTTTTATGTTTTTTAGTAGTTTCGAATCTCCTTTCTCGGTGGTTTATTCAAAACAGTGTTTCAGGGAGCGGATATGTTCTTTGTCTACGGTCTACGATCGTGTGGGCAGCCATTGCTAGTTCATTTCTTCTGACTGCTTTCTTCGTTTTCACAGGCGCTCTTCCATACAAGATTGAAACAGCTTCTATCAAGAATGATATCCATCATCCCCTGCCGAACAGGAGTAATGGTGAAGTAAACAACAACACAGAAAGCATTAAGTGATCTTCTCACAAGGGAGACCTACGGGCATTCCAATCCACATGGTGTTTACACGCCGAGTATATTTTATAACGATGTTTTCAATAGTATCTAAGGCAGGAGGGCGGTTCTCATTGACCGTTCTTCGTTTCTAAGTCTAATTACGGGTTCCATACTTGATCAAGCCATCATTCTCGGCTATCTCCTAGTATGCGTACGCGTAGTCACTGGAGTCAGATGCACAACAATCGCTATCGTACGCGGGTACACTTTCCTGGCAAGCTGCTTGCCCCTACTTTGACACATGTATACGACTCTCTAAATCACGACAGTTCAGGTACAGAGGTTTTCTTATTCGAGTTATGCCTTGGTTCCTGGGTCTGATGAACGGACAATTTGAGCCGCATTCGTTCACGCAATGACATGCGACATGTGGGATGATGCAGCCTGAGGCCTGATGCACGGGAATATGTTACCGCCCAACTCCATCTGTTGTGATCATGATCGGTAAGTATGTACAATCGCAATTATTGCTGAGCGCTGAATATTCTATCAAGTAGCTAGCTTTCATCAGGGCGAACAGATGGCGCGGACTGGTTAAAAAAACTACCTATGTCAGGAATCTTGACAAGTAGTTTACGTATTTTTGCTGTTATTGGAGACGATTACTCATGACAGGTGGCGGTCATAACCAACACTCATCATTCCGGATTAATGGCGCTTGTAGCCATATAAAAAGCCTGGACCCTGGCCTGTGCTGTCTCAGCAAACGTAGAAACCTGGTTGAAGGGCAAATCACCTATCCATCTACCGATCATTCAATAATCTTGTCATCATGGGGATATTGTGATTATACTCGTGATTATCATATCAGACCCTCCCAAGCGTTTCAGAATGCATCTGACGCATCTGCGTGGATAAACAAAGACCAGAGATCATGATCTTTTTGCGCAAGAGCTAAGAAAACACATCTGATTGGGATATCCAAGCAGCGAGTCAAACACGTTTTGTATAAGTATATCTGCAGAGGTCCACTGCAATGAATAGCAGAAACACATTTGCCATCATATATATATATGGACTATTAACTCAATAATTTGGATTACTGAGAACTATTATTTTAACTATTACGCGTTCTGATGGCTTAGGCTATGCAATCCATCAGAAAACCATGGTCCGTAGTTCTTCGTGCTCCGCCGCGATCATTGAAGTAGATCTGAAATGACATTATATTCTGGTTAGACCTGACCATTGAAGTATCTTCATTGAATAGACATATCACCTAGATTCTTTAAATGTAGATGAAATTATACGCAAGTGTGAAAAATTTTCTATATCATTGATGTATCATCCTCATGTCGAGTTGTCCCCTAGATTTGGTGAGAGAAGACCCAGGCTGGCTACTGGACATCGTTTATCCAGCACCGAGTCAAACTTGTCCGTGCATCACCTGGATCGTCGTGAAACCACGCAAAGTTTGGGCCAGGGTTTTGCTCGTATTGATATAACATAGACGATAGTTCGACCGACATTCTATGAATATACAGGGAGTTGGCATTAATGAGACGGGGGCTCGGCCTTCTAGCCAAGAGACAATAATATACTGGAAAAGCTTGGGCAAGTCTCACAGTTACGAGAGGAAGAACATCGCATTGACAACAGCCGCGGCTGGCCTGACATCCAGGGGAGAATGTATAAACACAATCGCCATTTTTACCTATCGCCCGATATGTGCAAATCTTGACTGGAGATATATGGAGGGTGCCACGGCCAGGGAATATCTTAGCCTTAAAACATACAAAACATATCTGGTCCCTCCGCGTGTCTCCGCAAAGAAATCTCAGGATCGGAAGGAAACGGCAACATTGCATTCTTTTTCTTGTATGAACCCATTCGCGATGGAGAACAAGCCGTAATTACGATCCATGTTGTTCGGATTCCGAGGTACTCGTGACGCGTTGGTGCAACCATTGATCGTGGTCCTAAGAGTCTTCGGGATAAGTTTTTGATTGCCAGTATCTGCACAAGAAAAAAAACCTTTCGTGAATCTCTCACTGATCAGGAGTGTTGTTTTTGGTCTAACAAGCATCATTTCAATCTTTTGACCTTAACTCGCCGATCAGATTGTCTAGACCATCAAAACGATATCTGTAGTATGTTTGTGCTAACCATAAGTAATTATATGTCTAAAAGTGCCAGCATCAGATAAAGGGAATATTGATGGATCAAACCTGATCAGGCTTTACGCACGTTAAAGGAACCAACAAAGAACCTGCGGAATGGGATGGTGTGACGAGCGGAAAAAAAACATAGGACCCCAATGCCGGACCGGGACTGGAGGTGAGGAAAAAAGGTTTTCGAGGAAGGGTCCGGTGTCACCATAGTCTGAATGTAGAAGAACATACATGTGAGAAAAAAAATTAACATTTACGAGGTTTGTTCTCAGTTTGGTCCACATATGTCATACACTGATGAGTTAGTTCATACATGTTTGATACAGGCAACTTCTTTTGGAAACTAAGCCCTTAAGCTCAGAGACAAAAGACTACGGTGATCCTTACCATCAGGTTAGAAGGGTCTAACGATCAGACGAAATAAAATAACACTCATACGTATTGAGTAAAAGCCAGGTCTGTATCATTGTCTAAACCGGTAGATCTAATATTCAGAAAATGAAAAATTAGTACAACACTGTGCCTCGGAAAAGCATAGTGCAAGATGCTACACATGTTGACTTCGCAAGTGTCCGAAGGGCAAACATTGACAGATATAATTGAAGTTGTCTTCGTAAGCGATACTACAAAGAATCTGGCATGATTTGTAGACCGTGGGACAGATCATATACATATGTACTCTGTATTTTCCTTCGACGACTTGACAGCATTCACCGCTATCGTCCATGACAGAATATTGCCGACCGCCATTGGCCCTGGTGCACGGCTACAATGTTACTCCAAACATTGTGTAGAGTTATTCCCGAGCCACAAAATGCAGTTGGCGAACAGGGGAAGTGGAGTATTTCGGACATAGAGAATCGGAACCTATGCGCCGAGCTGTTAGATCATTCAGTAGAGATGAGATGAGAGAGCTGGGAGAACTGAATTGTTGTTTCGTAGAATGAAAACACGATTACAAATGAGAATCCTGGAATGTATATCATGTTGTACAAGACAGCAATTTACAGCAGTGGTTCATCGGACCTGATGCGGTGCGGGCTGGGACCGGATTGAATATGATAAGTATATGAACCTTGAGGTTCGTGACAAACCTCGACCGCGTGAACGGTACAAATCACTCCCCGTATGTTGACAACGAGGGCTATTGGCCAACACATGGGGTGTACAAGGAAGACTGGGAATGTGTAAACGAGTCAGTCCGTGTCTGGCGGGGACATTAGAAGAGGATGGCTGTGCCAAAGAGTACAGGTGCCTGGGTGATGCCAGCTGAGATAACCAACGGCTTGTTAGGAACTTAGAGGCCGTAATAGTGGGATATTTGAATTGAAAATACATTGGATGAACTAGTATGGTCCAGATTACCATAAACGTCCTGCGAACCGATATCTCCATCGTTCTTGGGCTTGAAACTTGCTGGATCACCCCTTTGTTTGGGCGTTGACCATTCGACTCGTTGCCGCAATCATTATCAGATCCATTTCAGTCGCGTTTACAATTCTAGATTCGCTCCTTCTCACCGTCAGCTTATCCCTCCGTCAGATCTCCAGTTCGTGACGGTTCCGTCTACCATGCCAAATTCGAGTCAATCAAGGTCATCTCGTTCCTTACACAGAAACTGCGCCTTTTCTTTCCTATAAAGCCACCCCGAGATTTCTTATGACTCCGTATCTCTTTCAGTCTACTGCTTCACTTATCCGTCGGCTCTCTACTTAAGCCACACCAAAAAATCCTCCACTCTTCACTTTCCCAACACAACCGACAGCACTACCAACTCTTTCAACAACTCCCTCTCACTACACACCACAATGAGCAGCCAATCCAACTCTGGTTCAGTCAAGTCTGGTACCTCTGGACAAGGCGGCTCACAAACATCTGTGCGGGGAGGAGCATCGTCGACAGGAGCAGTGTTCTTCTGATCATAACGGCTGCGATCAACCTCATCTCATCTATCAACCACGCGTGTCGCGTGGAGTTCGCCTGCCAATATTGGCCAGCTGCGCTATTCGATCGGCGGAGAGCTATCGAAACCATATTTATTCATTCACTATAATCAAACACCCGTCTTCGCAACACGCTCCACACGACGGTAATAATAACATTCGAAGCGATGAAGAAGAAAGCAAAATGGGGGGAATTTAGTGCGGGAGTTATTTAAACAAAGACAATTGCAACCTAGACACCGATCACAGACGGTCCCATTCAGTTTTACCTGTATTATCACGCTATAACTTGCCCATACGCCTCTCCACCACTTAATTATATTCGTGTATCCCTTAGTGCTCACAACCCTCGGTTAATAGTAATCACATTTATTTATGTAGTTCTCCTGTACTGCCTCGCATAGCATGACATAGCAGTTCAAAGAGCGAATCTGACGTATTTCCGCTCATCAGGGATGTTGTCAATAATAAATTAAATCCTTTGACGCCCTTAGCGTTATAAAAAATGAAGATGGGGTCAAATGTTGTTACGTTGAGTGTTCTCAACATCGCATTCACGGGAGTTTGGTTAACAGCATTTGCGTTAACTATCCGGTTAGATGACCGAAGGCTTTCTGATTTGTATTCACTGGAGCAGAAAAGCTGTGTGAGATAGCTGTTGTCACAAACTTTTGGTTAGCGGATGATATTAAACCTCAGTTCATGTGCATACACACTACAGCTTTATAAAGGAAGCGTCTAAATAGTGTAACCTAGAGCTTGCCTCTGATCCCCGTTCGCCAAACTCCCGTTTTGAGCTGTCCTCTTTGTCTGGTATCTAACCAATCAAGTATATCATCAACAACCTCATCTCGACGGCCCGTAAAATTGTGGTCTGCGTCTTCCATTAAATGTAGGGTGTGTGTCCCTGGTTCTCTGGTCCCCAATGCCCGAGCATATATTAATGCATCATATCTGGCTTAAACGATGAGTGACCTGGGAGAATACCTGTCAAAAAAAAGATGACGTACGGAGGTACTGTTTTGTCAGACAAACCATGTAAAGTAAGAACATCAATAGTGGGAGGGAAGTAATCCCAAACAAGCGATGTATCCCAACTCGTGAAATCTTTGACATCGGCCGGGGTAATTCTCGCAATGATTGGCTTTCTAGCGACAGTAACATTCCATGTGAAGTAACCTTGTTTGCTGAAGCTTTCTAGCCATGCGTTCGCCGCGGCTGTTTCTATAGGCATAAACGAAGCGGCTTTATGTACGGTTGTCCATTTTGATTGAATATGTATTTACCGGTAATTTTCTTCCAAGAAAGGAAAAACAACGAGTTAGTAATGTTGGAATAGATGCATATGACCTTGACTTACACCCATTCTATACCGTCCAGAAGCGTTGATAAACGCAGTAACTTTTTTACCGTCCTCCGTTGTGCAAAGCCAGCGCATAGCTACTACGGACCCACGGGAATGGCCAACTACCAGGTCAATTTCATACCCATACTGAGCTTTCAAATAAGCAACTACCACATTGAGGTCGACGAGGTCCTCATGTAGAGCCCCTTGTTTCCAGACCCCACCAGTTTCGTGATTGCCGCTGCGATGAAACAAACCAGATCAACATGACTAGCGTGCTCATCAGCTCAAAGAAGGGTCCAACCGAAAGTCAAAGCGGAAAGAATCCATGGGGAGTCGCATGGCTAAACGTCGTTGGAACAAATAATCCTTGTGCCTAGAAAAAATGCGCTTGGTTCAACTTATTCTGAGTGTTTCAACGATAGTCCGGGATGCGCAGATATTCATACCCCATAGTTCCATGAAGAATCTATGAGGAAGACCGTATAAAAATCGATAGGTTTGATATGATCACCATGAGGCATCAGAAAGAAGTGAGAAGTAACAAAGAACAAGGAACTATACCAAAGCAATCTTCCGTCCTTGAGTTGATAGACGCGGGGCAAGCTGTTCAAGAATGCCCACGATGGAGCAATTCGGCTCCTCTGGGTGCGGTATACGAAGCTTCGTTGATAATCTATCGTCTGTAGACATTACGGTTGATGTGGCGACGGCAGACGCTGCGGGTAGATAGTAATTCCACCTGCCCCAGATTTCGTGCCGAGTAACAGCGATGACTGACGAGGTAGTCGATGGGCAAGAGTGGGGAAATTAAAATGGTAAAGGCGTCAAACTCCCGGTAGTGACAATGCCGGGAACCGGGTGTATATTTAGTTTTGGGGATCAGTGTATGTTCTAACATTGTTGTATTTGCTCGCCAAGGACTCGCTGCATTTGTTATTTTGTCAATATTGGTTGTTGTGAACACGGCACACTTTGATCCTGATAATTATCTCAAGAATGAAACTGAGGAATGAAGAAAACCTAGTGATTGTGATGCATCTATTCATCTTTGGAATGGGGGTGATGCTTACGCGGGTGAGATGGAAGTATACAAATAATATTAAGGTTATGACAAGCGGAGAGTCGTAAGATGTTCTAGCACATTGATCTAGCTCAGGAAAAACGTCTAGCTCCAGGTGCTCCATAACAAAAAAGACACATTTGTACATGCAGAACCAAGCCTGCATTTTGAACATATGTCCAAACCTAAGAAAGCCCTAAACTTGATCAAGAATCACCCTTGCGCGACCTTGGTTCCCAGAACCCGACTTTTCGTAGTGCTGGACCCTTTAGCCTTGACAATTTTTTCTTTCTTCTTCTCACCCACTCCAGCACTGCGCTTTTGTTTCAGGTCGCCCTTGGTGAGGGGCGCATCATCGGGAGTAATTGTCTTTGGAACTTCTTTTTTGGGCTTCTGCACCCCTGCTGTCGCTGTACTTTCTGCTGGGACGTTTTTGACTTTTTTTCTCGGCTTCTCGGTGATTCCATCTTTCTCATCATCGTCACCATCACTAACAGATCTTTTCTTTCCCTCACTTGACGTCGCATTGAGTCCGTCCCATCTGCCACCCTCGGTATCTTCCAGGCTACATGTCCATATGGGGAGGCTGACGCTCGAATTTGTTTTGATGTTTAAACTTTGAATGTTATCCCAACCACCATAAATGTGTTTTGCTACAGCAGGGATTGCTGACTGGATATTTGCAAGGATTTGTGTAGGTGTCCGCGAGAGAGTGCTAACTTTGATGGACCTAAACAGCCAAAATCATTCGATGAAGGGAAAGTTTATACATAATTACTAACGTGCATGTCCCTCGATTTTGATTCATATACGTCGAGGATATAGCACGTTCGAGTTCTCCTTTCAGATCTTTACGAGTCAAACACACTGGAATTGGTTGCCTGACAACCATTAGTTTTTAATTCATCTGAGATTAGGTGTACACACACTTCTTAGCTTCGAACCATTTTGATCCAAGTAGCTTTGGCAACATTGGTAGGATACGTTCGTCGGCCAGGAACAGACCATTTTCCTTCAACAACATTCTTTTCGCCTCATATGACTTGAACTTCCCTTTCAGCTTCGCCAACCCAACCACTCTCGAGATGAACTTGATATTGTGCGTCTCTAGAAGGTCTTTATATTCTCTTTGTGGATCTTTCGTTATTAGGCAGACGGGTGTAGTACGAGGATCGACCAATGGATGTACAATGGGACTGAGGAAACAATTAGAGGAAATCACAGAAAAGAGCAGTATTCATACACACATCTTACATGGTTTAAACTTGATTATTGGTGGAACCTTTTTTATTGCGACATTTAGCCATATGTTTTGTTCTTTACCGGATATGAGTTGATTTTCTTCGAGCTTTTCTTGTCGTTTAATTTCATGAGCATGAAGAGCTTCCACAGCTTTCTTACATTGTTTCAAGAGTACGCGAGAGTCGATAGTCTCATCATTCGACATTGTTGAACTTGATCACTCTGACGAGAAATAAATTTTGGAAATCAAAATTTCTGTGTTTGTACTTAGTTGTCAATGGCTTCGATCATTAACGTAATTTGGACTTTCACCATATGTATGCCAGTTACAAGCTAATTAAAAGAAATATTTGCTATTAGACAAAATATCACAATCCAAGTAGCCCACGTCGCACAAAAATATTCACAACGGGTGATGCCCATCCCACCGCCCACTGATGAGTATATTTTGATTGGTTTCGCCAGCGTTAACATGAATGAGTGGTTCCCCGCTTCGAATATACATTGCACCTAAACGCCTAGACTAACAGACATGGTTTGGATAAGAGTCAAGACAAACTCTTGATACAGAACACTTTGCTGTATGATACGTATCACAGTGATTCTGACTCAACTCACTACCGTATTGGCAGGATCAAAGCCAAATCAGATCTACCCCTGAAACATTGACTGGGAAGAAGATCAGAGCGAAAATGACGCACCACACCTCACCCATGTCTGTGTGAAATTAGGTGTGATGTAACAACATCTTTTGCACGACCGTCATTACAACCATCCACCATCTTTCTCTAGACGCGATCACGAAGTTTTTCACTCCAGAGTCTTGATGCTGTTGCGCGGTGAAAAAATCAAATTGTTTCACCGAATATCTGACTCAGGCATGACTTGGCATATATCTGTGCACCATCCTTAGATGTAAGCTTTTAGAGATAATTCCGCAGCCTCAGGCTTGTCCTTTTGTCCTAGCGCTGCCATCATTTGCCACCCTGAAGTTACAAGTTAGCCGAAAAAGACAATGTTATTATAACGTCACATACTTCTCATGGTTATTAGCGGTCGGGAAACTTGTGCAGTGAATGTTTGGTACCTGTGCACCACAAAATATGATCAATAATGAAATGCTTTACCACCCCCATGGATATATAGCACTCGGGGTAGAGTGGATCAAAGGGTTTGAGACATATCCAACCATGTTGGTTCAAATGATTGTATACTCGGGTACCATCGTATATAGTAAAAATGGCTTTTTTCTCTACAAGTTAAGTCAATGAGATTTACTGGAGTAGAGTTATGAGACTCGAGTTCCAAACGTGTTGAACGCTGAACGTTGAAAGTTTCCAACTCCCACGCTCGTATGGGGGTGTACCCGAAAAAGAAACCAGAATTTCTCACCAAGGCTCTCAACACTTGATAGTGTCAACTCAATAACTAACCTCTGCAAGATCTGACAAATGTCAGGAATCCCGGGTGTTCGCAGTTGGGCTATTGCCATCTGCGTATTAGTATTTGGTATGTTATTGTTATCACACAATTGTCATAACGAACATTACTCAACCAAATATGATAAAGGCTGTTCTGGAGCAACAGCTCTGCAGGCGCCTTTCCATTCTGGAAGGTATGGTGATTACGCAGAGAAATCTCATCAATATACCCACTCTGGGAAATGCGCAACATCATTTATGCCGAATGCCGTCCCTCAAGAAAGACAGCCAGCGCAAGGGGTGGAACCTTCATATAGAAATGATGATCAAACAATTGCTGCGGTTGGAGTCACTGTCCCGCCCCTCCAAATTACACCTCTAATTGTTTCGGGACCGATTCACAACCGCGTCGATCTCGTATTTTTCTCCGATGGCTGTGCGTTCCATGACCTGTTCCGTGCATTGAAACACGCCAGGGCATCTTTTGTTTTCTAGAATCAAACTTAACTATTACCTTAGATGTCGAAGATGAAAATGAGAAATTTTTACAAGATGCCATGCGTCTTGCTCGGGATATTTCGAGCAATCAGACGTTCAACACCGTGAAACCGTTAATGAACTTTTGGGCGGCATTCACACCCAGTAATGAGGTTGGTACAAGTTTCATGACAATGTGCCACTTTTTGCTTACAGATTGACATGGGATGTTTCAAACTTTATGCAGAGTGGTGTAGGAGCAGGTGGTATTCCAAAGGAGTAAGCGTCCAGTTTTTTTATTTCTTGCTTTTCCCTTCATAAACCGGTGTGTCTAGCACACCATTTGGACTGTACCGGGATGGTACAGAACTTAGGGCAGTTTATTATAGTCATCCAGAGGTTGCCAGAGCTGCTTGTGACTCTTTAGGCGACCAATGTGATTATCCCATCTTATTAGGTGTGTGCCATGATTAGTTTTATCATATCATGAACTAGATAAACATCACATATTGATAGGAAACGATCCTTATTATGGTGGTACGGAATTTTATCTCCTTCAATTTACTATAAGAGTGACAGTTGTGGTTCGATCTTAGGTTTAGGAGGAGATTTTACGTACGTGATATATATATCATCACGCTAAAAGTGTCCAAACATCAAACTCTTTGTAAAGGGTTATCACTGCTTCGCTCAAAAACGGACCGCTTGTCCTCCGGCATGAACTTGGACATTCGATAATTGAAATTGGTGAAGAATATGATGGGGGGTTTGCATACTTCGGCCCCAATGCTGCACACGATACGTCCCAACTTATTCCATGGGAAAACTGGCTTTCAGGTAAGGACAAAGATGCACGGAAGGCGCCGCGCGTAGAGCGTTCGGTCATGCCAATGCAGGCATATCCCTGGACTATGTTAAACACGACTATCCCCTGGTCGATTAAGTTTACATCGTCAGGGTTGTATTCTCGACATCTCGTGCGATTCTCACTATCTGGACTTCCTGAGAAGAGTGATTTAGTGGTTCACCTTGATGGAACAGACTTGGAGTGGGCGCCTGATAGCACCATCGGGCTTGATCGGTGGCATTATGACATTCATCGCGAAGGTGGTTTACCACTGGGAGAACACCAGGTCACTTTTAACCTGTTGAATGGGGATAGGGAAGGTATTGCACAACTTTGCAGTGTCGAAATTTTAGAGTTTGGTAACGAAGATGAGTAAGTATATATTTTGGAGCGTAGTAAGGTAAAATATGTACTTACGTTGTCGCGCCCACAGATTCGTTTCGACCCCGGGTTATTACGGTCTCTATCCGACGTTAGTACATGAACCCTTTGATCATCCCGATATACCTGTGCCTAAACATTATATGACAGGTACTCCGATGCAAACACCACGAGTTTTCGGCCCACGAACGAAGATTGTCTCATGCGAGTGGTTACGACACCGAATTTCTGCAAAGTATGCACGGAGGGACTCTGGCTCTCACTCTTGCGACGCGTCAACCTTATTGAAGGGATCGAAGGAACTTGCGAGAAGCATGCCGATGCTTGGGCTAACGTCATCGAAGTGAAGCTTATCTCACTCGCGCAGCTGCGTACGGATGCTATTTCGGCGGCAGAAAGCTATACGATCACCTGGGCCAAGGAAGGCGAGATCATCCATGAGTTAACAAATCAAACAAGAATCGAAGTCAACAGCAGTAATGCTATAGGCAGGTACACTGTCAACGTCAGGTTCTCGACGGAAGAAGTGCGAAAAGAAAGCGAGCTGCTGAGCTCTGTACAAAATTATGACATTGTTGAAGCATGCGGCACGGATCGTTCACAGGAATAAAACATGATCATCAAATTAACGGCAGGAGAGCCGTGTCAGTTGTTTAATGATTTTTGGTTGATGCGAAGCATTCGTAGATAATGTAATGTAGGGTATGATTTAGAAGTTCCACGGAATGAGCTGTGCACACAACGTCCAGTGTAAGTGTAATACTGTAAAGATGGGTTGATGTCAGACAGGAACGATGGAGAGATAGGAAATACAACTCATGACAGAGAAAAAAGTGGGATGAGGATGGAGGGGACCTATGAAAAAAAAAAAACTACCAGGTCAATGCCAAATATTCCGTAGGTGACAGGTTTGAAAAAAAAGGGGGAATAAATTCGAAAAAAATTTGAGGGAAGGTGGATATTTTGTAAACCAATCAAAATCAACAGCAGAAACAGTAAGTGAGCAAGCGAGATAGTTGTCAGGAGCAGAAAGAGCGAGGTCACAGTCGATCTTTGAGATAGATGGGGAAAGAGGGAGGGTGACAGCGTATGAGAACAAAGGAAACCGAAGACTTGATTGAATACAAAATAAATTGTACCCAAGCCCAAAAGAATGCGAGATGCGAGGGAGGGCACAGCATTGATGCCCACGCAGCGGCACCTCACATGATAACACACTTGCAGCACCCAGCACCACCATCGTCGTCGTCCCCTTTACCCTGACTATGGCCATTATTATCAGCAGAACCCTGGACTTGCGTCTCAGCGACTGCCACAGGTCTCCTAACAGCTGGTCGAATGTACACTTTCTCTGTTGGCGCGTAATCTGAGAATGGAGCCTCGTTCGATGTAGGTGGTACAGAGATAACGTTCGGTTCTGATTGTAGTTCGGCAACTTCTGTAGGCTTGACTTGTTGGTCTTCGTTGACACGACCGAATTCGTCCATGGGTATATCCTGGTGTGGGGGCCGGTATTTAGAGTGATTAAACCCAAACGTACCGGGTGCTGGAGCCAACTGTTTAGGGAGATACAATTAGTACGAATGTAATAGAAGACGACGGCATGCATGAAGAAATCGGAAACGGGACGTACAGGCTCTGACTTAGGTTTCTTCGGCTGCGGACTTCCATCCGCTTGCTCATAGTGCTCATCTAAACCTTTCTTCCGCGCCACTACGGGCAGGACGACCTGTCAGCAGAGTTTAAGTTAGCTATATGCTTCTTTCCACACATAGAAAAGCGGTGAATGTGGAGAAAGGTATGCGATGAAACGAATACAAGAACGTTTCCATGTTGCGGACAATTTGGTGGTGAGAATGGAAGTGATAAGAATGGAATACACACCTCATCCCAATTACCTGTCATTGGTTTAGGCTGTGTCCAAGACGGTATCGCATCTGCCATATCCGCCATATCACCCTCTGCAGGTGTAGGGTAATACGCAACACTCCCCCGAACCTCTTGCTTCCGTGCAGCCTCTTGTTCCAGCCGAGCACGCGTCGCCTTGGATGCTGCTGTCCTTGATTTCTTCGATGTGGACGTCGAAGCAGGAGATACACCACGTTTCTTTCCATTTGATGTGGGTGTCTGCAGACTTGGTGTTCCAGGTGGGGGAGAGGGTGATTTGGACTTTGGTGGGATATTACGGGATGAAGATGAAGATGATGTTGGTAATTCACTTTGTGATTTTTGATTCGCAGAGGATGTAGCCACGCGTGATTCTGATGATCGTCTGGATTGAGGGATACGACTGGGAGGTGGTTGTTGCCCATTTTGTGTCTGTCTCGAGGCAGGGCGGTCAAGTGTCTGCCGTGAAGGGGGTCGATCTTGTGTCTGCCGCGAGGGTGGACGATCTGGAGGTATTTGTGGGGAAGCAAGATGTGTATCTTGCCGAGAAGGAGGTCTACCGAGGGTGTTTTGAGATGAGGTTACTGGGTTGATCATGGTAGGAGTTGGTGTAATGTTTCGCATATCGTCTCCCATTCTGTGATCCTCCTCATCCATTGACTCGAAAGTGGTTTCTGCTGTAACGGGTGCATCTATCGCACCAGGCCCATCTCCAATAGCATATCCAAAATGTTGCTCATTTGAATAGTAATGGTAATCCGATCCTGAGCCCAGGTCCGAATTGCCATCACCCTCTAGATCAGTTAGCGGACTTTCATCCAAAACACGTCCAATGTCGGTATTGGGTTCATCATCCAGATACAAACTCCCTCGTTCCCTCTCCAATTGAACTTCCAGCTCACGCTGTCGCTCCAATTCCCTGTCCCGATCAGTAATCCCGGCAATGCTATCTGCCCTTTTCCGCCTCCTCTCCTCCAACAAAACTCTCTTATCTGCACTTTTTTGTGCCATCGTATGACCATAATTTGCGATCTGCAACAACTCTTGTCGACGACCAACACGAAGCTCGCCTACACCACCATTACGCGACACATCCCCCCTGTACCAATGCTGGAATGGACGCTCCTCAGAGTCTGTCGATAAGCGTGGAGATACTTCTTCGTGGCTTTCTGGTTCCGCAGTTCGCTTTTCTGTGTAAGAGGTGGAAGCATGATCGCCAGCTGAATGTGAACCGTCTAATGAGGATGTCACGGAGCCTGTGGAATGGATGAAAGGGGGTGATTCGTGGAGCAAGTTTGATGCATTTCGTAGAGGGAAATTCATCATGGAACGGGAGGAGACGCTTGATGGAAGACCCCCTGGTAGGTCATAAGACTGCCTGGGTGTGGTGTGTGCGGATGCATATTTTCCATTTGTGGAAGGAATTATAGGGGAATGGCCAGCATTTCCCATTAGCCCATTCGCGATACTATTATACGTTTTGGATGCTTTGGGTATTCGAGTTGGTTTAGGAGAAATTGCGCGTAACCGTTCGCTTTCAGCTGATGTTTTGCGTGACCCATTTTGCATTGTCGATTTAACACTTCGAGAATGCGAGTTAGCGCCCGAGCGGCCAGAGTTATATGGTTGAGAATATGTCCTCGCGCGATATGTGGTCGCCATGGCATGTTTACTGGGGTCATTATTCCGAACCGAACTCTTTGGTGGCATTAACCGCGGCTGACGTGGAGTATCTGCAGCCTCTGAGATAAGAGTCTGGCTGGGAACGGCTGTCTTCGGCTTGGGTGTAGATGTAGATAAGGAGGGGAAAGTGTGGCTCTGGTCTTCAAGTGATTCAGAGAGGGAGATGGCTGACATACGACGAGCGAGCGTGCGGCTCTCAGTCTCGAGGCCTGAGATTGGAGAAGTTAAAGTAAAAAATTACAGGAGAAAGAGATAAAAGTACTGAACATACGTTTTCGCAACGCAGGCACCACCTCTTCGTCCCATCCTGGCAAACGCGCTGATTGTGTCAGCGCCATCAAACAAAATCATGCAATCGACTAAAATGAAAGACCGTGAGGATGTGGGGCAAAAACAGTTGGAAGGTGGCTGGCAATCTTGAAATAAGACTACCCTGACAAAGAAAAGGGAAATACGAAGATTGTGGGTATTCGACCGGGCAGAAAGGCGAAGCTGGCTCGAAATGCAAAGCAACAAATATTTGCGTCTTAGTGGCTTCGTGCGAACAATACGCCTTTAAGGAGCCGACTATCTCAATGTTTGGCTTTGCACTCAGTTTTATCGATAACATCAAAGCTGTCATTTCATTTTCTTTAATGCTATTGTACCAGCTGACCACCACGATACAATACGTATCTAAGTTTAGCTACCTCCGGACGAACGGTATCTGGAATCCCGATAGTAACGCCCTCGCCTTATTTTGCGCACCTACTCCAGATGCATTCGTCACAAAATGAATATGAATTCCGGGCAGCCGGGGATACGAGTCCACATTCACATCAATCTGCGGGAAAAACACTAGCGCTTCCGGGGGCAGCCCAAATGACACTACGCCAGATACTGCACTAGGGGTCTTCGTACTTGAACTCTGAGGTGGAAGCACGATACCATTAAAGTCTCGTAGTCGAGGAAGGACGAACTCGACAAGTGTGCCCAGAAAGTCATACATGCTGTTCCCTCGCAAGTCGACCTTGACACCAACTGGGATACCTGGTCTTATCCAACCACCCACTGACTTTTTGCCACGAACAATCTGAATACCTTCTACAGCGTGGTGTCCACCTCCTTGGAATGACTCGCCTGTAAGAGCGCGCAGTGCCATGATCGATGGAAGCAGGTTGCTCCGGTTAGCGATAGCTTCTTTCGACATTGTATGAATCGATATCTTTTCCAACCGCACAGTGTTGTCCGGGCTAGAAGGTTCTGCAGGCTTCCTCCCAACCATGCTTCCTCCGACTGGAGGGTTACGTCTGTATTTCGTATATGGATCCGAGGGATCAAACGTCAGCCGAATTTGACGTGGTGGACGCGAGTTCGTAGCTGTAGGGTGCGTGTATGTCATGTACATTAGGTTATCAGCGAGTGTCGTATGATAATGGTCTCCTAGCCGACATGGCGCGAATTCACGAGTGATGACAGGAACATGGGGAGTAGGGAGACCAGTGTGCCTGTTGATACGTAGATGTTTTGGGTTTTCGGGTATACGACCAAACCGTGTTAATGAGCGTGCTGTGATATGCCGTCCTGGCATTGCGCAGGCAGAGAGTTAAAATAATTTCCGAAAGTTTGCAGAAAAGTTTTGGTTTTGTTTGTCTGTACCCCTCGAAACAAACAATGTCTCGGTGCAAATCACCGCGACTTGAGAACTATTTCAACATCAAATCTTACAATGTTCAGAGAATAAGACCACTATACCAACTTTTATGATAGTGTAAATGGTGACTCCAAATGAGACCATCATTGCGCGTCATAAATTTTATTGAGCGTTCTGACAGCGACATGAACACGAAGCTGGCATAAGTACTTGGAGATAGATTCCCTGTCCTGCCAAGTGTGACGGTCAGTCTAGTCACACATGCCACAGGTCTTAGTTTCTCGTCGTCATTTGTCTCACTCTTGTATTCATTTTGTACTAAATACTCATGTATTTACTGTTTATACTTTCCCTTGTCGAGTCAACGCGCACATTTTATTTCGTTCTCGCTAACCTTGCGTCCTTGACCGTAACACTGAGATTCAAGATAGTCAAGAAATATTTGCTGCCTCGGCCGTCTATCAAAAGTAGAAATGTAATCAGGACAGAGTGTGCATGTTCTAGTATCGAAAAGCAAAATAATATATATCGATATGGTACAAACTCAGAACGACGAGTTCTTCGATCTACACGTCCCGAAATCTACATCGGGTCAAGCAAAATAAATAATGCGTTATTGACTCGCACTTATGTACAAGATTATGCGCCAAGATGATAAATAAGCACAGGTATCTGACTATTATCAGAGCGTATATTTGAAATCTGGATGGCGATCCCCCAACTCCATCCAAGCTCTTTCGCCACCATCTTTATCCTCGGCGTACGGTTCCAAAATCTTGTCTCGTTGTTGGATCTTTTGCTTGTTTTTGAAATTCAGGATCAATGTATTCGTCAAGCTTCCAAGAATAATGAGGCACACGCTGTGAAATGAATAAGGTTAGTTCATCACTGGTCTCTAAGCAAGTAACAGAGAGGTGTGTAATTACAATGTCAGATTCATTATCGTTGCTCGCTTAAAACGAGGCCCTTCGTTGGTTGGAAACATCCATGTGCTCAAAATTCCGCCCTTGATTGGTTTAGTCAATACGTATAGAATATATTAAGGTCTTGTTGATCTCACAGCATTGGTTGCAACAAAGGCCATGGCGATACTTGTAGCTCGTCGGAAGTGCGGTTCTGAGTTATTCGACATCCAAGATGCAAGAATGGGTGCGCATACATATATGCCGGGTACCATCAGGTATAGAGCGCCATATGCAACAAACTTGTGGGACGTTGCTTCACCGCTGTTCGTCAATCTTGGAATTTGTGAGAAAAATGGTCACGCACAAAAGTAGACAGAGTAGCCGACAAGAGCTAGAATACTGAAAATTGCCGTTGGAATGCCCCTTGCGCGATACAGATCTGATAACTTCGCAGATAGCAACGTTACTGATGGATCAAAGGGTTAATATTTAAACAAAGAATTATATTAACTAACATACAGAGAAAGCCTGCTGCAAATGGACCGACACTGAGCAACTGAGACTTTGTAGCAGAGAAGCCGAGTTGGTTCACAATTGATGGGAGGAAATTTGCAAGGCCATATAGAGCTGCTCCAGACATGAAGAAGATAACGAACACGAATATAACATGGAGAGATGAGAATGATCGCCATACTTCAACGAAAGTAAACTTTTCCTGTGCTCTGACCGTTGGACGATCGATATCCAGGCGGAATTCAATGATGCTGAGGATGGTAAGATATATCAGCGATTTAATCAGCATAGGAGAAAATACGCACTCCTTTTGCTCGTCGGTGAGAAATTTAGAATCCCTAGGAGTTGAAGGTAATACGAAGAAGCCAATAAGTCCCATGAGCACACTGAACAGTCCTTCCTATTTTGGGTTAGGAGAATTGAACGACAGACAGTAAGAATGTTGTGGAGTTTATACCAGAATAAATATCCAAGACCAACCCGGTCTTCCTCCAATTCCATCCATATTCTCAATGGCAGCAGCAAGTAAACCGGAAAAAGCTCCAGACAGCTAGAATGTCATTAATTTACGCTTTCTTACGACGCGTTTGCACTAACATACCGATGCTGCGGAGAAGAAATATGCAATTCTGGTGGTGCATAAGATAACGTGTGCTGAATTAGATTGTGAATGCCATACCTTAAAGTGAGCTCTTTGCGAGAATAGAAACTAGAGAGATATAGAACTATCCCAGGAAACATGGGCCCCATTACAAGACCTAGACATGCTCGTACTGCGACCAAGCCCCCAAATGAATTTACAAAGCCTTGGAAAAGTTAGGCCGAATATGTCCAAAGTATATAGGGAAATATGCACCTTGTAAAGTCACCATTACTCCCCAGGTTGTAAGGAGCGTGGGCATCAAGATCCTAGGCCCGATTCTTCGGAGGAGAAGATTCGCAGGCAGTTCTGCGGCAATATAGGGACTACATATTGTTGACGTAAAAAATGTTGAGCAGAACTTATCGGTTGGTTGTTTGGTAGCCTCTTACACATAAAGGACAGTTACACAGATTTGATATTGGTGGTCAGTTAGATGGAGACCCTTTTGCAAACCGGCTACACGGGCATTGCCTGCAATGATGATAAAATAAGAGTACAACCATAGGTTAATTGACACGTATCTCACCAATGTTAGCACGATCCTGTTAGGTTCTAATGTTATTGACTGACAATGCATGACAGTATAATTGGAAAAATACCAAAAAGGATAAGAAATAGAAGACTGTGACGACAGGGAGCACCGTATAGTCGAGTCTCCGCACCGCCCTCCTTTCCTCGCTCGGAGTATATTTGATTAATGATTTTAAGGTCTCTGTGTTTGTCTCAGAGAAAAATTTTAGGGATACGGTATGTTCTGATTCGGTCATGTTTGTCGACGCGTAGTGGAGAGGCTAAGGACAAAAAGATTAGGAAGGCAAAGGCAAAAGGAATGGCAAAAGGAAATCGAAGTGTGGAGAAGGGCCGCACCAGATGCGATACTTTATATACAATCCGATATATGAGTTGTTTACACTATTCTTTGTTGCTGTGTGCGCAGATGTACTTCCAGGAGAACATTGAATAAATGATCAGTTTCTATAAATATTTGGGAAATAATATACCGTGCCTAGCAGGTCCAGGAAGTGTGGCGTCGCGGTGTCTTGACTGAAGTGCAGTGAAGACATGTGAACGGTTAGACCGAAATGAATATTGCCTTGTTATTCATGGACTGCTTGAACACTAATGAATGTGGATGGTAATACATATATAAGGCTGTAAGTCTGTGTAGTGATATTAATGTGATTACAGGGCAATCCAATATTGGTTCCCGGTCCTATGCGAATTATGTCGTTTTCGCACCGCGGCAAACGCTATGACGGTCATGTTCCTATAGCAGCTTAGATCAACGATCCTTTTTGATATTACATCCCTCCATCATTCCTTTCTTATTTCCTTCGTCTTTATTATCAAATTGGTGTTAGTATCTAGAGATGTAGAAATTGGGCCTACAACATTAGGTCCGGTTCCCTTGAGTAGGGAGTCGATGTAATGTGTTTGCGAGATGGATATTATGTTGCTGATATTGTTTTGAGAGATTGATGCATTAAGGGAATTCAAAATAGACGCAGCGACTTGCGGCTGCTTCGCTTCTTCATCAGTCCAGGGTTCTCCGTGTACAGCGGTGTGAAAAAAGGCATTAATTGTTGAACTTGAATGGAACAGCAGCTACATATCATGTTGCTAAGCGTGACAACACCATCTCTTTAATAGCGTCTTCAAACAAGCTGAATACCGTTATCAAGCCAAATCAGTCCTTAGAGAATCGAAACATCTAAATTGTGGCACAACCTCTTTTTTATTTGAATTGCTACATATCTGGGGTGCTATCGGGGAAATATACCGGTTTCTTTTTTTCCAGGTGTCACTGAAATGGCTTCAAACTAAAAATGAAGTCAGGGTTCCTCAACGGATCAAAATTGAAGCGCCTCAAAAACGTAAACCAAAACTGCGGAAATTGCCTTGAAGTGGTTGCTGCGTCAATTTTGAATTCCCCTATTGATAGTTCGCTGAGGCTGTTAATTTTCAATTTTGATGGAGGTATGTATTCAACACGGGCCAGATCTTTATTTTTAGCGAAAGATGATTCATTGTCGACCCAAACGAGAACGATTGTATCAGGAATTTGATTGGAGGTTGCTTAGTTTTCGCAGGTTGACAAGGTTATATGGGACCCGATAGGAATCTTGATGGCCTCCGTGGGGCATGTCAGGGCCAGGGCTCGGGAATCGTACTTACTTACAGTAGAGGGCTTCATAGGACTTGGTGGGCCTCGTGACGGACTTCACATATATCAGAGTTCATAGACTAGCAATTACATATAATAGATCTGTACCACAAGTTACATTTAGGCAGGTTACTTACACAGAAATGATAACAGAAAGAGGATCAACAGATGTATCAACATCGACTGTGAGTAAGTAAACACTCATAGAGAGTGGGAATATCACCGATAATGTACGATTAAGGAGTGTCCGTGAAAGTAAAACCAGGAACATGGAGTGGGGGGAGTAATCTGCAGGCATTCACAAGACTGCCAGTGTGATTCGGCCCCCGTACAATGCACTATCTAGCACAAGTATCAACGTCATATCTATCCAAAAACACAACACCGTATACTGCCCGGAGGTAAGTCCCTGTTCATCTATGAGCGCAACTATACCCCTCCCTTCTGTAGGTTCGAAGACAAGCTCATAACCAGAAGGGACACCTGGATTTGTTAGTCTTGTCGAGGTATAACCACTGCTATGATTGGCAAAAACTGTACAGAATGTTAGATTACGTACCATAACCGGGAACACTGCCACAGTATTGAAGACAAGCGTCAACGTTGTAGGTGGAGTTTGGGACTATGGTGCAAGTAGGTCATCTCCATCCCGGTCATTGTTCCGTACCTGGTCGTAGGTACCAATTGTCTGATACGCGACCAAGTCCTTGGTTGGAAGCCGGACTATGGTGCTGAGTCCGAGAACTAGAACCGAGCTTTTATATGTTGTATGGAAGCAAAAGAGACCTATTGTGGGAAGTTTGGCACGAGCGGCAAATGGGAAGATCATGTGCCCGCTGTTGCCTCAAAGACCTTGATCTGACAAACTTGCAGTCAGCGCAGGACGCGACGTCTCTCAAAAGCGCGTTTGTCGTCCCCTTCCTCTCCTTTGCCAAGCTGCCTTTTTGGGTACTGCTCCTTCCTGTGCTGTTTGCTTTCCTTAAAGTTAACGATCAGTCATATCGTCCTTACGACCGTAATTTCATATTCCTCTACCCATGGCAACACCTTCCAGATCCTCATCAAGTGCAGCCTCAAAGGCGGGCAGTTCAAAATCTCTGAATGATTATGTGCGTCGGATTCAGGCACCTTGAAAGCATGTGGGCACTCATGTGGCATTCATTCTTAGCAACTGGGGGACTCGTTAGGGAAGGGTGCCTTTGGGCAAGTCTATCGTGCGTTATAATAACATATCTCGTGTTCCGTTTCGTATTTGAATACCCCCGCGACTAGGTGCGTTAAATTGGGCTACCGGTGAAACAGTGGCCGTCAAGGAAATACAGCTTAGCAACATTCCGAAAGCTGAACTCGGAGAGATTATGGTGACTCCCAATCCCTGCCATCCACGTTTCCTTACTCATGGCCACCGAACAGTCCGAGATTGATTTACTCAAGAATCTGAACGTAAGCTTATTAAATCACCGCCTAAACATGACATAAAGACCTGCCGTAGCATCCCAATATCGTGAAATACAAGGGTTTTGTTAAAACGCGCGAATATTTGTATATAATTCTAGAGTATGTGTGTTCTTCTCGTTGGGTTTAGCTGACTAATCTGATGCGTTACAGATTCTGCGAGAATGGCTCCCTACATAACATATCTAAACGATTTGGAAAGTTCCCAGAGAATCTTGTTGCCGTGTACATATCCCAAGTTCTAGAAGGTTTAGTGTATCTACACGACCAGGGTGTAATACACAGAGATATCAAAGGTGCAAATATCTTGACAAATAAGGATGGGACTGTAAAACTTGCAGACTTCGGTGTCGCTGCACGAACGGGAGGGGTAACAGATGGTGCTGTTGTTGGAAGTCCATACTGGAGTATGTATATGCACCCTAACTTTTGCTTTTACCCTCCCTAACGGTCAAACCAGTGGCTCCTGAGGTCATTGAGCAGTCAGGCGCGACGACCGCCTCAGATATCTGGAGTGTGGGATGCGTAGTGATTGAACTTTTGGAGGGTCATCCTCCCTATCACACATTGGATCCCATGCCTGCTCTGTTTCGTATTGTTCAGGATGATTGTCCTCCTATTCCCGAAGGGGCGTCTCCAGTTGTGAAGGATTTCCTGTATCATTGCTTCCAGAAAGATTGCAATCTCCGAATATCTGCAAAGAAGCTTCTGAAACACCCTTGGATGATATCTACTCGGAAACAGATGGCTGATGAGAAACACAAATCGACTGACGCAGTTGGCGAGGGCACTACAGCTTCAGATGGAGGTAAAAGACCTGTATCAAACTATAACTACGATCAAGCAGTCCTGAAGGTCCAGGAGTGGAATGAGGCACTGAAATGTCAGTCAACTTGATTATAGATTGGATTATATATTGATGTTTAGCGTAAAAATAGCACCTTCAAGGCCATCCAAACATCCATCCCGCAATACCCGACCCCAATCACCACTGCAGCGACATTCGGAACTTCAACCATCGATTTCTTTGACTTCCATAGCTAGCAATACCTCTGCTGGTCCCTCTGGCTGGAAGGGTGCTCCTTCAGTTCCCAACGGGAAACTAGGCATCAATCTTGCTGAGAAGATCCAACCACTAAACTTTGCCCTACGAACACCTGAAGAACAAACAGATAATTGGGACGACGATTTCGAAGATGGAATATCTTTCACTAAACTACAAGGTCGGTCTTTATTTTAAGCATAATGAACAAAGTTCACTGATGTCTTTCAGCACTTGAGAAGACAACGGCCGATGAAGACAAGCCCGAGATTGAAGATAATGCCCAGACGATTAGGCCTACTCGTAGTCCTGGTGCCCATTCAGTCCCGCTTGCTCAACCACCTTCATCGAATATGATTCCCATCGTAGAAGATTATTCTGACTTGGGTACAGATGAAGATGACCTACGTTTACAAGAGAAGGTTGCTGATTTCAAAGTCAGTTTGTGTACATATTGTCACTGCTCCGCGTTATTAACATCAGGTTCGCGTAGATGAAGAACTCTGTCCGTAGGGGTCTCTTTCATCCTGATGATATCAAAGTTGTCGGCCTCTCTGCTAGTCCACCACCGTTATCTGCACCGCTTCCTGGGTTGGGAAGGAAACCATCCCGACATTCTCTAAGCCCAGCTGGTTCACTACATGGCCATCCGCCAGCTATAACAGCTCACACACGATCTGCCTCCTTATCTGGTGGATCTTTTGGTCGTTCAGAAGCTAAGCGTTTGTTGAACCAGGCAGAATTTGATAAATATGCAGAAGAGGATGACGAGGACTATGAGGATGTCTTTGGAAAACCAAACGGGAATGGTGAGTATTATGCTCGTAAAATCCCAAAAGATATAAATGCATATCCTTCTTCAGCTGCTGAGCAACCAATGCAAACGTTGCAACTAAATACGCGATTATCAAATAAGTCATGGGTAGGTTACCCATCGTCATTTAGATTGGTCATTGTACTAACGGCCAGAAGCTTGGCGACGAACATTCAGATGAGGAGGATCCTTTTGCAGAAGTAGATACCATGCTCTTGCTGTTTGTCCATAGCTTTATCTCAACTTCATGTGTAGATCGACGAAGGCTTCTCAGAAGACGATCTGGAAGCAAATTTACAACGCGACAAGTATGCTCGGTTATGCAACACTGTCAATCAGCTCATCGACGAGCTTACACCTTCTGCCCCTGATTTTCAGTTACGCGATGCTTGCGATCAATTGGTGGAGTTACTTACGCTATCTTATGCGCATCAGCACAACTAACTGGTCAGATTCTTTAGTTGAATATTATATATGAGACCCCTGAAATGCAAAACCAGTTAGTTTCATCCCACGGCATGCTGGCAATTTTAGAAGTTTTGGAGGGGAAGTGTTCGCGTGACATAATTATGAAACTTCTGCAAATTATCAATCTCGTAAGTCGTTCCGCGATATATGACCGTGGGGGTATAACTCAAAGATACTTCCAGCTCGTTACTGTCGATCTCGGATTCTTGGAAAGTTTCTGTTTGATTGGGTGCGTGGTTCTATATACATGGAGAACCAAAGCATTAACTTCTTGCAAATAGTGGTATTCCAGTCATGATGGGTTAGTATTGGCTGGTTTGGTGAACTACTATGAATGCTAATCAGCGTCTTGCCCAGAATTCACTTCTAAAAAGTATCCATCCGAATGCCGGTTGGAAGCTTCAAATTTCATTCGTTTGCTTTGTCATACTTCTGTTCTTACGCTTCAGATGTTCATATCGTGAGTGATGATTATACTTCGTGTACGTCAAGGGAGTTAATTTTGTATAGATGTCGAGGCCTCAAAGTATTGGTCGACCTTTTGGACGAAGATTATACTGAACAAACCGAACTTGTAATTCACGCTCTCAACGGGATTGGTAGCGTCTTTGAGTTACAGAGTCCAACAACGAAGAACGATTTTTGTAGGATGTTTATTAGGGAAGGATTACTAGACCCGCTATCAGCAGCCCTCTTGAACGTTATGGCAAGCCGCGAGGACTCATCGGCTGAAACAAAGATGAAAATAATTCAAATTCTCCTAGTATTCTCTCAGGTGTCGCAGTCAGATGTTCATGTTCGAAATGCTCTTGGCACGAGGAAGGTTGTCAGACGTGTGTTCCGTTCATATCTTTTCATAGCATATATGGGGCTCAACTCCAACAATCAATTTCATAGGTCTTTTGAGGGCTTGTGAGCTTCTAGAACCGGAGTGTTTGGTACACATGCTCAAGGCCGTCAAACACCTATCTATGAATGCCACTATGTTAGAGGTACTTCAGAACGCAAATGCACTAGAAATTCTTATTCGAATCCTCGAAGAGCAATCGACTGGCCCACATAGCACTGTGAGTAGTATAACTGCATCCTAACTTATCTTGCCTGACGTGTGTAATAGGAAATATCCAACCATGTTTTCCAAACATGCTACAATCTCTGTCGCCTGAATAAATCCCGACAGGAGGAGGCAGCACAGGCCGGTATAATTCCCTGCCTGAAACGGGTCATCGAGACAAGTTCTCCGCTCAAGCAATTTGCATTACCCATTCTTTGCGACCTTGCAAGTGCTGGTAAAAGCTGTCGTACCCTTTTATGGCAACATGATGGTATCGCATTATACCTGAAGCTTCTGGAGGATCCATATTTCCAAGTTAGCGCTTTTGAATCAATTCAATCTTGGTAAGCCTTGCGACTTCTGATTATTTGATTCAAAAATCGACCATACCTACAGGCTTCAAGACGAAACATCCCGTGTAGAAGATGAACTGCTCAAGCCAACCTCTCTAGAGGCGCTCCTCCGATGCTTTGTGACTGCAAAAGCTAATTCTTTCGAAAACCTCCTGGAGCCGTTCCTCAAGATGACTCGACTGTCTACCCCTCTTACGATTGCTATGACACGATCGTCTGCATTCTTCCAGCGTATAGTTGACCGACTTGGTCAAAACACCAAAGCAGTAGTACGTCTAAACCTCCTGCGTCTAGTCCGAGGTGTCTGCGAGGTGCACCCCAACCGAGTGATGCTGGTGGAACGCTATGGTCTACTTGGGGTAGTAGAAAACCTGAGTCGTGGAGGCGGCGACGGCGCTGTGCTCTTAAGAGAACTAGCGAGAGAGATTATGCCAACTTTAAAGCCGGTGCTAAAACCTGCCTCATCTGGACGAAGCGCAAACCTGGGGAACGGTGCTAGTCCTGTTGGAGAAAGAAACGATAGAAGCCATGGTATGTCGGTGCAAAAGGCGAACGGACTAGCGCCAAGGAGGGTGCGACGATCTACATCCGAGACAGGACCGCCATCAAACGGCACTCGTATTGGAGAGGGAAGTCGCCCTAGTACACCGATTGATCGTGCAGGTCGTCGGAATCACCTGCGCGGGTTAAGTGAAAGTCCGGCTGTTAGCCCAGGATTTGTCATGAAAGTGACACACCGCAACTCGAATTTGGCCGGGGGAAGTGGTAGGAGTGAGTATAGTGATGCCGGAAACGGGGTAAAGAATGAAGGTGTCCTAGCAGGAAATGAGGGATCAGAAAATGGATATTCCGCACGAGCCGCAGGGGCACAGAGTAAACCCAAGTCTGTCGCGAGACAACGATTAGGAGATATATCATGGCAGAGCCAGGCTGGTGGGCGCGGGCATTAGAGTTTGCCATGTGAAGTTGTGAATAACTAGCACTATATTACTTGTATCATTATTATCCCGGCCTGTTCACATTTGTTCATAACCCACTCATTCCAATCATCCTCCCTTTCTCTTTATACACTCCTTTTTTTCTACGCTTTCCTTGGTTTTAAACGTCCTGACAATCCTTACAGTACAGTCTCTACCCATCTGGATTATTTGCATTAAATAGCATTATATAGTTACAGCAACCAACGAACAATATATGGTATGCATACATATATACAGCTATGGAATGGAAACTCTCAGATTTATGACACTAGGCTTACCTAGTGTTGCAAAATGTCCAGCTGGCCTGAATCTCAATGGTATTATATGACGTCGGGAGGTGACGACCATCGACGAGAATATCGAGTTGTTTCCGTTCTATAATAGTCCGGCCCTCTCCAGTGAGTTTATATTCGGGATAGGGACATTCTAATGTCTTTATTGATCATGCATATATGTATGAATCTAATTAATGTTTACACAGGAATTCTGTCATTTACAAACATTGTCTGAGAAGAACATCTTAAACTTTGTTGATTTCTTGTTTCCAAAATTCTGTACCTTAAAGGAGAAAGAGAAGAAACAGCCGCAATTCGGATAGTTCGCATAAAGATAGTAGTAGTTCTGATAATTGAAGTTATAAACGAAACAAGAATGTAAAGATTACGATTGAAAATAACCGTACAAAATAAGAAGAAAAAATCATTGGAGACAGGGTATGCAATGAATCAGTTTAAGATCTGAAGAGGTGAAAGTGAGCAATCAGTACATAGAGCAAGGAAATTGGAACTTACGGCAAGAAGGACAATGGCTGCAACTATGACGAGAACGATCATGAGACAAGCGGCACGTTTACCAGCTTTACGCTGATAATCATGGGCTGTTGTGAGTTCTTCCGCAGCGGAGCCAGTGTCAGCATTAACAGAGTAAAGATTGCGTTCGATATTGTCTAAGTATAACAAGGTTATTAGCGACGAATATGAATAGAGAGTTAGTTGAAAATTACCTAACATTCCGCCTTGTTGATTAACCAATGTTCCTAGGTCATGGAAGATTTCTGCTAATTCATGTATCCCGGTTTCTATTTCACGAATCTCTGTTTCACGCTCTTGAATGAGTGATTCCTGATAAGCCAATTCGTGAGGAGACAGCTGGGCCTGGAGCATTTGAGCTTGCCGCTGTTCTTGTGCCGTCGGTTGAGGTTCATCTGGCTTCCTAGATACAGAATGCTTGAATGATGAACATAATCTCACAGATGGGACATTAAAATAACCCACGTCGGGTGCTGTTGTTCATCATCGACTGCGAGCTTTACACCTTGCACAACAGTTCTTTGTCGCTCTGCGCTGATCTGCTGAGCACGCTGGAATGCAACAAGGGACAATTGTAGGTCATGAGCTGTCTTTTGAAGGGCATGTTTCTGATGTGGCTACAGGCACGACAGTTATTTAAAGAGAGCTGCGGATGGTAAAGAAGATACACACTAGTGTTGCTTGGAGTGCGGAGAGTTTCTTCAGATCTTCAGAGACTCGTTTCGCCATGTCACGCGTTGACTCTGTCAAATCATGTCTGTATAGAGGGAGCATCACTGGGTCAGGATATGATAAATAAACACTCCACACTCAACCTACAGACTCTTCCTAAGGTTTGCCGAGTCCTTTGCAGTGCCCAGTTGGTCCACAAGCTTTAGAATTCCTTGAACGTTTGCGTTCATCTTAAAAACTTGAAGAGAAAGAGAAGACTGCAAAGTTTGGAACGCTGCATCTTCGCGAGACACAGGCGTAGACGACGAGGTTGAGCGCGCAGGATGGGCTGTGCCCGCTTCGATATCCTGGAAGCTCATGGTATGATTATGTCAGGATATGGAAGCAGAAATAAGAGGGAAAGGAAGACGAAACGTGTTGTACAATGAGGATTGTGGATTGGCAGTGAGTGTCGGTGACAATGAGATGATGATTAACCTGAACTGGGTAATCCACGTGATGACAGTCCATGTGAAGCTCTTGACAAACAAAAGCAAACAAATGGCATCGTTCACTACGACAATCAATCCTTCACAAGGCTTTCATACACTATCAAAAACAGTTCTGTCTTTCCATCCTTCATTCAACCTTGCTCAATGTGATCTTTATTTGCTCTACTCTTTACCTCCCCTGCTCATTATAGACCCCTACGAACTCGCTAATCGTCATGCTTCTTTTACGTTTAGACTTTGGAATAATAAAGATTTGGAGAAGCCTGTCTTTGCATTAGACCAACAACCAACACTATTATTGTTGAACATCGCAAAAGGCAATGTCAACCCCTCACCAGATGATGGCCAACTGGACTCGGAAGTCGAAGTCCCAATGCATCTACGTTATGGCGAATTGTCCTTTTCTGATGACACACATCAAGTTGAACGAATAGATTGGCCGAGAGCATTTTGTCGTTACCCATCCACGCGTGAGTTCACTAATGTTACCATTGTATTGACTCTCTAATTCCGTCTTGGACACAGCCCACATTCCCCATACGCACCCCAACAAGCCCCTTCCCGAACCAATTCTTGGGATGCTCAATAACTCTGAGGTTACCTTTTTGGATATCCCACCGTCACCCACTGTTCGGTCCCATTATGATATCGTTCGCGTGCCGCAAGGTCAGAAAGCAGACCTTGCGTTTGTTGAGACTGGGACTGCAGTTGTTGTGTTAATCTGCTTTGCATGGATACTACGAACATCTTTTCGGGTCGCGAGGAAACTACAAACAGCCAGCATCTCCAAAGCGGAATAAGGAGTTTGTCTACAGAATGCTTGGGATGGGTGATGAAACAAAGCAGGACAATTGCATGAAATGTCATTATTTATATGCAATACATCTATTTCAGAGTTCTTGGTATTAATTCTTGACTAGCTCTAGCCCTCATCGTCAACAATTGCAGGAATGTAGAAAGTGAGAACACCCCCAGCATCTTCAACATCCCCAACATAAACATACAAAATCATGCAATGATTATGGCATATGCCTTGATTGACGGCTGTCAGGCTCGCGTTATGTGAAAAAAATGGCAACATACATGCTATAGTTGCTCTAGAAACAACATGGCTATTAAGAAATTTGAGAAAACTTCGGATAGAAAGAAGCACTGTGAAAACTTTGTCGGGATCTGGAGGAACATTATTTGCTTCCTCTTCTGGATTGTCGCTTTGAGCTGCAATGGAATGACGTGAGATGTTGGCAACTAAGAGAGAGCAATGATGTTACCTCGTGGATTAGTACAATTCCTCCATTCAGTATCGACCTTCACGCCCTCTGTATTGATAGAAATCCACAATCTACCTTTGTTGTTTGCGCGGACTGCAAGAATATCAGACATAGGACGCATCCTTTCTACGATCGTCCTCAATTTTTGTAAAGGCGGGAGAACGACATGCACCTATAAAAATCCACTTTAGCAATAATTCACATATATAATGACCGAAGAGAAATTTACATCAGGATCTGGACAAAGAGGCTCTGCCATTCGTGCCACATCACTTGGTTTCAAAATCTCGATCTTAACATCATGTGCAACTCGCACCCTTCTCCCTACCCTCGTAAAGCCACTTATTTCAAATAAAAGAACGGCATGGTCATGTTTCTTTGCTAGTTTCATGACCACTTCGTCTGTCTCGAACGACGAAGTTGATGTGGGGGAAGACGAAGAGGTGGCAGAACGCAGAGCAGATAGAAGCGCTTCTGGGGAAAGAGAAATAGTAATCTCATTATCTGAATTTGATTGAATGCGATAGTTGACGAATAGTGTGTCGACTTTGACTTGTCTAGGGAATTGCGTTTGTTAATGCTCATTTCTTTTGAAAAGAAAAGTATGGAAACCAATCGCACGTCCAAACCTGTATGCCTCCCTCGTTTGCTTCACTATTGCAAATGATATGCATTATACTTTCTGTTAGTTTGATGATACATTTCTTTTGCAACTTTTCGATAGCTTGAGTGATACCTGAGGAAATGAAGATAGAAAAGGTAGGTCACTTGGATGGCACCAGACCTTGACTTGGAAGTACTAACGAAAGAAAGTTGCGACGTCTTGAATTCCTGCACGAAATCGCATTGTTCTACATCTGAAGCAAAGTGGACGCGAAGGATATTTACGAATAATTATAATAATTATTAATTGATGTATTGTTTGGCAATGACATGTATAATAAACAGAAGCTGATCAATGATCAGTATTCAGTAGTAATCAACATATTATTCCCTTTACTTTAATACAATGCCAAGACATATACTCTCCCATGCACTCCAAACCCCAGCCATTAAGAAGCTCGGGGGTAAGCGCATTGTTCTTGCATCGAATAGTCCCAGAAGGTTGGAAATTCTCCGTACAGCCGTTCGTCTCCTACCACAGACTCTCTTCATTTCGTGACAGCTTATGTCTGTTCATGACTTTACCAAACTGGAATCTACGACGTAATTGCACTATAGGGAATCAATCCTGATGTTGTACCATCTACATTTGAAGAGAACTTGCCAATAAGTTCTTTCCCTGATATCCACGAATATCCTGTCTCGACTGCAACCCACAAGGCAATTGAAGTATATGAGAGGCTGGTGGTATGTCCTACGTCTATCATGAAATACTCAAAGCTAATATTTGCTATTCTTAGGAACAAAACCCGGATGATGCCCCAGATCTAGTGATAGGAGGCATGGTTTTCCTTACCCCCCGAAAGAACTATATCTCACGTCCCAAATAGCTGATACAGTAGTTCTAACGCACGCTCAGCCATTGACCACTGATGTGGGATATTCCATGTTACCTCAAACAAGCCAGGAACTACTGGAGAAACCAACTTCCAAAGAGGACAATATGCGCATGCTGTTGGACATGAATGGCGGGGTCTGTGAAGTGGTGACAGGCGTAACCGTTGGTAAGTAATGACTAATAACCAGCATAAACCAGTGTTAAATCTTACACCGCGATATGTATACAGTGTATCCAATTCTTATGGCCCCTGGATATCAAGTCAGGTAAGCCATATATTATTAGAGTGAACCGTCGAGTTAAGACTGATAGCATCAACATAGGTCGATAGACGAGCGTACTTTAGTGCATTTTGCAGATAGCCCGCAACACATAATACAGGCCTACGTCGATAGCGGCGAAGGTATTGATCGAGCTGGTGGATTCGCTATACAGGTACGCAACGCTAGTACGACCATAAAGCACACAACTTTGACAACGAACGTCCATATTTTCAGGGATTAGGCGGGATTCTCGTTCGCAAGATTGACGGAGATTACCAAAATGTAGTAGGTTTCCCATCAGCGTCGTTTTTCAAACTTTTGGATCTACTGGTAGAAGAAGATGAAGATTTTTTGTCTGTATAGTTTTTTATATGGCTCTTAACATCCCCTATTCATCATAAAAACCCCGAGCACTCTAATAACGGGCCTCAGAGAGAGCAGTGAGTTGTAATTAATCGTTAAACATTTTCATTAGGATATTGTCTATGAGTCTAAATGATAAACTCTATCTTCGCTGCACATCGCCTTTATCAGCAGTCAAACCTCCCCCTGGAAATGTCCATCACGAGGCTTGTGAAATCTGCTTTGGAAATTCCATGTTTATCAATTTCCATATCTCTCAAATACGACTGCACATGTTTGGGCTTAAGTTGTGACAGACTGATTTTCAGATGGCGCCCTTCGAATCCGGCGGAAACGAGTGCCTGGTACACATTATCCTGATAATTTGCTGTCGACCGTTGGAGAAACTCCTTAACGGAAGTAAATCCGTGACGTTGGAAGCCACGAGATGACATGACAATCACACCTCCGCTGGTACAGTTTTCGGTAGGGTGGGTTCGGGGTTTCTTTCTCTTGCGAGAACGTTGTTTCTCAGTGGGGCCGACTGGGGTTGATGAAGGATTTACTGATGGTATGATACGAGGTGACACGGGCGCGGATCTAGCAAGCACATTGTAAGACTCTAGTGTCAGCTTGGTAGTTAAGGAATCAATGATAATGGTACATACTCCTGATGCGGTGTAGGTATAGAATTTATTCCCGACACAGAAGGAAGGGACGGCGCTGTGGTAGGAATCGATTGAGTACGAGGTGGCGTTTCCTTATTGTCGTTTCCTGATTGCACGAGTTGTGGAAGAACATCATCAACTTCCTATAATGAAACTGAGTACAACTACCGGACACTGTAGAATTAAGTCGGGCTGACCATGCTATCAGGCAACGGGCCAGCAGCTGTGATTGCATGCGCATTTCCTCTCTTATTATGCACCCGATTCCTATGCGCAAGGAGAACTACTGGGGGAGGTGGTAACGCACGAGGTCGTCGAGATGAGGGTGGAACAGGGGTTTTTCTATGCACTGTCCTATCTGATACAATCTCTGCACCTCTAACAGGAGCCGAGGTTAAAATCGCCGACTGTTGGTTTCTAGTCGGCTGGTGGCTGGGTCGTTGGCTAGGCGTAGCTCTTGGAGTCATTGGATTGTTGTTTTCGACGTGCTTGATATAATAAGAATGAGTATACTCATAATACTTGGACATACGACGATTCACGAAACACACACCTGCTGAGATGAGCTTTGGGCGTTAACAAAAGTGTTAGGTAGTGCTATGCTAGTGCCTGCTTGGCCTTGCGCCGTTGTTGAATTTTGTCCACTTGTGCTTTGATTGCGCGGCGAGCGCCTCAATCCAATGGGTGGGACAGAAACTGTACATCTCGACGGCGGCACAGTCTGGTGTCTGACTGAAGTACTTTTTGGCCGTTTCTGCTGAGCAGATTTTCCAGTTTCTTTCTTCCTCCCCTCCTGGAATACGTCTTAGTCAAGAATAAAAACACAGCTTGTGATGTAAGCTCACGTTTAACTGCGCGATGTCCCCTGATGATCCGTATTTTATTATAAAAGATGTATCAAGGAGAGCAAAATCTCTCGAAGCATCTGTCTTGCCTTGATCATCTTCTTTTAAGAGACGACGGACAGATTGGGGACTACAGCCCACAATTTCTGCAATCTTTGGGACTGGTCGATTTCCAGTTCTATATAGAAATCGAATGCATGCGCGCATCTGGTCTGTCAAGCGTCTTCGCTTAGCAGGCCCACTAAAGTTTCTTCAGTGATCCAAACGACAGCAGAAATTCAGTATGGGCTCACCTGTTTGCGTCAGAAATCCTGGCATGGCGTCCCAAGTCCCTGACACTCTGAGTTATAGGAGTGGATGGCGGCTCGGTGATATGACACCAGCCGCTCTTCGATTTTGGTGATGAAGTTGGGACATAGTCCTCGTCGAGTTGATCCTCTTCATCTTCGGAGCTCGAGGCAGATACGGGCGTCTCGTATCGGGTCCGCATGATTGAGTTTGGGCGACTGGTAATTCAGATCCAAGTGCTTAAATAGAGTGCAAAATTTATTCAGTGGGTCCATTCCGCCAGGATACCTACTAAATAATAGGTCAGGGCCATTTCTCTATACCACGCTTTTGGAGGTGGAGCGTTTGGTCAAGAATTCTCCAACCATTATAACAATTACACTACCGCGATCTGAGAAAGTGGTCCCGTTGGGTTGTGAGGGGTGTTATTAGCTGGAAAGTCCTGATAAACATACACTTTTAAGTCCCAAGGACCGACAGACGCTCACATTGCTGGATTATTCTGTAACTTGGCATTTGGTTCGTATACGTACAACTGATGTCCATATCTCCACTCGAGCTCCAAAGGGTCTAGTATTTATTCGGATTGGGTGAGAGACCCGTGTTATCGTTAGACATTGTTGGATGATGGGATGACAAAGCAGATGCTTAATCGCAATATAAACGGAGTTGCGCCATATGGACATCAACCGAGACGTTCTCTTCAGCATATTCCACGCCACTAAAAGTAGATGTTTAGCCGCCTCCAGAATCTTCTTTCTCGACCTCCTCCGAACCTTGCTTCATTTAGCACTCAAATGTCTTGTAAGTACTATGCTCCCTTTTCTTGCACTGGCCTCATCCCTTAATCCAATGTAGCTCAAGGTCAACCCGAAATCGCAACTTTCGCAGCTGGATGCTTCTGGGGTGTCGAACACATTTTCCTCAAACACTTTCCTCCTGCACAGAACAAAGGTATTTTGAAAACAACCGTCGGCTATACGGGAGGAAACCCCATTGTCACAAACCCCGATTACAGAACTGTCTGCACTGGAGCCACAGATCATGCTGAAGCAATCAGAATCGAATTCGATCCAAATATCGTGAGCTATGCTACGCTCGTAGGTACGTGGTTGGCATCTTCTTTCGATCGAAGCTGATCCTAACGTACCTGACCATCAGAATTCTTCTATCGCACCCACGATCCAACCACAGTCAATCGTCAAGGGGGAGATACTGGCACACGTAAGTTTGGCTTACACATGAATTGTGTCGCTTCTGAAGAGGAAACTGGTATAGAATATCGCTCAGCGATCTTCACCCACTCATCTGAACAGACAGAGATTGCGAAGCGCGTGACTGAAGAAGTTGCTGCTAAGCATTTTACACCAAAGGGAAAAAAGATCGTCACGGAAATCCAAGAAGCTACTCAGTGGTGGAACGCAGAAGACTACCATCAACTTTACCTGATAAAGAATCCAAGTGGATACCAGTGCCCTACTCACAGACTTCACTGGTAGTTGCTTTGTAGTTGGAAGAGTGTGTAATGCACTTGTAGTATCTTTAATCAAGTTCATTTATGTTATGTGTTACTTTGTTACTTTACACAAGCCATCTGCATCCCATCTTTCACTTCCAACACCAGCTCTAACTATGAAAAGATCAGTAGGGTCATATTTTTCCTTAATCTTTGATAATTTGGCATAGTTTGGTCCAAAGAAAGTGCTCTCAAAATTTTCTTCTAATGAATCTGCTTCGTTAGAATAAGTCCCACTGTTTGGACCTGCGATTGATTCCAAAATTGATAGCTGTTTCCTCATAAATAGAGTTTGGTTCGCGTGTACTTCGGGAATTGTCGCCTGATCACTCCATTGGTTTGCCAATATAACCTGTAGAAAGTGATATGACTTCATGTGCCACTCCATATACCGAAGGCAAATTAAACACCCACAAGAGCTTTAGCAGTCCTCCATGCTGGGGTAACAGCGCTCGAAAGTCCTGCAGTCTCAGAAACTTTCCCTGTCAAGCTAGATATTAATAACCTTCACTAACCCGAAAACAACGGAAGCTGTCACCCACCTCCTGCCACAAAATTTACAAGAATGCTGAAGATATAACCAGTTATCAAGCGATCGAGGAGAGTAAATCAGGACATATACTAACTTCGTGACACCACCCTTCAGCATCTTATCGTATGCCTCCTCGATCTTGCTAGGTTGTTTGTATGCGGAAGAAGGTACGAACCTGGATCCGAGAACCATGTTCCCTGGTGAGACGTCGTCCGGGACCGTCAATAAATCGTTGATATCTCCAGAGGCAAACTGTTGTTGAACTGAGACCCCCGGGATTGCTTGGACATCGTCTACGAAATTTTTGAGAATTTCCGCAGCTTGGGTAGTGTCGACATTGGGGATGTATGTTTGAGTAAATATTGTCGGTACGTTAGGTTGTCCAAGCCCCCCAATTCCGGTTAGAGTCAGATAAAAGTATTGGCCGACTTGGAACTTGTCCCATTCGAATATGTGTTTCGCGTGTACATTAGCCACTTTAGCTAGGGTGTTAGTGTTATTTGAAGTGATAACCATGGTTGAAAGAACAGCATTGAGAGTTGGGAATGTTCTGAATGTAGCTGAAACTATGACACCCCAACTCCCCGCCCCTCCTCCACGTATTGCCCAGAATACTAGATATATATAAATTAATAGTAAAGAGAGTCGGATGCTATAGAATCCTCACGATCCGAGTTTTCTGCTTCGTTAACTTTGACAAGGTCGCCATTCGCTAAAACAACTTCCAGTTCTTTGACCTACGTTAGTTAATCGTGAGCAAGCCAAGATAAAATATGGTACCTAAGCAGTTATCAGCTGCGAGTCCTAACATTGGCGACATAGGAGAATGACCAGCCCCTTGTACATAGCCACCGGCAATAGCAGGTGTTGCGGCACCAGTTCCATGAGCAAATCGTCCGTGTGCTTTATTACTTCGGTACATATTCTGAGTAGACACCCCACTGCCGACTGTCAAGGCTGGACCAAAAGAACTCTTTCCAACGACAAAATTGTTGGTGTATTCAATGCTTTGGAGTTTATGGGTTGAAATCAAAAGTGAATTTTTAGCAGCTGAACGTCCGAGGTAATCATGACCTGAAGCTTTGATAGCTAAACGAAGGTTGTGTGCCTTCGCAAACTTCACTCCTTGCTATTTAGGATGACATCAGGAAGTCATTAATAGCATCCTAAAACGTTACATAAGTACCTGTATGTCAATGGCAGTCTCTGCAAGGACAGCGAAGAGTGGCACATTTCCTTGACCACATACTTTCGATTCAAGTATACATAGCGATGGCGGCTTGGAATCATAATCCTATATTTGAAGAAAAAGAAATCTCAAAAATGTAATTAAGCAATGCATTTTACAGACCTGCTCCCAATTAAACTAGATTACCAGAACGGTGAGTTTGTGGGAAAGAAAATATAACTACAACACAATACCTGGAGCATGGACCCGGGAATCTCATTCCGAAACAAGGCACTCGTAAATTGTTCATTGGTACAATTTCCAGCCGGGAGGCTTCTGCAAAACTCTACGGTCGGCACGGCATTCACAAGCTTGCCAGAAATAGACGCATTGAGCGCGGTCCATTGCGCAGATGTTGGAAAGCCAGGGTTTCCAGGTGTATTTCTGCATTGCACATTAGCGTGAGAAACACGTCCCAGAGATATGAAAATAAGTAGAGGAGCGAGTGTGGAATACATAAGTACTAAGGTTTAAGGTAACATACCCCCTCATTTATATACCTCTGTAATGAGCCCTTGACACAAGTCTATTGATAGACCTGTCAACGACCACCTGCATCTTGTGGCTGATTGTACCTTGTAGTCGAGACATGCCAGCCGTGAGGAGATTATGGGCGCCGTATTACTTGTCACGACCATGTTTCGACTGCAATGTACACCTGATTGACGTAGCCGGGTACCGGGTGGCGCGACGGCGCCACACGGGCCGGTAATAAGTCACACCAGTATTGCTTCTTATCTCTAAACTTTCAGAAAACATATTTCTATTTCTGCCATTACTTCATGACGAAGGTGAATTCGAGCAACACAAATATATTGAAAAAAAGGTACGAACCTTTTATTTGACATAACCTGAGAAATAACTGTTCACTAGTAGCACTGACAGTTTCAACTTGCCGAAATACATTCAGGACAACAAACTCTGAAAAAACTCACAAAGCGTTGCCTTATATGTCAAAAAACCCTTCAAAATCCCATGAAACCTGAATGTGAACATTTGAGATCGATAAGACCCCCTACTGGAAGTAGCGGGAATGAACTAAATATACCTATGAGATCGGGAATAAGTAGATGCTCCTCAAAGCTATGCTATAAATACTTAAACGCAGGAGGAATATGGGCCATACATACTGTGTGAGGTTAAACCCATCCAAGTTGGGTTGCTAAGCAGTTACGTGTTCCAAAAAAAGCTAGAAAAGTAGATGCTGAATAGTGAGACATACTTACGTTTGTCCGGTTGAACACTTGTAGTAAACCCTCACTACGCAGACTACTGTCTTTACCCATAATGGCCAATGTATTTTCACTTGATCCCCCTCATCCCGGAACTCCTATCAGTCGTTATCGACAACTCTCCACTTTGGCTGGTATCCATGTGTCTCCTATTCAACTTGGTGCCTTGAGTATCGGTGACCAGTGGCACAAATTCGGTTTGGGTGCTATGAGTAAAGAGTCGAGCATCAAACTTCTCGACACTTACTTTGATATGGGCGGTAACTTTATCGATACTGCAAATGACTAGTAAGTTTGATCATTATCTGATTGATCAGTCGAGATCTGAAATTTTCGGTTGAAGTCAAGCAGGATCTTCAGAAAGAATTATCGGCGAATGGGCTGAAAAGCGCGGAATAAGAGATCAGCTATGTATCGCAACCAAAGTAGGGTCTTCACCTAACTTTGGCACATCTTGCAGACATTGATTATTGGGGCAGTATTCAGCAGGGTATAAACGAGCCGATCCGTCCATCCAACAAAAACCTATGTACGTCGGTAACAATGTGAAAACGATGCATCTCTCTTTCGAGGACTCCCTCAAGAACTTACGCACCAATTATGTCGACATATTTTACGTCCACTGGTGGGACTTCGATACTAGCATTGAAGAGATTATGCGCGGTCTTCACAGACTCGTAATGCAAGGCAAGGTTCTATACCTGGTTCGTAGCCTTATGATATATGTAACACTTGGTCTAGATAACTTACCCTTTTCACGCTTAGGGTATATCTGACGCGCCAGCGTGGATTGTTAGCAGAGCGAACCAGTATGCCCGAGATCATGCATTAACTCCATTCTGCATCTATCAAGGACTGTGGAATGTAATGGAACGTTCTTTTGAGCGTGACATCATCCCCATGGCCAAATCAGAAGGTTAGGCTCATGAACAATCATACTAAGGTGTTCTTTGTTGATATAAAATGCAGGAATGGCTCTCGCTCCTTGGGGAGTCCTAGCCTTCGGAAAGATTAGATCAGACGAAGAAGAGGAAAAACGTCGTCAGACTGGAGAGAAAGGTCGTCAAATGTTTTCCCCTGAGTGGGAACGAAATGAAACAGAGAAGAAAGTGTGCCAAGCTCTAGGAAAGGTTGCAGGAGAATTGGGCACCAAATCCATCACAGCGGGTCAGTTCTCATTTACCACTTTTGATAATATGAAATTGAGCGGGCTTTACATCAATCAGTTGCTATTGCATATGTAATGCAAAAAGCACCGTACGTGTTTCCCGTTGTTGGAGGACGTAAGCCCGAGCATCTACAGGCAAACTTAGAGGCCCTTGAGTTAACGCTAAGTGAGGAACAAATCAAATACATCGAGAGCATCGTTCCATTTGAACCAGGATTCCCTATCAACTTTGTCGTAAGGAACTTTCATACTTTAGGTGACGCCTGTTTGGCTGATTTGATTTCTGAAAAACAGGGTGATGGCACTGCACACGTCGTAGCTGATGCTATGATCTTCGAAAAACGTATTTTGGTGGAACCTCTTCGACCTGAAGGTAAGAAGTAGATGGAGAAGGGGGAAAGGCTATGGAATGAAGAAGAATTCATACACAAAGTATGTATCAGCAGTATTAGAAAGAATAGGTGAAACTGGAGAAGAATTTGTCGACTATATCAAAGGTTTGAAGTGCGAATTTCAGCTCGAATGCTATAGAAGTGAACGCAAACCTGACATACCATATAAGAAACCTGATTAATCTTGGGGTAGAGTCTATAACCACTTAGGATCATCCGCGTTTAATCCCTTGGGCACATATCCCATTTGACCTTCTCTGGCTGGTGTAACAGATAGGATAGCGGGATGACTGAGTGATGTCAATTTAGTACCTTCGTTTTCTAGTATCCAATCCACACTGAGAGAGTGCAGTTCTGGATCCAACGGCATATGTCTCCGGGGGAAAATACGCCTGACACCAAAAGCCTGCACTGGGGGGAGACGTCCCAATGAACGAATCCATTGCCCAACGGCCGCAAGCGAGACCCGTACCTCCCACGAGCCTCCCTCCTTCACATTAGATAACATTATATGTCAGGTTAGCCTGACATCGAAGAAGTGATACACGCACGGTGATTGTTTTGCAAAGCGCAGCGTTAATACCGAATGCCAAAAAGTATCCTGCCGCATGGTCAATTGCTTGGAATGGGAAGGGTCGTGGGTGGAGGTCTTTATGTTCGTCATTGGGCAACGACAGAAAGTCGCGATATGCCTCCGCTTCAGCCATGTTGAATCCCATTGCTGTTTGTACAAGGGAATCAAACTACAAAGAGAATGTCAACACAATTCCCGAGGTTTGTGGGAGTAGGACTTCTATACTCCGCGACGATCTTTCCAAGGTCCTTTCCAGCCCCACGCTGTAAGATTTGCATAAATGATGCCTGGACGCAAAGAAGCAAGTTTAGTCACTCCGAATCCTTTCTCCTCTAATCCTCCTGGCCGATAAGCCTGCATGAAAACATCTGTCTCTTTCGCTAGTCCAAGAAGAGTTTCGCAGTCAGACGACGATGTAAGGTCCAGCTGGGTCGTACGTTTTCCAAGTGACGTTTCAACATCCAAAAGTGGAAGGGTAGGAAGGTTTGGTGAAGATACTAGTAGGACATCTGCACCATGCACTAACAGGACAATTTTCGTTTCAAATTATTTGTAATGATTCAAGATATACCGACCAGCCAGGGTTCTTCCCGCAACAGGACCAGCAAGAACTCTGCTCAGATCCAAAACGCGAATACCATCCAGTGGGCGTGAGGAATTAGCGTCTGCCTCCCTCTTCGGTGCTTCACCAATCTTGGTAAGACTAACGGGTGGGATACCGGATAGAGAACGACCATGAGGATGCAGATCCCATTCTCTAAATGATCGAAGAACAGTTACACACATCCCTCTGGATGCAGCCTCCGTTTCGAATTCAACAGCATCCCACCGTTTTATGTGGTCAGACACTATATCTCTCGTGACCGAAGGCGTATCAGGGATACCAAGGATATCTAGTTCACCACTTCTATGACTATGCCATGATAGTTGAGCTTCAATATCGTGCTCTCGGTCGGAGGTTGTACGTACTGGGGAAAGTTTGTGTGTATTCGAACATAGTTGTCATCTCGTGTTTGATAATATCCAGCAATACTGTCCCAAAATCCCTCTGGCGGAAACTCGCCATTTATCATATAAAAAGCCTCGCCATCTGTGGTTGAAACAAGTACATGTAGATCCAAGGGGTCAAGATATCTTCGTGTGGTAAGGTCCGGATTCACTGACGGGAAGCAAGGACAGCATGACGTGCATCTACTGTCACATCTTGAATAACACCAGTTCGTAACGTATGGAAGTTGGCCGCAGATAATCCAGATAGGCCAATTGCAGTCTACCTTTCGTGTTGATTTTTCATTCCACAAAACGACAAAAAGGTTTAGTTTACCTGAACTGCGGTTGCTAGTTTGAATGATGAGTTGATTGCAGAGTCTGAATCACCAGTTAAAATCAGATGAGAAAGCTGTTCCTCGGGCAGCCCCAACGCGAGCCATAGTTGTCGAGCTTGATGTTCATGGTTTATGGAAGACATCCGATCGGGTTTTACTACAACACAGTCAAGGAACTTCAAATTCGAATTCCGCTGGCTTTCAATTCTAGTGTCATGACTCATTTATTTCCCCATCCAAAGCGGCAACAGGTGCTCAACGTTCAACATTCAACACTCGGAATCACTTTAGGAATGCTACTGTTGAACGAGGTGGGAGAAGTGATTATATGCTAATACTTAGAGCAAGATCATTAATCTGCTAGGATGATATTGTCCTAAACATCATGGTATCAACCGACTCTGGAGCAAGATATGAATCCTTGTACTGGTGGAGATGGTATGAATGAATTGAACCAAATGCCAGGCCCTCAGTGAATAAGACTTCAGCATCATTGACATACAGGTTGACTGAGGGTCTTTTTATTATTATTGATTGTTAAGTTGTAGCGACTAGATATGTCAAGGCTGATGCGCTGATGTCCAGACTGAGCCTCCTACAGGATCACTTGGATTGACGCAGTTAACAATTACTTCTCTATACGGTATAAACAAGACATTTCTGAAAAACCATTTTCAGTTGACTCAATAGATTTCCGTAAGTATTCCCATCAAAAAGCCCCTGTGTTTTTTCACCCCAACCATGCTTAGAAGACTCAATGTAGAGACAGCTAAGTGAGGGGTGCACGCAAAGTGGAAATACGTTAAAGTATAATAATTGATTGCTGCACATCTTCGCGCATCATGGGGAAGATGCACGGCTATTAATATTCCAATTCTTTTCCCACTCCGAATTCTCATGAGCCGTGGCCACCCACTCTCCGGGTCTTATCGTCTCATGAGAATCACTGCATTCTTTGGCATGTTATCTGCATGAGTGGGTATTATTGTTTTGGTAACCATGAGGTAGCACATTGACTAGCATGACCATCAGAACTTCGTAACGGCTGATGCACATGGTCCAGAGTCTCTTGACATGGAAGGACAAAGTTCTCGGTTTTTGAACGCTGCAGCCATTGGATTCGCTATAAAATGTAGATCGTCCTGCTTGCAACATTTTCCCTTGTCCTTATAATGGCTCCCCTGCCTCTTGCTGTACTTGCGGTGCTACCACTATTAGCATTTTCGGCTCCATCACCCGCTGCTGGGGATCCATGTACTAAAATAGCTGGAAAGCAATTTGTTCCTCCTGCCGATGCGCTTGCTTGCTTGAAATCGTTTCCGTTCAATGAGACGCTTCGAACTAATGTGATGGACAACGTCGATCGTATTTTCGACTTTTTTACTTTTGAGGATTATTATTTGAACTCTCCACCTCCGTTCCAAGAGTCTACAGATAATATTCGTCAATCCCTGGCTAGACTTCGCCAAACTCGATATGCCGTATGTTTCGTTCTTGTCTGCTTGAATTTTGACAATTAGTGATATCCCAACTAATCAGACTGACTATGACTTCAGCACGGACCTGTACAGTTTCACAACTCAGCTCAATGATGGGCATACACGTTAGTAGTAACTATTATAGGATTTGTCGGGGTATTAATAACAATATTTACCCAGGCTGGTTCCCCGATTGCTATACCAGTTTTCAGAATATTTTGCCTGCCCCAGTCATTAGCTTGGAGGAGAATGGGGTCCAAAATGTCTTTATTGCTCCTGACTCTGTTGAATTCCTCAGTCTACTTGGTACCAGTTTCACAAGTTTCTTCGACTCCATAAACTTCGACTGGAAGCGCCTCGCTGGCGCCAAGGTTCTCTCAATAGAAGGGCAAGATCCATACGCCTACGTTGACAAGATCGCAAGGACAGTTTCAGGGAACTACTTAGATCATGGAGTGCGAGTCAACTCGGTCTTCACTAGTTATAGAATCTCCAACACAGATTTCTCGCAACGTCTTGGTGATCTTGCTGGGCCGACTGGTGTTGCACAAACGTCCTTAACGTTCGATCTGCAGGTTGTCGGCTCCAAGAAAGCTGAGAGAGTTGTAGTCCCATACCTCGCGAATTTCATAGGTGCTCCTTTCACAGATGGGGAATCATTGTAGGTCTTTGTGGTTCTATTTTGTTTTTGCTCTCAGAGTGACGCATGCATTCAACAGTTGGGCAAACAACTGCGCTGCTAATGAAAATACAAATGGTGTTGACTTAAAAAGTAGTGCCTCTACCTTCAGGAAGGGGTTACGCAAACTCGCAAAAGCACAAATCATCGATAAGTCCACATCAAACGCCGTCGGACTGCCTCCGCAATTTATACCGACCGCACCCCCAGTTGATGGTAGTACTGGTGTCATCAAGTCATTCATACTGCCAGACAAGGAGACTGGTGTGGTGAGAATGTTTGAGTATGACAGCTCCGTGATCTTACTAAAATCCGTTTAGATGTTTGTGGGATCTTTTGGGGGAGATTTTGATGCTTTTCAGAGTGATACAGTCGCAGCAATCACAAACTTCAAAGCTGCTGGCGTTTCTCGACTTCTAATCGATTTGACTAACAATGGAGGTCAGACGTGATATCTTCATCATGAGCTGACATTGCTGATGTATGTGTATGTATCATAGGAGGTTTTGTTTGTCTTGGTCAGTTCCTGCACCAGTACCTGGCCGGTCTCAACTTCGGTTATCCGTAAGTTTTGGAAATATTAACTGGGCAAGCAGTGACTGAACCGGGCTCATTATGACAGTGGATTTGTCTCAACAAGCCGTGCAAACAAACTGGCTCAGAAAATCGTCACAAGTGACATTGCTTTAGGTTTAGATAGTTCCTTGACCTTCTATTCAGCGGATAACTGTGAGTCTAGGTCAAACCACACTTTATATGGTTATTTATAGTATTGCTTTTCAAGGGGCATTCCTCAATGGCACCCAGATGCCCAGTAATTTCGACTACAACACACCATCTGCACCCTTCATAGTCAACGGCCGCGAAGATCCGACCTCACAACGTTTCCATGTCAGTTCTTTGGTAAATTCGTGTTTGCTTTTCTCATAGATTCCGCCTTGCCACAGGATACTTGCGGACTGAGTTTCTCACAGCCAATTCCAGCTACACCTCCATTTGACCTAAAGTGAGATAGCCGAATCTGTAATCAAAAATGCTGCTGACACTTATTCTGTAGTAAAGTTGCCATTGGTGATTGCTTTACTGTTTATTTTTTTCTGCTGACATTTAAACTCTATTTTTGTAGTGAGCAATGGTGACTGCGCATCAACATGTGCTATGTTTAGCACCTTGATGAATGAACAGCATGGAACCAAGATCGCTGTATTTGGCGGAAAACCTGGGGAAAGAATGGAATTCAAGGGTAAATTATTTCTACCATGATCAGTTTGTCGACCATCAAAGAGCTTTATAAAGGAATGGCTGGAAACCAAGTGTTGGAATGGTTTGATCTTGATACAGAAATCAAGACAGCTGGTTTGAAAGCCGTATGTCATTCTCCCTCCATAATTTGCCCATGTTTCTTACACCGATACATCATTCAGGACCCTTTGGCTCCCCCTGACTTGTGAGCATTGCTTATAATTGCTATTGTTTTCCCACTTTTTAAGTATATTCTTGTCAGGTTGGTATCTGGAAATATGCGGTGGGTGTTCACAATGCTATAACTTTATCCTATATCTGACAAGTCTTCACCATCACTCAGCCACAACTGGAGAACTGGTAAGTATCTCCATAGTAGCCACATAATTAATCTGATTGTCATATCTTCTAGCGTGGAGCTTCTTCGATGAAAATAGACCAATAGGTATGGCGCTTTCTCCTAGTGTTTCTGTAAAACTCCATGTTCTATCCAGCTTATGTCTCGGAGTTGCCAAAACGTGAGCTGTTATACTCTAAAGCAAGGTAGATAAATATTGAGTCGTTGATCAGTCCGGTTCCCCTACACCAATGAAACCTACAACAACCCACAAAATCTGTGGACTTTTGCGTGAGCTATAATCTCCTTGCATAGATTTATTATTGAGTCTTACTGGTGGATTGAAACAGGGCGAGCAAGTTGTTTGGTTGAGAGGCTGCAAGTTGAACAGCTCATTCGTTGATTATCGGAAAGGGGCATTTACTTCGACATGTATTTGTTTCATGACAATGACAAAATGGTGCTAATTCCATCAAAAATATGAGTTTATCGATCTGGAAATTGCATCTATGGTGAATTGCAGCTCTTGTTATAGTGATTAAAAAAATCCGCATGGTGACCCCTAAAAAGAACTCTACATGTAATAAAAATGCACTTGTACACATTCGAAGATGTTCGTTTCTGAGTAAAATTGAGGTCCTCGGGTGTTTGGTTACAAATAACGTAGGTGCTCGCCCCATTCACTGATCCCAACAAGAGGAGGTATAGATGGGACCCTTATTCTGCAAACCTTCATACCTCTCCTCTAACACGATAAACTATTTTCCTATAAAAGATTATCTTTTGACTTATCAGCAAGCTCGTCGTGGCAAGAAGGCGTAGTTTTTTAAAGTTGGTTGTGCAGTATACTTGTTTCAGCGATTAGATATATGAAGGATAAAGGGGTCCACTGATACTAGTAATTTGAAAGAGTAAACGCTAGTGTTAATGATGGCATGCGACGCACAGAATAGTGAGAAATACGGCTTGGGGTACTGAATCCGATATCATTGGAACATGTCTAATTCTGGTTACTGGGCTCTGGAGGGACACCCGCTTGGTGGCATGGAGATGCCGTGTCTCGCCAAAAAAATAATTCACATCCAAAAATTGAAACAATATTGCCTGGATGCAACCGGTGGGCTGCTCGTAAGCCAAAATAGTCTAACCTCAATCAATAAAGATTCCGTCTGCGGTCCAATGTGGTTGATGCCGAGAGTTTCTCTGGAGACGTTTGACTCATCCGATGAACGATGGATTACGAGTTCCAGGTATAATCTAGATTACCGATTAGAATTAGGTGAGGCATCTATTCCTGTCGAAGCCCCGTAGAGATTCATAGATACCGAGCGTCAAGCTGTATTAAGTGCAACCTTTACTGAAGGTATTAGCAAGATACATTTTTTAAATGGTCTTGGGTGCTAAAACTGCCGGACTTGCATCGTGGATATGGGTATTATTTTGAACATCTTGTTGGAAGGTCGTATTTTTACATGGCAATCTCGGCTACATATGAAGAAAACGTTCAGAAAAGTGTAAAATAGTGCACGGGATGAGTCTCGGTGAGCCCTCAAAACTATGGAAAAATCACGTACCCCATGATACTACCCTACTCTCCCACCATAATCATTGCACAGTCAAGTACACATAGATATGATATGATATTTGATTAGGCACGCACGTTCACCACTGATTTCTTGAGAGTTGAGTTAAATCGATTGTCGGCGTCATTTAAAAGCTTGAGTCACGTGCCAAGAATTTATCGGAGAGCAAATTGAAAGCTTTGTCATCGTGACCGTGAATTCCCGACAGGACAGTTTCTCAATTTTGAACCACTATGGTGTCTCGTACTGTGTTAAGCCGTGCTCTCAAAACCGCAGCACGTAACCCAGTAAGTTGGAAATCATATTCTCAGCCCTCCTTTCATGCGTTTAATTTTATATGCCTACTCAGCGACTGTTGCGCGGCTTCGCGACCGCTCACAATATCGGACCTTTCACTGAGGTCTCGACACTTTCTAATGGTCTTACGGTAGCAACGGAAGCACACCCTCATGCCCAGACTGCAACGGTTGGTGTATGGATTGACGCCGGATCGCGGGCAGAGACTGACAAAACAAACGGGACGGCTCATTTCCTTGAACATATGGCTTTCAAAGGCACAAACCGACGCTCGCAGCACAGTCTCGAGTTGGAGGTCGAAAATCTAGGTGCCCACCTTAATGCATACACCTCAAGGGAACAGACAGTATACTATGCAAAAAGCTTCCGAAAGGATGTTCCCGCGGCAGTTGATATTATCAGCGACATTCTGCAAAACTCGAAGCTGGAGAATGCCGCTATCGAACGAGAACGGGATGTCATCTTGAGAGAGCAGCAGGAGGTTGATAAACAGCTAGAGGAAGTTGTCTTTGACCATTTGCATGCTGTCGCATTCCAAGGTGAGCGAGATTTGGACGCTTCGTCCTTACTTGAATAACGGGTTCACTTTCTTAATTTGTAGGTCAACCACTGGGACGTACTATCCTTGGACCCAAAGCTAACATACTCTCAATAAAACGCGACGACCTTGCATCCTATATCAAGACCAACTACACTGCAGATCGTATGGTATTAGTTGGGGCTGGTGCTGTGGACCATGGCGAGCTCGTGAAACTTGCAGAAAAGCATTTTTCATCCCTCCCGGTTTCCAATAATCCCATTCCTCTTGGCCGTCTCTCACATAACAAAACCACTTTTGTTGGATCTGAAGTACGCATTCGCGATGACGACATGCCTACTGCAAATATTGCCATTGCCGTGGAGGGTGTTGGTTGGAGTTCCCCTGACTACTTCCCAATGATGGTCATGCAAAGTATCTTCGGAAACTGGGATCGCAGCCTTGGATCATCATCACTCACCTCCTCACGTCTATCACATATTATACAGCAGAATAATCTCGCCAATTCCTTCATGTCGTTCTCGACTTCATACTCAGATACTGGTCTTTGGGGTATATATCTCGTTTCAGAGAATTTGATGAACCTTGACGACCTTACACACTTTACATTGCGCGAATGGACACGGATGAGCATGACACCTACACCTGTAGAGGTTGAGCGTGCCAAGAGTCAGTTGAAGGCTGGTCTTTTGCTCGGGCTTGATGGAACTACTGCAGTTGCAGAAGATATTGGCAGACAGTTGGTAACTAGTGGCAGACGAATGACACCCCAGCAAATAGAGCAGGCGGTTGATGCTGTCACTGTCGACGAAATCAAAAGAGTTGCTCAGAAATATCTCTGGGACAAAGATGTAAGTTTCATACATATTCCGATGACTTTTTCTAATGCTTCTGTAGGTTTGTGTGGCAGCCGTTGGTAACATTGAAGGTTTACTAGACTATAACCGTATTCGTGCAGACATGTCGTCCATGGTATTCTAGATGGTGAGCTCATTTTAGAAGAGTATCGTTAATTTACTCATCTCATTCAGTAGTTACATTTTTCTATCGACTACATGTTTATAGAGAGAAACACCTTAATAAACTTCGATTATACGTTGTATGCCGTGCAGCAAACTGTTTAGACCCTGATATTTTCTTGGCTTACAAACACCAATGTCAAATACGCGCCATCTTTCATTACACATATATATTAACCCAACTTCATTATTTCCTCCAAGCTTTAGATTTACGTTAATGTCGGAGAATATATCCAGAGAGACAGTCCGCTGTATTGAAGATGAATTGTGAGGTTGCTCAAATTCGTTTATGGAAAATCTATTAATACAATGGAAGGTTTTCCCAGCAACGGATTGTCGATTTGGTGCCATCCCATCTCATGGGAATCATTGTATGCTTCGGTGGTACTATTTGTATATATGAGTTAATCTGGCACCTACTAGTACTCATGCGCAGCATATCGATTATTTCGACCGTCGGGAACTTCATCGCAGCTCATGCACATGGCCTGGTGTTTGGCCGTGGCATAGGTGCGGAACGTTAGATACTCGTTTTTTTAAAACCATTGTGGCTTACCGAATTTGCTATAAAATGTGGATCAGTATTTTTTTTATTGCAACAGAACAGCCTGTTCCTCCTGTTTCTGCAATGGATCGCTCGCCCCTTAAGCAAGTTGTTCTTGTGGTGTTACCTTTGCAAGCGCTTGCTGCTAATTCTACTGTGCCAGACCCATGTGTTAAAGTAGGCGGAAAGTTTTTCGTTCCCCCTACCGATGCCCTTGCTTGCATGAAATCGTTCCCTTTCAATGAAACACTACGAACCAATGTCATGGATGTCGTTGATCGGGTATTCGACTTCTATACTTTCGAGAACTATTATTTTAACTCTGCTTCATTCCAAGAGTCTACAAATAATATTCGTCAATCGTTGGCCAGAATTCGCCAGACTCAATATGCTGTATGTTTTGTGTTGCTATGCCAAAATTTTAACCGCTAATACTCCGATGTACTCAGACGGATTATGATTTCAGCGTAGACCTGTACAACTTTACTACTCAACTTAATGACGGACATACACGTAAGTCATCCGCAGGAATTGTCTTACATATCAATGACATTATCCACTAGGCTGGTTCCCGGATTGCTACCTCACCTACCAGAATTTCTTACCCGCTCCAGTTGTCAGCTTGGAGGAAAATGGGGTTGAAAATCTTTTCGTCGCTCCTGATTCCCTAGAGTTCCTCAGCCAACTTGGCACCGAATTTACCAGTTTCTTTGACTCTATGGATTTTGATTGGAGGCGACTAGCTGGTGCCAAAATTCACTCGATTGAAGGGCAAGATCCATATACATATGTTGACATGATTGCAAGGACGATCTCTGGAAACTACTTAGATCATGGAGTACGAGTCAATTCGGTTTATACCAGTTACGAGGTCGATAATTCTATTTTCGGGCAACGAATGGGTGACCTTGCGGGACCACTTGGCGCGACCTAAACCTATTTGACATTCACTTTGCAAGTAGTCGGTTCTAATACAACCGAGACAGCTGTGATACCATTTCCTGCGGGTTTCGAGGGTATCCCTTTCACCGACAAGGCATCATAGTAAGTTATGTTTTCAGAAAGTTCAACTCGCGCCTCATTGTGTCATCAGCTTGGCCAATAACTGTGCAGCTACAGATGATACGAATGGTGTCGATCTCAAGATAGCTTCGGATATTGCTCTTACCAAGGCATCACGCAGAGTTCCAATGGCACGGATTTCCAACGAAGCAATTCCACCCGTGATACCACTGCCTTCCCAATTTATCCCTACCGCACGTCGTGTTAATGGAAGTACCAATAACATAAAGTTGTCAGAGTTTGTCGAAGTCTGCTTTGGTATTTCTTAACACACCGGTCTTCTTGTCAGGTAATATGAAATATTTGTACGAATCATGTTCAGATGTTTGTCGGAACTTTCGATAATATCAATGATGCTTTCCAGAGTGATACCGTCGCAGCCATTACAAGCTTAAAAGTTGCTGGCGCTACTTAACTGTTAATCGATTTGACCGGTAATCCAGGTCAGAAATATTTTCTCAATGAATGGATCACTTTTCTCAAGCCATTGGCACTATTACAGGAGGCACAGTGTCTTAGCGAATTCTTACATCAATATCTAGCTGGTCTCGACTTTGGATACCCGTAAGTAGAATGTCTTACAGGCCACGAAAATATTAACCCAATTTTATCAAAGCGGATTTGTTTCGACCAACCGTGCAAACGAGTTGGCACAGCAGATCGTTTGGACATTCACATTTATTATGACAGTCCATCGTGACGTTCTTGAAGGGGAATTCTTCAATGGCACCGTGATGTCCAGCAAATTCAACTACAACACGTCGCCTCTGCCTTTTGTCATCAACGGCCGAGAAGATCCTACTTCACAGCATTTCCATGTGAGTCCATTTACAACTACATTGACAAATATTCTATTCACACACTTCTCACGAACCTACCTCCAGGATACTTGCGAAGAAACTTACACAGTGCCCATTCCAAGTAAACCCCCATTCGATTTAAGGTGTGATACACATTCGGTATATTTAATCGAAAGCATTGCTGATGCATTATACTGTAGTAATGTTGCAATTGGTAACTGACTTCGTTGTTTTTTATTCGAATCTGTGTCGAAAGTTAAACCCCTTATAGTAACCAACGGAAGGTGTGCCTCCTCGTGTGCCGCGTTCAGTACCGTGATGAATGAACGACATGGGACAAAAATTGCTGTGTTTGGTGGAAAACCCGGAGAAGTCATGGAATTTAAGGGTAACTCTTGCCTTTGGCAGTTCATTCCATTCAATTGCCAACAGGTTTTACATAGGAATGACTGGGAACCAAGTATTGGAATGGGTTGATCTCGATACGGAGATCAGGACGGCCAATCTAAAAAACGTAGGTTTTCCCTGACTCAGGCATGAGGCTGCAAGCTGAATACATCATCAGCACCCTCTGGCTCCTCCTGACTTGTGAGCGTTGATTATAGTTGCCATTTCCTGTTCAACGTTAAGAATCCCCTTGTCAGACTGGCATCTGGGAATATGCGGTGGGTGTTTACAATACTGCAGCTTCGTTTTGTTTCTGACGTGTTTTATTCTAGTCACAATTGGAGAACTGGTAATTCAATATTCATATAGTGCGCTTGAACCAGCTGACAAGGGCCTTTTTCCAGCATGGAGCTTCTTTGACGAGAACAAACCACAGGTATGTTACACCTAATAAACATTTGTTCGTCGCTAAATGACAACTTCGTTCCAAGCTTATGTTTCAGAACGTCCAAAACGTGAGTTATACTTGAAACAAATCATACCTAGCCATACATTGACTGAAAATCTTCAGTCCGGTTCCCCTATACAAATGATACTTACAACAACCCACAGAACCTGTGGACCTTTGCGTGAGTTCTGTTTGTGTTTGTAACTCTCATAATCAGTGTTAATTTATTGGATTATGTTAGAGCGAGCCAACTATTTGACTGAAGTGTCGGAGATTGCAGAAGGAAGTTTATCATTTTATAGTTCTGTTTTGTTGGATAGATGGATAGTCATGTTGAATCTCATACGTATATATAACTATGATCAGTCATGACCTCGGAGTCACCATTGATATTGAGTACTGAGTACTTGAATTTCTGAACTTAACATGGAAGAAAAATTTAGGTAATCAACTTATTTAACGCGACCACGTGATGGTCAAGTTGAATGACTTTAGATTCCTGTTCGTACTTCAATACAATACCAGAACTATGGCTACCGTTGGTTCAATCACTCGTCAAATCGCTACCTTAGAGCTAAATCAGAAGAAATCGAACTCCTTGCTCACAAAACATGCCCCCCAACAACCAGCTACTTCAAAGCTCCTGACGAAGTTTGCCGCACCAAATCCTTTCAACACCACTGCTCCTAGTTCATCGTCTGCTACATCAACGCTTGATATTGGTCGGTACGATGGCGGTCTGGAAATTGACAACGAGAAGAGAGGGGAGATGGTCTATGGTGAGGCAGCAGTAGATCTAGCACTAGACTCTAGTACATCCAGGTATGTTGAGTTCTGGCGTGAAGTGCTTTAGTACTAATTATCCTGAATTGCCTCCAGCAAATATCCAACACGCGAATGGAGCTTACATGACTTTGATATGGGAAGGCCGCTTGGGAAAGGAAAGTTTGGGCGTGTGTACATGGTACGAACCAAGTCAGCGCCGCGATACATCCTTGCCTTGAAGACATTATACAAATCAGAGATCGTGCAATCCAAAGTTGAGAAACAGATACGTCGAGAGATCGAGATACAGCAAAACTTGCGTCATCCACATGTCCTACGTCTATATGGATTCTTCCACGACGAGAAACGCATCTTCCTAATGCTAGAATTTGCCGGGAAAGGGGAGCTCTACAAACAACTCGCGAAACACGGCTGTTTTTCTGAAAAGCGCAGTTCTCGTTATATTGACCAGATGGCGGACGCCTTGATATACCTGCATAGCAAGCATGTGATCCATCGTGATATTAAGCCAGAGAATCTTTTGCTCGGGATCAATGGAGAATTGAAAATTGGTGATTTTGGATGGAGCGTTCATGCACCCGGTAACCGACGAATGACACTCTGTGGTACGCTGGACTACCTACCGCCAGAGATGGTGGAGGGGAAGGAACACAATGAGCGCGTGGACCATTGGGCGCTAGGGGTTCTTACTTATGAGTTCTTGGTCGGCAATCCTCCCTTCGAAGATAGGAGCAGCGTCAATAGTATGTGGCCAGTTATTTCTTATTAAGACGCTTTATTGACCTATTACAGATACCTACAGACGAATAGCGAAAGTGGATCTGAAATTTCCCTCTACAGTTTCCAAAGAGGCACGAGACCTCATTGCCAAGGTTTGTTCATTACTTCAACTCGGAACTAGTCATTTATAAATCCCCAACAGCTTCTTCAGTATGATCCACTGAAACGCCTTCCTCTTGTTGAAGTCCTTCGTCATCCATGGATTGTTAAATACCGACCTCGTGGTGTCATACGGGAGAGTGCTACATAGTTGACCCGCTCGACGCAGATATTCAGTGTATTTTGTATTGGAAGTTATGTGCTGTCCCAAATCTGTTGATGCACTTAGAATGCATCTCTTGCTGACTTAAGGTTATACGGAGGATTCTTAATCTATGACCCTCAATAAAAACAGAAGTTGGGTATTAGATGACCTCTGGTAATGGGTGAAGATCCTGAATAGGAATTGGGCATATCATGATCATTTCCACAATTTAGTATACAGTGCCTGTATCTATTCTTAATACACCCCTCCCTGAAATACGGAATCGAAATATTGGCGGGGGACATCACCAGATCGTACTCCCAAGTGTCTGCCCGACTTGTTGGCCGAAGATCTTGTGGGCTGCACCTGTACCAATCGTTGTCATGAGCTCATAATTTCTCAGAACTAGGGAAATGACTTACTAGATGGATGGTAGTTATTCCTAAAATGAACAGGTCGAGGTCGTTACATCTGTCATTGAAAGAGGAAAAAAAACTTACCCCCAGAATATGCCAGTGCCAGTTCCGTAGGAAGTGGCATCTTTGAATCCATATTGAGTCGGTGAGTTCAAAATGGTGGTGAAAGCAGCGTTGGAGTCCCATATCCAAGTTTGCACCTGTAATTCGCAATGGTTCAATCTATTGGTATACAAGGAAATGTGAGGGGTCGTAACATACTCCACTGTTGTTGGCTTTAAAGGATGACACCTTGGCAGCGAGCTTGCTGTTGAACCCAGCAATTACGTTTTTTTCAGCTGCTTGAGCGGAGGCCGCTTGTGCCAGCATCTGGTTATCATCATTCAATCAACTATTATCTATGCAAGAGCAAGAGCACTGGGCTATCTTACCAATGGAGATCGGTCGATTGGTGGAACATTGACGAAAAGGAAATTTCGTGCACCAGCGTTGCTGTTCCCTTGTGAGTGCAATGAATAACTTTCGAGGAATATCCTTACTACTATAGTAAACATAGTTTTCACTTCTAAGAACTTTAACAGATATACTAAAAGGTGAGAAACTCACTAGTTTTTGTACCAGTGCGAATTCTGCATTCAAAAGCGTATCAGAGAACCTAACCCCAAAAAACATGCTTAGTTCCTTACACGATACATCCTCAAGAAAATTATACGCACGCATTCCGATCACCACTCAAATAATAGCTGTTTCCGATATCATTAATCCCAATCCAAATCGAGAACAACGCATTCGAACTAGTCCAAGGGGTAGACGCAGGCTTGCTCGCAACAGAATTCAAGAATTGGTTCACCTGATCCGTAAGTGACAACACAGTTGGTTCATAAGGTGTGACCAAAGAGGCATCGATAGTTGCTCCGCCATAAGCGTAGTTATATGTGAAGATGAGCGATCTGTTGTTTGCGGTGGTGACGTAGTCTACCCAGTTTTCACCCCCGGTTGCTGTATAGCCAGGATAAGGTGGGTTGCCCAAGGGGTTTCCGACTGTGGGTAAAGTTCCTGTAGGAGTGAATCCGGTTTGGGTGTACGAATCTCCGCTAAAAGGAGGGATTCATTTGAATGCGAAGTCCGATGAGTGACTGATCCGAAAACCTACAAGCTGAACCAGTAGTTGGCTTTGACCGAGCTGGTAGGGGCTGGTCCGGAAGGGTTTGACGGTGTAGGCGTCGTTGGTTGGGGTGGGAGCACTGTGGATGGGATACATTGACTGTAGACTGTATCCTGTTTATAAAATAGATCGTTTAATTTGTGTTGATTACTAACAGTCGTTCATCTTCGTGCATACGGTCCTAAGATTCAACTAATGAGTACCACATCAAGTGTCCACAGCTCAGTACCTACCCAGATACGCATACAGTCGGGCCAGTGTATCCTATTCCACCACCTAGTGACAAGGTTCAATTGGCTTTAAATCATCCAGAATACAATCGGAAAGGTAAGATAACCTACATTGACCCCACACAGTTTGTTGCTGAGCTACAGCAAGGGGCAAAACTACCAGTAAAATAGCGAAAGGAGTCGAAAGTGTCACAAACATTCTGTTCGATTTTCAGGTTCCTGAAACAGAAGAAGTCACTTACAATTCCACAACTTGGCCCTTTTATTCACCACAATAAATGCCTTGCGGGATTTCCGGTACACAGTACAATGTCCCGGCATTCATCCGAGAAAGAAAAAGCATTTTTCCATCGCATGTACACAATAGAGTAGAATCCAGCGACTATTGAGATATTTCGAAAGTAAATCGGACATTTGCAATGCCTATTCATATGACGATACATTTCGTATTGTGACATCTACTATCTTGTGACAGGCCACAGACTCAACGTCTCAGGCAAGTTATTTAGAAACCAGGTCTACCTCAACGGAAGTGGTTTCCGGCAAGCTTTGGAGAGTGTTCTTCTACAAAAGAACCCATGACTGATGCGTTTGACATGACTGGTCAGAGGATAAGAAAGAATCAGAAAGAACCTCAGCAAATTCCATAAAAAGCGCTGGTCAGGTCTACTCGGAACAAATTCTTGTCCAGTGCATGATCCTGTTATTGTCCGAACATGATCCGTATTTGGTCTGTGGCCATTTCATAGATGTTTCTGCATTATTCTGCGTTTTAGCAACTGCACGAAGAATGGGTAAAATCTATCTATCTATTCTATTCTATCCAATATAATCCAATAAAGTCCTCCCCCACTATGATACCCCAAAAAAGGAAGCTTATGCAATACATGTTTATATCAGATGTGACACTACCAAAAACAGTAACTTATCCAATGTTCACACATACCCTGGGAAAATCAAGTTTTTGTTGAGCAGTGCCCTTTCACACAATGATAGAGAGGACTGCCTTACCTGGGATGCTTACTTGCTTACTGGGACTGTGTGCTACTGACTATCATGACCTTATCTGTTATGACCTTATTTAGACTCATATTATCTCCCTGAACTTTAGCACTTGTGTGTGCCTCGTTTCTGCCTTGTTCCTCCAACATTTTTGTATGTTTCATCTTTGTTCTTCTATATAACTTGGAACTCCTTCTTATGACTAGTAGTACTTCAATATGACTTATAGCTGACTCAATGTTATGACCTTATCTAGACTCCTTGATATTCCTGGACTTTAGAATATGTGTATGCCACATTCTGCCTTGTTTTCCACTCTTGTTGTACATTTCACCTGTATGACTCTTATATTTGTTGAGCAGCCATCTGTGCAGTGCACAGTGATAGAGACTCAAGCTTCTTACCTTGTGCTTACTTAATCTTACACTTAGGGTTAGTGTTACCGTTAGGGGTTGATACGTTGTCGTTTACTGGTCTTTGTTGAGCAGCCATGTGTGCAAGACACAGTGGAGGAACTCAAAGATCTTACCTTGTGCTTACTTAGATCACACCTTACAGTTAGTGTTACTACTACTACCTATAGAATAGGACAAGGTATCTATTCGCATAAGAGTGTCCTTATATACAGTTCTAGCTGTATGTACATATTTGCATAAGGGGTCCGTGCTATGTCCAGTCATAGTCACATGTCTACTTCATAGAACCTTGTAGAAGGTTATAGAACATGCTTAGTCATACTGCACGTGATGCATGGGGCATATGTGAGTGTAGTCATGTGACATATCATGTGACATATCATCTGACTCATCACCTGACGAATTATGTAATCCATCATGTGATTGTGCTGACGCAACAGTCTTGTTGTTGGGGTGTCTGGATTAGAGAATGGTTGGTTATTGCCAGTCAGATTTCCCTGGCGCAATAGTAGGTTACACTACTACACAGGTTACAAACCATCTGTCGGAGTCTCTCTGAGGTCAGTTACAGAGGAGGAGATAGCCAGGCATTTCAGGCTATACAGTGTCATCCGTGCCACTATATACAATGATCCTGCTATCCTAGACAGGGGAGGGAGGTTCACTTAGAGTGTCACAGAGGTAACAGAGTAATCGCCTATATTAGAGGGTACTCAAAACTAAGATCAAGCTGAGGCTTGTCTGTAGTTTCACACTACTTAAATACAAGTATACTACTTCTAATTATAACCTATTGTGTGCTTGCTCAGTAAGCTACTGAGTCAACGCAGAGTCATACAGAAGTATCTACTAGTCATTTAGAAGCATATACAAGTCATTATGAGTTAAAAGAACCAAAGCGCTGAAGAGAGGTTAAGTGTGAGTAGGTTCAGAAACCTATGGGACACAGCACTTCTGTCTGTGTATCTAAAATTGTCTTCTAGAGATTGGTAAGAAGGAGGTTGTATAAGGTTACAAATAAATGCAACATCGAGAGTGGATAAAGAGAGCAAACACAGGACAAGGTTGAGAGAATAAGCAAAGGCGAGAGACATCCAAGTGAAGCAAGGGAGAACGAAGTGACAGTGAGGTCCTCACTTGGACGAGCGAGTTTTTTTTTACACTAAAGGGTCCAAATATGCCAACAGAAGAGTGTGAAGGACGATATTTGACAAGTTAGACGACTTGTAGTGGGTGGAAGCAGTGAAATCAGTTGGGAGAGCGAAGAAACTTAGGGTGAGCTAGTTTTCTCTGCTTCTGAATATTCTCTGAGGAGAGGGGAAAGGAAAAAAACTCCAATTTTATCTAACTACTGTACAAGTTTTTGTTCTTCCTACAGAGAAAGAACATTTGCAAGTAGCTAGCAAAGTATTTTTAATTTTACTATTTGTAAGACAGTGCGAAAAACGAGATAAATGGAGAAATAGTTCAAAGAGTGTGGGAGAATCCAATCTTTAATAAGTGAAAGGATAGGGGAGAAAATGAAGTAGTTATAAAGAGTTTGGTATAGTCAATAGGCCAGCAAGCGAGCATGCAATGCTCAGTGTTGCACATGATCATGGAAGTCTGGGGCGTATCTCGCTATTTTTGGAGTTGCACATGAGATAACCAGATGGCACAAGGGTGGACAAGGGTGCTGAGCGATCAGATAGCGCGATCATCAAGATAGAAAAGGCGATCCCACGGTCTGGTTATCTCGGTGGCCGTTAAGTGGAGAGTTGGTCAGGAGAAGTTGCACGTGATGTCATGGGGTATGGAGATTAAGAGAGGATGTGCAGGGGATTAATCAGTTGCTGGGCTAGAGGGGTAAAAGAAGGAAGTAAGGGGAATCGCATGGTATATTCAAATAGACATGTCCAAGGTTTCTGTAGCTTCTGGATTGGTGTTAATATGACATGGAATTAGGAGAATATATGATAGACTTATCGGTCACTTGCTAATTGGATCGCTAAAGTTGTGGATAGGCAACCAATAGTGAGAAATGGTGATTTCCGAGGCAAGGCTATGCGGCCTTCCCATAGCACGAGTCATATACAAAATGTGTATGAGAAAGTAGTAAACGAGGTGGGAATGTGTTGCGCATGCATTCTAAAGTCCAGGGAGATAGCACATATCCGGATAAGGTCATAACAGTTAGTATACTACTACTTATAGTAAAACTGTATACAAGGACAATACCTTCTTTTATAATAGACAGTTCTTTCTGGATATGTACCTATTTGTATATAATGGTCCATGCATTGTTCTACATAATCACATATCTAGAGCATAGAATCTTATAGAAGGTTGTAGAATGTGCTTAGTCATATTGCATATGATGCATAGGGCATAGGGCATAGATGGATGTAGTTATGTGACACATCATGTGACATATCATGTGTGACTTATCACCTGATGAATTATGTAATCCATCATGTGATCATGCTGTCGCAACAATATTTCTTCTATATGACTTGTGTCCACTTCTAAATGACTAGTAGTACTTTGATATGACTTGTACTTGACTCAATGCTTACTCAAATACAAGTATGCTATTGCTAATAATAAATGATTGCATGCTTTCTAAGTAGTATGAAACTACAGACAAGCCTCAGCTTGATCTTAGTTTTGAGTACTCTAATTCACTTGATTATTACTCTATTACCTTTGCACAAACTCTCTCCCTAGTCTAGGATGGCTAGCAAGTTGTAAATAACAGCATGGATAACACTGTACACTCTGAAATGCCTGAGTGTTTATTCCACTGTAACTTGTTGAGCAGCACTCTGTATCACACAGTGAAGGGGACTATTCTTATCTTTGTGCTTACTTAGACTTAGGGACTTAGAACTAGTACTGACTACTACAAAGTAAATTCAACAAAGGACATAAGATCCAGTAGCTCTACTTATATACATAATTGATGTTTGTATACCTTTATACAATGGTTCCATGCATATATACACTAACATATTATGTGACTACATATGAAACCTTATAGAAGGTTATAGAATGTTTGTGAGAGTCACGTGCCATAAAGCATATGAGTGTGAGACACGTCATCAGTTGTTATGACCTTATCCGGATACACACTATCTCCCTGGACTTTAGAACGCATGCACAACAGTGTTTCCGCCTCGTTTACTTGTTTCCCATACATGTTTTGTATCTGACTTGCGCCTTGCTTCTATTAACTCATAGTGACTAGTATATGCTTCTAAATGACTGGTAGATACTTCAGTATGACTCCGCGTTGACTTGTAGCTTACTGAGCAAGCACACAATAGGTTATAATTAGAAGTAGTATACTTGTATTTAAGTAGTGTGAAACTACAGACAAGCCTCAGCTTGATCTTAGTTTTGAGTACCTCCTTATATGAGTGATTACTCTGTTACCTCAGTGACAACTAAGTGACTCTCTCTTCCTTGTCTAGGACAGCAAGAGCATTGTAAATAACGGCACGGACAACACCGTATAGCCTGAAATGCCTGGCTGTCCCCACCTTTGTAACTGACCTCAGAGAGACCCCAACAGGTGGTTTGTAACCTGTGTGGTAGTGTAACCTACCATCGTGCTAGGAAAATCTGACTAGCAAAACCCAACCACTCCCTAACCTGGACATACCTACGATGAGACCAGTAAACGATAACGCTTAAACCCCAAACGGTAACATCAGTCACGTGCTCCATCACATGATCAATTATGTAATCAGTCATGTGATTGTTGCTGTCACAACATAACTGATCTTAATGAGGCTCCGGCAGGTGGCAGTTACATCAGCAAACTCTATTTTGGTCTGACAAAATCCATAGCAAGCCATAGCACCATAGCAATATGTAGTAGTCTATAGTAACCTGTAGTAATCCATAGATATCAGCCATTTTCCATAGTGACCCATAGTGACCTATAGTAATCTATAGTAACCTATAGCATTTTGCCCTTTTTTATAGTTGGCTATAGCAGTCTGTAGTAACTCATAGATGTCAGGCTAATTTCCATAGCAGCTTATAATGACCTGTAGTAACCCATAGATTTTTGGATTTTCTGTAGTGGCCATAGCAGTCTATAGTATTCCATAGATATTAGGCTAATTTATATAGTAGTCTATGGTAGCTTGTAGTAACCCATAGATTTTAACATATTCTATAGTTGGCCATAGCAGCTGTAGTATTCCATAGATGTCAGGCTAATTTGCATAGTAGTCTGTAGTGGCCTGTAGTGCCTCATAGATTGTTGGATTTTCTATAGTTCACTGTAGTATGCCATAGATATCAGGCTAATTTCCATAGCAGCCTGTAGCATGTTGTGTGACAAGTTTTTGATTAACTTGTAAACTTTGTAGAATAGCATGAGATTTTGCAGAATAAAGTCATATGAAATTATAGACATAAAAAGATGTGCTTATTCACTTCAAACGTGTTAAAGAACAGTTAAAACAATCCAGATTTGAGTGAGATATCATGAAAACATCATAAGAAAATATATCCATAATGTTTTCATTATATCTCACTGAATTCTGGACCACTTTGGCTACTCTTTGACATGTATGAAAGTGAATAAGCACATCTTTCTATGTCTATAATTTTATATGTCTTTATTCTGCAAAATCTCATACTATTCTACAAAGTTCACAGTGATCAATTACTAATTCTACATTATTCTGCTTTCTGGATTACATAAGCAAAATGTCGGACTTGCATTAGACTTAGAAAAAAAAGTATGAGTCCAATCTTTGTCAACAGCAGAGTCATATGACTGTGAGAATTTACCCTGGATACTTCGAACTTAAATTTTCTTTTTGCTTCTCTTCCATCTTCTTCTTCAACTACCATCTTCTCTTATTTTCATAGTTGTTAGAGTCTGGTAGTGATAGAAGGGGTTGTATAGATACTAGTATGTTCTTTCTTTTCTTTTTTGTTATGTGTCTGAATTTTTCTCTTTCCTATGTTTCTCTTATGTTTTCTTATGTTTTTCTTATGTTTTTCTATGTTTTATTTTGATGTTTTCCTATGTTTTATTTCGATGTTTTTCTATGTTTTTTTTTGATATTTTTCTATGTTTTTATATGTTTTTTGTCATGTTTTTTTATGTTTTTGTATATGTTTTTATTATGTTTTTTTATGTTCTTTATATGTTTTTTTATCTTTGTGTAGTAATATATAGTGTTATATTATGTAATTAATATGATTATAAATATATATAAATATGAATAAATAAACAAAATAAATAAATAAATACAAATACAAATATAAATAAAAAATATTATCTATGGCTTACTATAGCTTGCTATGGAGCACTCCATAGTGCTCCATAGTGCTCTGTAGCTTATAACCCTATGCTACAGCTGCTACAGCTGCTATGGTGCTATGGAGCACTCTATAGCAAGCCATAGCAGACCCGGGATTTGCTGATGTAGAAACTGAAAGATTGAGATAAAAGGTGTATGAAACCTGATAAATAAATGCTTAGAGTCGTGCACCATAAGAGTGGAACAATGTCTCAATGTATTCACTTGATAAATAAATGCTGTGTAGTATACAATAAGAGATAGAATATAAGTATAGTAATAAAAACATACCTCAGAGTCATGCACCGTAAGAGTGGAACAATGTCTGAGGTGTACAAACTACAAGTACATAGACTATATATCATCGTATATCTGAGACAATTGGAGTGAGTGACAAAATAATAGAGAAAACAATAAAATTTCGAGAAACCTGTTTTGGTAGCTGATCGAGGGCAATGCGTGCATTGTTATTCCAACAGAAACCTATATAAAGGCACTCTCCTTTACCACACTAGAGAAATCCGACTAGCATAATAATGAGACCAGTAGATGAAGCCCCAAACTCACATAATGGTAACACTCAATGCTTACTCAGATAGCATGCAATATCTAGTCATTAGATTATTATTAGTGTTATGACCTTATCTAAATATCGCTTATCTCTCTGGACTTTAGGATATGCAGATAATGCGTTCCTGCCTTGTTTATTACTTTCTCATACATGTTTGTATTATAACTCATGCTTTGATTCTATTAACTTGTAATGACTTATATAGGCTTCTAAATGACTTGTAGATACTTCTGTATAACTCTGGATTGACTCATAGCTTACTGAGCAAGCATGCAATAGGTTATTATTAGAAGTAGCATACTTGTATTTAAGTAGTATGAAACTACAGACAAGCCTTAGCTTGATCTTAGTTTCAAGTATCCTCTAATACAGGCAATTACTCTGTTACCTCAGTAACAACTAAGTGACTCTCCCTCCCCTGTCTAGGATGGCAGGATCATTATATATAACAGCACAGATGACACTGTCTAGTCTGAAATGCCTGACTAGTTTTCTATGGTAACTAATCTCCATGAGGCCCTGACAGGTGGCAGTTAAAAACCTATATAAAGGTATCTCCCTTTACTGTGCTTGGGAAATCCAACAAGCATTCAACTATGCCTTAATCTGGATGGCCAAACGATAAGACAGATAAATGACAATGCAACCCCCTAACAGAAACAATTAGTAGTTCCTCTTATATATTTAATATTATGACTCTGGACTTTTCTTATATCTCTGGACTTTCTCACACAATCTAAATACAGACACTTACTTAATTCTTATAACAATAGCTATTGTTAGACACAATCATGCCATTGTTGCACCATCCATTATTCTCATTGTTTCTTCATTGTTCTTTTCCTATTCCATTGTGCTTAGTTATATATTGTTGTAACAGTATATATTGTTATGACCTTATCTGGATATGTGCTATCTCTCTGAACTTTAGAACATGCACATCATGCATAATGGCCTTGTTTCTTGCTCCTGTCATACATTTCATTATATGACTCTTTAGTATCTTCTATATAACTTGTATGTGCTTCTATATAACTAGTAGTAGCTTCTGTATGACTGGGTCTTGACTTGATGCTTATTCATGTAGCATGCAATTGGTTATTATTAATGTAGCATACTTGTATTTAAGTAGTACAAAACTACAGACAAGCTTCAGCTTGATCTTAGTTTCAAGTACCCAATAACATTGGAGATTACTCTGTTACCTCAGTGATGACTAAGTGACCACTCTCTCCCCTATCTAGGACAGCAGGATCATTGTATATAATGGCACAGGCAATACCATACATACTGAAAGGCCTGTGTATTTTACCTCTGTAACTGACCTCAGAGAGACTCTGACAGATGGTTTATAACCTATGTAGTAGTATCTCCCACTGTCAGGATCCAAACACCTCTAGAACCTTAGATATCTAAATCTTACCTTGGACATATTTCCTCACATCTTGGACTTATTTTAATCACTCTTTATCTTTTCTTTGTTTCCCAGACATATGTCCTCTGTATTACATAACATTTGTAATAAACACTTTTCCTATTTCTATCATTCCTTTGTCCCCTTTAAATGTACCTCCCCCCATTACCACCCTCAGGGATATCCACATATTGTTACTAGTATTTAAACTATAGAGATGTACACAGTTCTGTAGTTTGAATATGAACTAAGACTTGTATTTTTCTCCTCTCGCATTCAGACATCAGAAGTCAGCAGGGTGCAACAGACATTGTTGAAGCCACATCTAACATCTGATGGGTGTTAACTCTGAGTTCATGGAGTTGACTCTGAAGTTAGTTCTTGACACCTATTATCACACCAGGGAAATCTGACTGGCAATAACAACTGTTACCATTTGGGGTTATAGTGTCATCGTTTACTGGTCTTGTTGTTTGGATGTCCAGGTTAGGGAATAGTTGGTTGTTGCCAGTCAGATTTCCCTGGCACGATAGTAGGTTACACTACTACACAGGTTATAAACCACCTGTTGGGGTCTCTCTGAGGTTAGTTACAGAGGAGGGGACAGCCAGGTGTTTCAGGCTGTACGGTGTCATCTGTGCTGCTATATACAACAATCCTGCCATCCTAGACAGGGGAGGGAGGTTCACTTAGAGTGTCATGGAGGTAACAGAGTAATCACCTGTATTAGAGAGTACTCAAAACTAAGATCAAGCTGAGGCTTGTCTGTAGTTTCACACTATTTAAATACAAGTATGCTACTTCTAAATATAACCTATTGCACAATTGCTCAGTAAGCTATAAGTTAATGCAGAGTCATACAGAAGTATCTACAAGTCATTTAGAAGCCTATGTTATGACCTTATCCAGATACATGCTATCTCCCTGGACTTTAGAATGCATGCGCAATGCATTCCTGCCTCATTTGTTAGTTTCCCATACACGTTTTGTATATGACTCGCGTTTTACTTCTATTAACTTATAATGACTTGTGTAGGTTTCTAAATGACTTGTAGATACTTCTGTATGACTCTGTGTTGCTCGTAGCTTACTGAGCAAGCACGCAATAGGTTATTATTAGAAGTAGCATACTTGTATTTAAGTAGTGCAAAACTACAGTCAAGCCTCAGCTTGATCTTAGTTTTGAGTACCTCCTAATATGAGCGATTACTCTGTTACCTCAGTAATGACTAAGTAACTCTCCCTCTCTTGTCTAGGACGGCAAGATCATTGTAAATAACAGCATGAATGACACCATACAGCCTGAAACACCTGGCTGTCCCCACCTCTGTAACTGACCTTAGAGAGACCCTGACAGGTGGTTTGTAACCTGTGTGGTAGTATAACCTACCATCGCGCTAGAGAAATCTGACTAGCAAACCCCAACCGTTCCCTAACCCGGACATACCTAAGACAAGACCAGTAAACGATGACACCTAAACCCCAAATGGTAATACCTATACACATTTTGTATATGACTCGTGTTTGTTGTGACAGCATGATCACATGATGGATTACATAATTTGTCAGGTGATGAGTCAGATGATATGTCAGATGATATGTCACATGACTACACTCACATATGCCCCATGCCCTATGCCCTATGCATCATGTCATAGACCCTTACACAAATATGTACATATAGCTAGAACTGTATATAAGGACACTCTTATGCAAATAGATACCTTGTCCTATTCTATAGGTAGTAGTAGTAACACTAACTGTAAGGTGTGAACTAAGTAAGCATAAGGTAAGACTTTGAGTTCCTCCACTATGTCATGCACACATGGCTGCTCAACACCCATCTGTCACATTATAACACATATCAATCCAGTAATAGTTTCACTGAGGGGAACATTATCCCATTGACAAATAACATTGAAAGTATTAAGCAATCACTTGCAATGTTAATAAATATGAATAAACTAATATATTCTATTTTGCATATAAACTGGAGTGATTGAAGTGTGAAGTGTGAAGTATTGATTTACAAGTGTAATGATTTTGTAGTCTAATGTTTGTAGTCTAATGATTTGAAGTCTACAGTCCGAAGTATTGATTTACAAGTGTAATGATTTTGTAGTCTAATGTTTGTAGTCTAATGATTTGAAGTCTACAGTCCGAAGTATTGATTTACAAGTGTAATGATTTTGTAGTCTAATGTTTGTAGTCTAATGATTTGAAGTCTACAGTCCGAAGTATTGATTTACAAGTGTAATGATTTTGTAGTCTAATGTTTGTAGTCTAATGATTTGAAGTCTACAGTCCGAAGTATTGATTTACAAGTGTAATGATTTTGTAGTCTAATGTTTGTAGTCTAATGATTTGAAGTCTACAGTCCGAAGTATTGATTTACAAGTGTAATGATTTTGTAGTCTAATGTTTGTAGTCTAATGATTTGAAGTCTACAGTCCGAAGTATTGATTTACAAGTGTAATGATTTTGTAGTCTAATGTTTGTAGTCTAATGATTTGAAGTCTACAGTCCGAAGTATTGATTTACAAGTGTAATGATTTTGTAGTCTAATGTTTGTAGTCTAATGATTTGAAGTCTACAGTCCGAAGTATTGATTTACAAGTGTAATGATTTTGTAGTCTAATGTTTGTAGTCTAATGATTTGAAGTCTACAGTCCGAAGTATTGATTTACAAGTGTAATGATTTTGTAGTCTAATGTTTGTAGTCTAATGATTTGAAGTCTACAGTCCGAAGTATTGATTTACAAGTGTAATGATTTTGTAGTCTAATGTTTGTAGTCTAATGATTTGAAGTCTACAGTCCGAAGTATTGATTTACAAGTGTAATGATTTTGTAGTCTAATGTTTGTAGTCTAATGATTTGAAGTCTACAGTCCGAAGTATTGATTTACAAGTGTAATGATTTTGTAGTCTAATGTTTGTAGTCTAATGATTTGAAGTCTACAGTCCGAAGTATTGATTTACAAGTGTAATGATTTTGTAGTCTAATGTTTGTAGTCTAATGATTTGAAGTCTACAGTCCGAAGTATTGATTTACAAGTGTAATGATTTTGTAGTCTAATGTTTGTAGTCTAATGATTTGAAGTCTACAGTCCGAAGTATTGATTTACAAGTGTAATGATTTTGTAGTCTAATGTTTGTAGTCTAATGA